>VWYP01032418.1:73068-146373 GCA_013400435.1 Pycnonotus jocosus
ACTTAGACTCCCAAAATACTTTGAAAATTTTAGCTACCTTTGAAAATGTTGTCTACAAGCACCAGGCAGACCTGGAAGAGAAAGCCAAAACTCGTGGTGAGATATCTGTAATGTCATTTCTAATTTGCTCAATGACAGAAGCTCTCAGCAGGTGGAATTTGCCATTCTGGAAGGTTTGTAGAAAGAATGCTTGACTCTGATATGATTTAACCTCATTCTGACACAGATCCGTAAAACAAATGAATATTTTATAATAAAAAAATAGAAGCATTATGAGATTTTAGAGAGGGAAAAAAAAATCTGTCTTGTACATCTGAGTGCACAGTTTGAGGAATTTGCAGTAGCTGGAATCGGGGCCTTTTAAGATTCCTCAAAGAGAGCAGAAGGAAAATATTTTTAATCAGGGTAAGAGCTTGCTTGGGGCTGCTGCCTGTGCCTCTCCTGGGGGCTGCAGGGAGGCCAGACTTTGGCAGGGCAGGCCCAGAAATGTCTGTAACAAGTACTGGAGGGTCAGGCTTGCCTGGATCCCTGTGCCCTGCCTGGAGGAAGAGGAGGAAGAGGAGGAAGAGGAGGAAGAGGAGGAGGAGGTCAGTGGCACTGCCAGGAAATCCCACGTTCTTGGGGCCACTGTGCTGAGGGTGGGTGGAAGCCTGGGGGAGATGCTGAGCAGGAGGAGCTGGGAAGGTGCACAGTGTGAAATGCATGGCAGGGGTTGTTGAGGAGCAGATTTTGGCTCAGGAAAGGGGAAAGAGGGTTTAAGGAAAGAAGCAAAGCTCTGTCTGTAATACACCATCAGAAGTGTTTATTCTGCGGCAGTGAGAAGAACCCATATTCAGGTGTATGCACATCAATTATTTAAAACAGTTCCAGCAAATACAGCCCTTGGCCTCCCTCACCACCCCCACCCCCAACAAAAATACTTTGAGTGGTCAAAATTTATTTTGATTCCTTCTGCTTCAACACCAAGTATTTGTTCAACTGGATTCACTGTTGTCATGTAGGAGGAGAAAGAAAAAATTTAAAAAAAGAGCTTGGGCAAGACAGTGAAGTTTTTCCTCAGCTCCATTTAACAGGATGTCCTTTGTTCTGAAACACTACAGATATCATTGTAAGTCTTATAAAAGTTGTCCAGTCACTGGAGCACTGAACACTTCAGAATCTTTTTGGCAGCTTTTCTAGATGGGAGAGTGATGGAGGAATCGAGTCCGTGGGCAGGTCCACACCTTTGCAGTCACACTAAAAGGATGAACTGGAAGCACAAAAAGAGAAATAAAGACAGTGTCAGCAATGTTGTCTGACAGGGAAAGTCCTGCCCCATGAGCACAGACATAAAAGAACATAAAAGAACCCCCAAACTCAGCCTTATTTAAGTACAATAAAATGAGCCATGTGGTCACTGCTGATTCACATACCTGTGCTGTGCCTGTTGGACACAGATGTCACACACTCCTATTCCTGTTGGAAACATCCATTTTCAGCCCATTATAAGCATAATTCATTACTGATGGGAACTGAATGAGTGGCTGATGCTCCCTTTTGGGTGGCCCAGCAGAGGGGAAAGGAGCACCCCACTCCCCATTTATTCTTGACAGATCGTTCAGGGGATGAAAGATCCCCAAACGCCTTGGCTCATAATGGGGAGGGAAAGAAGGAGGGTGGAAGGAAGAGGAGAAAACACTCAGCTCCTGCTTTTGTATTCAGGGCACATCCCTACTGCCTTATTATCACATCAGAGAGTCTGGGCCCATCAGTGCTTTCATTACACAACCACTTCCTCCCCCAAGAATTTCTAATTCCGCCATTTTAATTTGTTTTGGGGACACTCGGCAGCCTGCTCCCCTATCAGAGAGGAAATTTGGTTTATTAGACAACATCTCGGAGCAGTTAATCCCACAACTTCATTTTAGACCTTGAGAGGTCAATGCATAATTTAGAGGGGTTTGGATTCCATTCTGATTGCTTCTCCCTCAAAGACAACCTCAATTATACGAGCTCAGCTTTCCGAGGGCCAAAGCCCTGCTTTAATCATCAAATCTGCTGCCTGGACCCTGACTCTTGTGTTTGTCCCACAGGGTCACATCCTCAGCGTGCCCAGGCTCCTGGAATTTCCAGGGGAATGGGAGCAAACTGCAGCTGCAGCCCCCCTGCAGCAGTGTGTGAAACTCTCACTGAATCCCAGCCTGCAGCACGTGAAGGACAGCAATCCTGGGGCTTACAAACAGGAAAGAAGGATCAGCACAATCTTTCCCAGCCACAGCCCTCTTGCCATGAATAATTGTTTCATTTCTGCTGCCTTTGTTTTGCTGGTCTGTAGGAATCCCAACATTATGTGGCCAGGGACATAAAAAGGCATGAAAGCAAAGGAGATCATTTCCAGGCAGCTCACAAAGGCTCCTCTGTCCCACGGTGGTCCAGAGAAATTCTGTGCTGATGGGTCCTGTTACGAGTGCAGGGAATGAGCCTTGGAAATACTGTTATTTCATCTTTATGACACATAAAGAAGTCAATTCAAATGTCAGCTTTCAATGGAACACGAGATCTCTCGGAAATGTGAGGCCCATTCAAACTTAAAAAATAACAGTGAAGTATAAAAATATCCGGTGTATTTTCAGGACATGGTGCCATTACAGAGCTGAGAGTTGGAGAGACAGACTTCTTTCTAAATCAAAAGCTAAGAACAAGAAATAATTTTCTAGATTCTGTAGTGTTTGTCTCATTTCCTTGAAAAGCTCCTGAAGCTGATGTCATGTTTATTTAGCTTTTAATCAGGAGTTGGGCAGTCCTCTTTTAATTAAAGCTGAGCCAATTCTAATGCTTTTTAACAGCTATAATTCTATCCAATGGTCCATCTAGATATTCTTCTCTTGCCAAGCCTTACTTATCCAAAGCTCTCGTTACTGCAGTCACCTGTGGTGTTATCAGTGCTCTAAGGTAAGGGACTTTGTGTGTTACATACAGATACATGTATTTACCACTTCCAGGTCTGAGGAATGACCTCCACACAGGACAAGGAAGGAGTTCCTGCCCAGCCTTGCTGACCTTGCCCCTACAGCTCAGCTCATGTCATATTTCTGGTAAAGCACCCTTTCATTTCCCTGTGGGCACAAAAAGCAGCTGTTTAAACCTGAGTGTGTGTCTGATCTGATCTTGAGATACCCATGGCAGATATTCAGGAATGAAGATATGTATGTCACACGTGTGTATGTGATACACAATGGCTGTGTTTGTCCTTTCAACTCCATAAAAGTCAATAGAAAGAGTTTGTGCTTCAGCAGACTGTCGTTTGTGTCCAAAACATTTAAAAAAGCCAATAAAGTTTTTTCACCCGGTGTCTGAAGGCTCCAGAGCCCCAGCGCTGCTTTGCAGACACAAACAAAGCTGTCAATACCAGGCTACCGGCAGCGCACTGCTTGCACGGCCTGCTCGGAATTTAACAGGATTTGAACACGAATGCGGGAAAAGCCCAGCGGGTGACCAACCTCCCAGTCCAGCGAGAGACGTTCCCATCCTTTGCCCGTGTCCCGGCAGACCGCAGTCTGTCCGTCCGAGGTCCATCCGTCCTACACACGTTCCTGGTGCTCCTGGGGCGGGGAGGGCCGGGGCTCCGCGCGGATCCCGCTCCGGATCCCGCTCCGGATCCCGCTCCGGATCCCGCTCCGGATCCCGCTCCGGATCCCGCTCCGGATCCCGCTCCGGATCCCGCTCCGGATCCCGCTCCGGATCCCGGGAAGGCCGCGCAGCGCCCCGCGCTTTCCCGGCAGCTGCCGACAGGGCTCCGTGCTACCCCGCCGGCAGCACCTGCGCACCCACAGCCGTCGGGGTCGGCTCCGGGGAGTTTTCCTTCCTTCTCTCGTGGTTCGTGGGTTTGTTTTCGCTGGGGAGAGCGGTGTCCATGAGGTCCTGTCCTGACGATGCCGAGTGAGCCGGAGGGGCGGGGGGTCAGCGGGGGCAGGAATGTGCCGGGCCGGGTCCCCCGCGGTGCTACCTGACCTTCTGCAGCTCCTGCCGCAGCCAGGAGGGCAGCGGCTGCCCCAGCCTGTGCAGCAGCTTGGACAGCTCCACGTTGTGCTCCCGGTAGTAGCTGGACAGGAACGCTCGGGACTGAGAGGGCGGAAAAACACACCGAGGTCGGGTTAAAGGAAAGCCGCCCCGCTTGTGCTCCGCTCCCGCAGGGGGCACTCAGCGCCCTCCCTTCCAATTTTTAAAAACAACAACCCAGTGAAAATACAACAAATAATTTGGAAAAAATCAATTTACAAAATTGGTATGTTTATTTAGGGTTAATGTTAAAACTGCTCCCATAAATTTCTGAAGAGCCCTCACCTCTTGGTCCATTGGTGGGTATTTCCGACCTTTGCTTTTCCCCAGGCACTTTGTTTTCCCTCCTTCCAATAACTGGCACCAGAAGCCTTTCTGAGGGTCGAACCTGTAGAGGATCGTATCTTTTAAAAGACCTTGCTACAGAAACACTTCCTGGCTCCTGAGACATCAGTGTTAGCCCACAATTATTGCTGCACACACCTCTCTAGACGACCAGAATTCTGAGGACAGAGTGGGGAGCAGCTTTCCTCTCCTGTGTAAACTCTGGGGATTCATTTTGTCCCACAAATCTGCCTTGGAAGTGCCTAAAGGCAGGAAGTTTTCCCCACTGTGCTCTGCCTGCACTGGCTAATTTTTGTTCTACGTGAGCAGCACGCAGGGTGAGGTGCTGATCTGCAGGTCTCCTAAGGAAGCGCTGGCTGGGGCTGATGATTTAACCTGCCTGAGCAGTTGCTGCTCCCTATCACTGCATCTAAAGACCATTTTCATTCTTGAGATGGCTTTGTTTTTCCTTTTGCTGTCTTAGCAGCCTTATCTGAAGTGTGCAATTTGATGGTGATGTCTGAAATGCAGAGATAGAAGAGGTTTAGATGAAGGCTTGGAAACGCGCTCGCTGAGGAACGCACTGCACGTGGCGTGAAGCTTGGAATTTATTGCTGTGGGGCTTGCAGCGGGCATAAAGCATCCAAGGGCTGCACATTGCTGCTACTCAGCAGATGTTTGAGATGGATGAAGGATAATTGGGCAGGACTCAGAGTTAATTAGTTACACACCACCTTTCTGCCCCTGCTCTGTCTCTACCACGTGGATGCACCTGCAATTTGCTGCTGCACAGAAGAAAGTGAATTTCAGGAGAAGGGTGAACCTTCTTCTTCATGGGTTTTTTCTTGCCCAGCCTATTAATGCAGGCCTGACCTTTGTTTCCTAAATTGTCTGTGTAGCTGTATCAATTAAAAACAAATAAATCATTGATTAAATGGGTATATTGATGATAGATTCATTTCTGCTCTGGCCTTTCCCATCTGCTCCTTGCATGGTGAAGTGCTTCATCTGCCTTGCATTAATTTCCCAAGAGGAGCAGCAATATTGTTGCTGGGTAAAAGGGAAACTGCAAAACTATGCCCCAAACAATATTTCTGCCTCAGAAGGAGCTTATTGAACATTATGAAAAGGATGTGCAAATTTGGGAGGGGGAAAAGAGGGTGAGAGAGTTCGGGCTGAATTCAACCCTCTGCGTTCAGAAATCACAGAACTCTCAGGGCTTCTGTAAACGTAATTGGGCACAGTGGAAGTATTTATTTAAAAATAGTGATAGCCCTAAGGCTAAAGCTACAGGGGAGCATTTTAGAGCTGTCAGCAGGAATCTTTGGAGGCCTGGTTCTCTTCCCTCCCCTGCAGAGTAAGCCTGGGGGAGAGGCAGGGTTTTGGGAAGGCAGTACCTAATGCCAGAGGCAGGGAATGCCTGTGACAGCAGAGCCAAGCAATGCCACCGTGGGGATCTTTCTCTCATTCCCTGACAGAATGCAGCAGCCCTCCAAGGGAGAACATTTTCCTAAGCACACTCCTCTCATCTTGTGTTTTCCATGAGCCCTGCCTCTGTGCCCCTCTTCTCCCCTCCCATGGCTCCCAGGGATAGTGCCTCCCTTCTGCCTGGGTTGATTTTACTCTCCTGCAAGGCTCTCACACAATTACTCAGGGTGATGAACCTGTTGCTCAGTGCTGTTCACAGGGCTGGGTCCTTGGGCTGCTTCCTGACACCTTTAAGGATGTGTGGTGTGCAGTTGTCAGGCAGTAATGACTAGGAGCCATCCTATGCAACCTTTTCCCCTTTGACAAGCCCTAGCAGAAGGCAGCCACCTACATTAATGCATTCCCCCCTTCCATCCCAAATCCATGCAAAAGCGTGTGCTTCCACAGCACATTTGCATTCTTGATGCCTCTGAACAGGGAATGCATAATTTTATGGATCTGTTTACAATCCATTTTTCCTGTCCAAACCAGTATGAGAGGCCAAATTTCTTCCTGCTGTGCGACTCCACTGACTTTAATTTAGTTCCAGAAAGGAAGATGTATGTTTGTGGGTGTGGATTTTAAAAACCCAGCAGAAGGCACTGCAGATGTGCAGTTGTGAGTTGTTCAAACATCAATAGCTCAGCTCTGTGATCAGACTCCTCCTCCCCTCCATCCGCTTTGGAAACCAGTGACTTTAAAAAACTGCGTTCTGAAATCCAAAATTCTTCCTCTGGAAAAAGGTTTTGGCAGAGCAACTTTGTTAAGCACTGAAGTCTTACTTTGAAGCTATGATGTAAATAAGCTGAGCCCTCCCAGGAGAGGAAACATGAAATGGCAATTGTAGGCTGAGAGGAGCAGTGTGGGGAGGCTGGCAAGTCCGTGGTTGTGTTTCCCTCAGGACCAGCCTGCAGGGAAGGTGAAGTAGAGGCTTTTCTGCTTCTCCCTCCGTGTGCTGGCTCATGCTCTGCTTGGACAGGGCCTTGGAAAAGCCTCCACTGCAGGGCCAGGCTTCCCAGCCCATGGATATCCCGGGGCTGGGACTGTAAGGAGATGATGCTCCTCACACAGAGAGGCTCAGGGCAAAAGCTTCTCACAATTTTCTACTGGACTGAGAGGGGAGAGGAGAATTCAGCCCACTCTCACCCCTGCAGGAGTCTCAGCCATACAAGGAAATCCAGAGAGGAAAATGGGATTAGGGAAGGGGTGCTTCTAACCCAGCCTCTGCCATCAGGCTCCTATCAGGATGATAAAATACACCTCAGCCAAGCTTTCCACACCTGACACTCCAGGCTTCAGCTCCTGGAGACTGATGGAAGAGAACCCCAGGCTTTTCAAAGTTATCATTGTCCTGATGTGTTGTGTGTTCGTAATTAATAATCAAGGGATCCTGGTGGGTGGGGATGAACCCTGGGATCCCACAGCGTGGATAAAAAAAGGAATACACTCACGTTAGGGCTTCAGAGTAATTGTAATGAGGAGAGACTCCCAGAAACTTCTGCACTTCATCCATCACAGTAGATGGGTCAGTTCTCAGCTGCTGTCCATCAATAATGAGCAACTGCAGGGGTAAATATGGCACTTGTTTGGAAACAGGACTAAGGTTAACAAAATAATGGCATTATTTCACTTCTGTGACAACCTGGATCTAAATTAACACATGACTCTGTACGTTGCTAAAAGCATTCATATGGATTAACTCCTTTTTAGGCTTACTTTTTACTTTATTGAGTTGAATTTGCATAGGTGGGCACCTTGTAACTCTGTGGGGGAACCTTGTATAAATGCAGGAGTTAAACCTCCCAAGCCGAACCTGAGTCTCAGAGAATTCTGACAAGAAGAGATAAGGATGTAAAATATTGTTGAGGTTTATGATGTATCTGTGGGAAATGTAGAGGAGAGAAGGCAGCAGCTCCAGGTGAGGGCAGAGGAGGAGCCCAGGGAGCATGGCATGGGATGCTCAATGCCCTTTGCATGCTCAGAGTTTGCCAGGACATCCCCATCTCCTTTGGAGGAATAAATTGGGATGAGGTGGGTGAGGAGGAGACATGGCCTGTTTGCTCCCAGGGCAATACTGCCCTTGCTGCCAGCTCAGCAGCTCTGGGCAGGACTCCCTCCCCATCTATGAAAGAGTAGCAAGGCCACAGATGAAAGAAGGAAGTAAATGACCAACTGAGATTTTCTCCTTTCTCCTGGAAATGGGATTGACCTGCTTCTCCTCTCTGTAGTACAGCTGAGGCTGTATAAAAAGAAAAGTGAGGACTGCAAGAAGGCAGAGCTTCTAGTTCTTACTGTTGGTTTGGGGTTTTTTGTATTTTTTTTTCCCCAGGTCCCTGACAAGGTAGGCAACACTCAGCTCTGTCTCCTTTCAGCAAAATTCTGTCCCACCCAGAGCAGTCTCTGGGGATCCTTGTTCATTTGCTCACTCATGATGATGCCTTAAATTTGAGCTTTCATGTTTTTCAGATTCTGTGCTTGGGTGTAGCCCTGGCCAGGCTCTTGTCCTGCCCAAGATGTGTCCTTACAGGCCTTTAAATAAATACCTACTTTATTCTCTTAGCTCTGTCCTGTCTCTGTTCCAGGTCAGCCTTCCCAAGGCATCAATGGAACAACCTTTTCCAGCTTTTTCTTACAGTAGGTACAGATATGAACTGAGATATGGCCATGTCCTTGGAGAAAGAGTGCCCATGCATGTACTCTGTAGTACTAAAATATTTGCTTTAGGTTATTTTATTATTTTTACTTCAACAATGGAAAATATTCTTTAGATCTATGTGTTTAGGTAAATTTTTCATGGCAAAGCTTATAAGAGACAATTCAATAAAAATATCTGAAGGAGGAGGGGGCAAAAGGAGGAATCTATGCTCCAGCCCAGAGAAAGGCCAATTTCATATCAGGATCAAATAAAAGTGAAGCTTTCTATGAGTGGGAAGCAGGATGGAATTTCTCTTCAGAAACGAGTTTGCCAGCCCTTCCCACAATGTCTCCTGCAGCTCGCTGGGGCCGCGGGAGCCCTGGGGACTCCTTTGGGCTGGTTGGGTGGGAGTGGCCCAGGGTGGCGCTTACCTGGGAGGCAGGGAAGTGTGCCAGCCACCTCTGGATGTGCAGCGCGTACCAGCCGGGCGCCAGGCAGCGCTTCTGCAGCGCCCGCATCTCCGGCGGCGCCCAGGGGCTGCCCGTGATCACCTCGAAGAAGTTGAACCTCAGGGCAGCGGGGTCCTCGTGGGAGCGCTGGTGCTGGGGGGAGACATTGAAATGCATTCCACAGATTAATCTAATTCCATGGATTAGGGCTGGAATCTTGTGGGGGCTGCCGGGAGAGCCGTGTTTCCTTTATGTGTATGCCTGTGTCAGATTTCACACATATGCTTATACATTTCTCTAAAAATAGAATTTTTTAATGGTGCAGATTTTGTTACAGAAGGGTGTGGGCTCGGTAAAAGACAAAGAAGAGCATCCTGGAGTTTCCTGGGGAAAACAACAGGCTTGCTTTTGTTTCCAAGGAGAGAAAAGCCAGTTTCTCCAGACACAGCTGCTTTTAACACCTTGGAAACTTCAGGAGACACTGTGTCCATTTGTGCACCGCTGCACATCGCTGAGCTTACATGCTGGGGGAAGGGGTGTGGGGCCAGATTCTCAGCATCGACAGCTCTGATTCCCTGGCTGGGCCACGCTCCTTTTCCCTGTGTATTTCCCTGGATGAGGAGCACTGCTCCCCCTCTCTGCCCTGTCAGCTGTAATTGAGATTAAACTGTTTGTTCCCAGCTGCCGGCAGCTCTGTGCTGGGAAGTTTCATCATTTCTGACACCAGTGTCACAGGTGCCAACTGAGAAAGCTGGCATCCAGCATCCCCCTGCTTCCACACGGTGCCAGTGCTGTGCTGGGACTCCCATTGTGTGCCCAAGGACACAGATTACCACTGGTGCTCCACTGTGGATTCCCCAAAGCAAAGGATTCCGTACCTGGTACCAGGAGTAGGCGCGGTCGGACGGGTCGATGAGGATGGTGATGATCTTGGCCTTGGGGATGAGGGAAGCAGCTCTCTTGGGAGCTTCCTCAGAATGGAAATAGTTGGCACTCTTCTCAAACAGGAGGTCGGTGGTGATGTTGGAAGGAGTGGGGAAGAAATCCATGTACCTTGGAGGGGAAGAGGCTTGTTAGAATTAGCGGCGGCACAAAAGGGTCGTGGCCCCGTGATTCCCATTTTATGGCGGGTGAGAAGGTGAATTTTCAGACATAATTCTCAAGAAGCAAAATTGAATTTCTCAGCTCAGCCCAGGCTGGAATAATGGGAATGCATCTTGGCTCTTAGGTGGTGCTGGTAATAGCTAAAGCCCTCATGAAGTGTGGTAATTAGGTTTTTCCTGTGATGGATGGGATTTTTGCTAATAACTTCAGCGTCAAAGGGATATCTTTCACAGTTTGGAGTGAGTTCAGTTTTAGCTGCAGAAAAAAATGGGAAAAGCTTCAAAATGTCAACATTTAATGTCAACATTTAAATGTCAAACTGTTTAATTTTAACATTGTTGAAGTACTTCATTTTGGAACTGACATATCTTTGCTTTTGGATGCTTTCAGAATGCACGATTTGAATTTTGGCTTTGAATGGTCTTTTCCATTTAAAATTGATTGGATGGGTTCTCATGAAGAGATAAATGGAACCTCACTTCATGAAAAGCCACTTTGGAAGGAACAGAGTGTAACTCAGTGCAGCTACAGCTATGACAAGACAGAGATGTTATTCAGAATGAAGACAGAACTCATGACAGAGCTGCCTCTTGCCTCCATTTGTGTGAAAACTCAGAAAATTCTTACTGTAATATCTAAACAAAATTAGGGGCTTGATTAAATGTCCCATCATTACCAATTAGATTCTTTCTCTATCTGATAATTCCAAGCATAACGAATTCATCCAGTAATTAAGGCGATGTCACAGCTGCTCCTGGAATTGTTGCACTGTGATTTTCCATGTATTAAGAATGAACACCTCGTTTTTTCTCATTCTTCTTACCAGTCAATTCCCTTGTGGTAGTTGTTGCCGTTGAAGAACTGAACTTCCTCAAAAGTTTTTGGACTGGGGAGATTGCTGATAATGGAAGGATGCATCAGAAGGAATAAATAAAGGGCTGTTGTTCCTATGACAATAAAAAGAGATGCCATTAGGAAATATTTAATAAAAAAGCACCTTTGACTTTGTAGCAACTTTTGAAAACTCTACTTGTGCTTCTTACCTGTTTTCTGGGGTCCTATCACCAGGAATTTGGGCAGGTGGTCGCAAGTTTTGTCTCTGGACCAAATATCCCTGTGCCGTTTATCGTCACACGGGTTCTGAAGGAGAAAAGGTGGTTGTGGACATCACACTGGGGGGATCCAAAATCTTTGCAGGGTCTCAGTGTTAGGCACTAAAGCCAGAGCCCTACACTGAGTAATAAAATCCCACAGTGCGTGTACAATGGTTTTGAATGACTGAGAACTAGGTTCAGTCATTAGCAGAAAAGAAAAAGAAGGGAAAAACAAGATTGAAACATTGATTTAATCACGTTTCCATTTGAGGTTAAAATGGGAACCTCTGAATAGCTTCGAGGCATTACTTTTGGAGCTGTCAGAATGGTTTCAGACGCGCAGGGCTTGGTGCCAATTTTAATTTACGTGAGAATGCAAACGGGAAGGACAAAATAGAAAAGTGGGATATTATTCATCTCCTTATCTTTCTGCTACCTATGAATGCAAAATAAAAAGCTGTGAACAAAAGGCCCTGCAGAAGAGGTTGGGACTGGCTGCTCTTCAAAGCAGTTCTCATACAGATGCTGCTTTGGCATAGTGTTAACTGGTAACAGAGGATACACTTTGCTGATGAATAAAATTAACAAAATATGACAGGGAAAATCATCAGCTGATGGGAATTGCTGCAGTCCAGTGGAAATATTATGGATTTATACTTCCTTTGTAGCTGGGGGGAAATTTTGGGGGAAAAATGGGGTAAATGTTCTGCACCTTTTTGCCAGTGTGAGCCCTGAATAACTGCACAGGTTTCCTTGGTGGCACCCTGGATTTATGCCTGCATAGCCAAAAGCACAGCGTGGCTCATGGCACTCTGGCTAAGAGAAGAGGCAGGTACATATAACCATGAAATTACAGAGTTGAGATCACATTCCCATACTTTAAAAAAGGCTTTTTAGAGGAAAAGATGCTTGTCCCAAGGAGCGGATTGTGGCTGGAGGAGGAAGAGGAGGTGACTTTACCTGCCAGAGAGGGTCTGTCTGCTCGGGGAAGAGCTCAAAGTACTTCTGAGCCAGCTGCACGGGGGGCAGCGTCTGCAGCCTCAGGTTTGTGGAGCTCTTGACAAAGCTGGCAAGGTTGGCAAAGGTGTACAAGCCCAGGCGGTCGTTCCCGTAGTTGGACAGGTGGGTCATGAAAATGCTGATCTGGGGGCAAGAGGAGCCTTTCAGGCACGGCACACCAAAAATCCAACATGCTGTCTCCCCCCCAGTGCTGGCTGGCTTGCCCAGAACTGCATGGCTGTAAGCAGGGGAATTAATTCTGACACAGAAACACTCCCAGGCTCTGTCAATGATGGTATCTCAGCTAAGTATGTCTGGGTTTTTTTCTCCTTAAAGCTGATATAACTTCTGTCTTTTTATCAGCCTCTATGTGGCCACTGCCTTGTAGGTCTCATTATTTATTTCAGAGGGATAAAGAGAGTTTATAAGAATAATGTGACCAATGAATTTCCCTGCATTTTCTTTCCACGAGGTGATTAAACTCAGTTTTGTGGCTGGTTTACCTGCAGATTGTCATTATTTACTTTCATGGAGATGGCACCACTGAATGCTGTCACTTGGCTGTTTCAGCCAGTGCATTGGCCTGAGACAGGATGGACTGACAGATTTGCTCACAGCTGCAGGCAGATTTGTGGCACTGAAGCACCTCATTCTGAAGAGATTAGCTATCAACAGTGAGGACACCTGACTCCCAGACAAAGGGTTTGCTTTGCAGAGATAATTGTGTCCAGGTGAGCCTCGCTTTGGAGGATTAGGAATGGGGAGGAGTTTATAAAGTCATGTGCAGGCAATATGGAAGAGGTTTCAGGAGAGCATGTGCACCTTGTTCCTTTGAAAGCTGCTAGGGAGTCATGTTCAGGTCAGTGACTTTTGATTTTTTTAATTCACAATTACTTGAATTATTGTGCTGGATGTGGTTTGAGTGGCGCCTTGCACAACCCAGGCATGGGGGATGGTGTTTGGGCAGCACTCCTTTGGAGCCTGGAGTGTGGGTTGGATATGCTGGAGATCCCCTCTATGACACCTCTGTGTGTGTCTCAGGAAGGTTTTGGCAGTGATCCACATGAAGAGAAAGCTTTCCCTCCAGCAGGTTCCTGCTCTGTTGTCTCAGACTGGTCCCTAGCACATCAGGGGATAAGAAGCCACCAGCTTCCCACTCTCACCCTCTTGCTGTGCCAGGGTGGTGCTTCTTTAACCATCAGCCCCCAGCGTTTGAAAAGGTGTCCATTAGTTTGTTAAATTATTAACAAGGCTTTTAGTACTCCTGCAAGGGGGAGACAGATGGAGCTTAGGAGAAAGTGTCCCTCATGGCCCTTCTGCAGTGGGTTTGCATTCTGCACGCTCTATGACACAAAAGGTAATTTAATCTTCACTTTTATTCTGCTCTGGGCCTCGGCTAAGCAGAGATTGGAAGCTGTACCAGTTGTTTTTTTCTGTGGATTGATTTGGTGGATTCCAGTCCCTGTGCATTTTATGACCCCAAGTATTTGACATAAACAGACTGAATCTTAAAATTGCCCTGAACTTGGTGCTCTGTGTACTACCCCAGAAACATATAAGCAAGGTAATAAATCATTGTCTCCTCACAAAATAAACCCCCAGCCAATCCAAACAGATCCTTGCTAGTTCAACTCCTGCAAATGTGAAAAGTTCTCCTGCAAACTATTTTAAAGGGATGAAAAGGAGAACACTGGTAGGAAATGTTGATGGGGAATATCATCTTGTCTCTGGAGCATTTGTTTGATGAGTGCTAAAGGGTCTCCCAATGACATTTAATAGCATTGCAGCAAATGGAGTATGCAAGTAAATGTGTGTGCTCTTTGTGCTTTGTTTACGCTTGAAAATGGATGAGATTGTTTTTAATGTTAAAATGTACTTGTAGGAGATGAGTATTAACTTATTCAAGGAGTTTCATTAGACTGTGAACCAATTTAAAAGATCCAATTAATCACTCTTCATGGAGTCAAAAGATCTTGGATATCTCTCTTGACTTCTTTTGCTCAGTTGGTCTTTTTGGAAGTCAAGAACACCCAGATATGATGCATTATTCACAGAATAAAATGGGATTTAATTTTTTGCCATCTACCTCCAAATCATTGGGAATGAAAGGAGATACATTTCAAATGTTCATGTTTAGAGCGTGGCTGATATCAGATTGTTTGTAAACTAATGGCAGGACCATTACACCATTTCACTATGTGGTTTTTGTTTCTAGGGCTATTTCACATCACTTACATCTAGAATTTAGATATACAGTGTTTGCTCTATATGGAATGTTTGCATATGCAGGCTTGTGTTATATAGAAAATGAAATGTACAGTACTAGTAGAGAGAAACAAAGGGGTTTAAAAAAAAATTGGAATATAAACCAGTGCCTTGGAACTGTCTTCTGTACTCAGAGTCTGTGTGCTTGCTCTGAATGCACAGTCCTATTAATAATAATGCAGAATAAAGAGCTTTTTTCCTTCTTTAATTGCCAAACTTAGCACAGCTTTAGCTAAAAGCACTTGTTTTTGGACAAAGATTAGCCACCTGCCTCTGGAGGGCACAGCTGAAGTGTAACACAATCTCAAGGATGGCAATCCCGTGTTGGGAATAAAATATTGGCTGGTGCCTTTCTGTTGATATCTGAAACTCTCCCTGTTCATCGATCAAGCACTTGCAACGAGAAAATCCATTAGCAAACTTAGTCATAAATGTGTTCCACCTCATCCTCTGAGCCATTCCATAATTAAATAGGATCAATCAAAAGGACCCTTTTAGGTCCTTTCCTCCTGCTGCTCCATTGGCCCTGGCCCATTGCTGGAAAGCCCAGGAGCCAGGGATGGGTGTCATGAGGGAATTCCGCTGTTCTGAGAGGAAATTGATGCTTACTCTCTTTAGTGGCTTTTCCCCTTGCCTTTTCACCTCTTAATAAGCTTAGCCAGAAGGGAGGAATTAATGCAAGGGGCACAGCTTGGCCTTGTGCACAGCAGAGAGGTGTGGGGCAATCTGTGGTGTTCTTGCAGGGATGTGGAGGTGCAGTTGCTGCTTGGCTCCTCTCTCAGCCCAGCAGCAGCAGCATCCAGTTCTGGATTCCAGGCTTGTCCCTCCTGAGCCAGAGCCCTGGTTCCCTGATAATGAATCCCATAATGCAGCTGTTTGTGTGGCTGGGAGGGAGATTTTTGTGTTGACAAAGCACTAATTTTAATAGTGACAAATGGTTTCTCTAGAATTCAGCACTATTCATATTCATGGCCCTTCTGCTGCTGGAGCAAAATCATTTATATGCCTGAATTTTTTTTTTTGACTTTTAGTCTCTTTCCACTCTGTGCATCTGTTTATACTTTAACGTTCTTGACAGGATAATCAAATATTTTCCAAATATAATATCTCTAAAGAAAGCAACAAAGTCACTGCTTGGACAGAAACATTTTTGTCTCTGGCTGAAGGGCAAACAAATCCATTGAATGGCATTTTATTTCCTGTGCCATATTCATTACTGTGTCTGCTCTCCACCTCGAGTGCTCCCAGGATGGGAATGGAAGCTGCTGTCCATCAGTGGTGGGAAGTGGCCTGGGGACAGCTGTACAAATTCTGTAGAGCCTCTATGTTGTTTTAAAATTCCCCATTGGAAGAGCAGAATTGTTTCCCATTTACCCAGGAACGCTTTCTACTTTTCCATTGTTTAGTTGGCAGGATTAAATGAATTCCTTAGTATTGACAGAACAATCCTGTGCCTTGTTGCTTTCCTTCTGAGAATACAGTTGCTAGGTTTGATATTTTATTTTTTTTTCTATTATCTCTCCAATTTTTGCTTCTAAAATAAAGGCTAAATCATGAGCAGATTCCAACACAGCCACTGCTCCCCAGGTCATACACATTTTTGACACCATGGGTGTGGGGGGTCCCAGATGAAGAAAAGTGGTTGGGAGGTTCTAATCCATTAGTTACATATATTAGTTATATATAAATATCTTTTTTTCAAAGCCTGCAATTAGAAAAAAATGGGGTTTTAGGTTTTTGGATTTTATTTTTTTTTACTCTTAGCACATGAGTTCAGAGGCTATAAAAAAATAACTGCTGCTTTTGATGAATTTGTGCAATTGCTGCGTGAGGGTGGGAAATCTGAGTGGATGTTTTATGGCTGTTCATTTGTCACACTTGTGTAAGTGAGCAGCAGCACAGCTAATTGTGGCCAAAGCTGAATGAGTTTTGCCCAAATGCGCTGCTGCCACTCACATCTGTGGGCCCCAGAAAGCCTTTGCAGAAGTCTGCAGCAATTCAATCCTCTTGTTATTTCCATTTTCTAGTGAAATTTATGATACAGGAATTTGTTTTCTTGCCATCTGTGTTTTCTCATTGAAAAGACTTCTTTAGACTATAAAATCTCTCTCTAAAAATAAAAAAAAATCTGTTCAGTTCAGACTTAAGAATAAACCCAAGTTCAAATTGAGCAAATAAAGCAGATTGCAATGGTTTTGGGTACTGTTGGCTTAGGTCAGGCTGAACATGAAGCAGAGCTATGGAGGATGAGGGACATCCAGGCAAAAAGAAGCCCAGATGATGATGAGTTTGGATAAGTGCCCATAAATGACAGCTTGTCTGCCATTTCTCCTTAGAGATGTGGTAATTTAAGATCTGCTTCTAATTGTGCTTGGAATGATGGGATGAATGATGTCTTTTATCCTTGACGTGACACTCTGCAATCTCCAGGTAGAGGAAGGAAAAGCAATCCTGGCATTCCCTGAGGAAATGACTGCCCAGGATCCTGCACAGCACACCAAGCTACAGAACAAGTGTAAATCATCCTGTTTATTCTGAGCACTCCTAAAAACACTAAGCAAGAGTTTTCACCAGGATATTTTCTTTTGAACTGCAAAGAAATGCCTGGCAAGTCAATATAGGTTTGAGATGCAGGAAATTTATCATTTGTTTTTATAACAGTTCCACTGTCATGTTGCTATCTTAGCAGTTTTCTGACTGCTCTGGGTTATAGAGTGTTCATAAATGATGATTAATTAATCCAGTTTGGTGGCCTACTCTGAGCAAACAAACCTCAGAGTTAATTTAATTCTCCACTCTTGGTTTCAGAGAAAAAAAAAAAAAAGACAGCATTTTCAGTTCACTAGAGGATATAATATTCTCAAATCAGCCACTTTCCAATTAATTTTGAATGGCGAACACAGCGAGGAAATTTTGTTCTTGTCCATTTACTTCTATTAAGGGTTCATTTTCAATAATCAGAGAGTTCTGAGTCAGCTTGTTTTCACCTGAAAGGCTTGCTCCTGACACTTGAATAAATTACTGCATGGTGTGTGCATGAAGGTAACAGATTCTTCCCCTCTTTCCCCAAAACCCCTCCTGTTGACACACAGTTGTTTACTGCTATTTCTGCCAGCACCCAACTCGCTGGGAAGGAATTCTGGTAAAATATCAAAATGTGTGGAGTGGAGCAGCAGCTCTCAAAAAGCAGCAAAATGTCACGAAAGAAGGAAAGGAGATGTGCAATCCTTGAAATGTTTTCCTCATGCTCTGGGTTTCAAGTTAATTAGTTTTTAAATATGCTGCTGAAGGCTTGAGTTTCCATGGGATAATATTTCCCTGTAGTAGCTCTGTGCAGCCATGTGGGATGAGGAGGAAAAATAATGATTTACCAAGGGGGAAAAAAGATTCAAAAACGTGAGGAAGGTCAGGGTTGATTTGGTGTGTTTATGACCATTTAGATAAGGTCTGAGGTAACTTGTTAACAAAGCTCCCTTTTAATTTGGTAGAATGAAAGTTGCCCTCTCGTCAGGTTGGAGAGGGACACATCTGTCCCTGTGGGCTGTACCCTGCTAATTGCAGCTCCCCAAATATTGATGTTTTTCAGTGGGGAGGTTGCCTGCCTGCTTTTCCCTGTCCCCAAAAATGTGCTGTGCTCAGTTCACAGGGCCCTCAGCAGAACTGCACTGTGAATTACCTTTGGATTGCAGCACATTTCCTACCATGCCCAAGGTTATTTTTTACTCTTTCCATAGCTATGCTCAGAGAAACAAAGCAAATAAAAAGAAAAATACTATCAACACTCAAGATGTTCCATAATAACATTCCCAAATCTCTTGTGGAAGGTATAAATTAACCCCTCTCTGCATTTACTTTTAATATTCCGAAGCAATAATGAGTGATTCTCCTCTGTCTCTGTGATGAGAGAGAGCAGGGAACAAGAACAAAATCTTCCAAAGGTGGCACATGCAGGATTGGAGAATGTAGATCTAACAGGCTGGAAATGAGCAATAACCCTTTAGTCACGGTGAGAGTTTAAAAATGGAAATGCCTTTAAGTGGCCTTCGGAATTAAAAGTGTCCCATGCCACTTCCGAGGGAGTTGGAATAATAATGTACATTATTATGGGCTGCCTGTAGCTGCTGCTGAGGGGAGTTCAAAGTTACCTTTCAATCACAGCTCTGATTTTGCTCTCGACAACCAAATTCCTGCAAAAAAAAAGCTAATCTTCCTGAAATTCATCTGCCACGTTTCACCTCTGCTTAAAGCTTCTTAGGGGTGTTTGATTGAAGTGGGAAGAGAAGCCTGAAGAAGTGTTTAACTTCTCCCTTTTTCTGCTGCTTTTCCATTTTTAACCTGATCTGTCAGCTGCAAGTACGTGATACTTTGGCGGGTTTGTGGGCCAAATGTTGTCCAGGGTCTAGATCCTATGTGGAGAGGCAGGGGTACACCTAGAGTAGGGAGGGTTATATGTATAAAAACATGGAGAAAAAGGATTTGTGCCCATTTTTATGGTGGAACTATGGCAAGGAGTCAGTGGGAGATGGAATATAAACACCCTGTGAGAGGAAGGGGAAAGGAAGAGTCAGCCCAGGCAAAATCCTGTGTAACAAGGAGAGAGAAAGGAAGAGTAGGAAGGGTGCTGCAGGAAAGGGCTGGCAGGATTCTGGGTTATCCACAGGCTTTTCAAGGTGAACAGGTAGTGGGAAAACGTGCATCACACTGGCACATAAACCCAACTCACTGACTGCTCAACCAGGCCAGGGGGTGTTGCTGCTTCTCCTCAAAGCCCCGTGTGCTGATTTTTGCTGTAGTGTTTGGCTGAGGTGCCTTTTGTGCTGTCACTTGCTGGCTTAATAAAAAGCTCTCTGCTTTAAAGAGGTGGTTTTTTCAGGAGAAATGACTCTCTCGCTGTTGTTTGTAGAGGCAGTAATATTTAGGGCTGTATTTATTAGCTTATCTTGGCTGTTAAATGTTTATGGCTGTTGTTTATGGCCTGTGGAGCAGGGGAGGAAAGGAAAGGAGCTATCAAACAGATAGTGGGAGACCTTGTGGATGCTGAAGAGGTGATAAATAGAACAGTTTGTAAAAGCATTAAACATGTCACGGGTTTTCCGGGAGACTGAAGGAACGGCAGCGGTCATAGAACCCACCCGGTTTTGAGCCTGGTATTTGGGTATGGAAAATCCCCCTGAAAATTTCAACTCCAATGGAGTTCTCTAACTTTTCTATGAGAAACCTGCCTTTTTTTTTCTCCTGCTGAAAGCATTTCAGTTTTGGCGACTCTATGTTACTAACACGTTGTTTTTAATTCTGAATTTTCATGGGTTACATCTGGAAGCCAAGCGAGGGATTTGCTCTGTTCACCCCATTTGCTCTCTCCACCTCCTGCTCCGTGTTTGGTCATGCTGGGAGCCTTGGAAAACATCCGGGCACACCACAGCTTCCACACCAAACTCTCTTTCCAAAGAAAAAGCAGGCTGATTTTACTCCTGGTTAACTTATCTTTCTCTATGGATTGTGGTAAACTCTCCAGAAGTGCCTGGAGAGTTGATGGGAAGATGTCTAAAAGGAAAGGAGTGTGGCATGGCACTAGTGAAATAAATATTGAGGAAGGGAGATTTTAAGAACATATTCTGTGAGAAGACAAATTATACTAAAGCACAATTAAGCTAAGCAAATAGTGAGAGGTAGGATTTTAAAAAGGCTGAAAATAACTGAAATGTTGAACTCCTCGAAATGCCGCAACTTTTTTTTCCATCTTATATAACCCCATGAAGCAAATGTTAAAAAAAAAATCTTTGAAAGCACCTCAAAGCATTGCAGTAAGTTGTAAAGAATTGGGAAGCAAGAGAAAGAGAAAAAAATGACATGATGCTGTTCAAAGTTGTTTTAAACAAAAAATAAATTTTTACAAGTTTCAGGCTGACTTTGCTTCTGCTGCTGGAGCTGTGGAATGCTGCACACCTGCAGAAAACCTAAACATTTTGTTCAGAATGCTGTTCAGAACCAGAGAATTTTGTAACATATTTACAAAATAGTTGGGTAATGCATTCCTATTAAGGACATGGTGTTTTTCTTGTCTGATGCTCTTTGGTATTGCTCTCCTGGCTTTGAAGGTATGTCATGAGTAGCAATGTATTCCTTTGAGTAATAATGTGTTTTCTTGGCTTAACATCTAACTACACTTAATAGAGATACTTATGCTGTCACTAGAATCTCAGTCTTGGGACAAGTTTTATTTTGCTATCAAAATCAGATTGGGCACAAACCCAGCTTTGTAAAGTTTTTTCCCATTTTGGTTGGTTGAAGTTTTAGATGTAATTTCTTCCTCTTCCTTTCTTCCTAGTGAGTGTGGTGGTTTTGCTGCTCTCTTTTCACTGCTGCTGTGCAAGTGCTGATGCTGCAGCTTTTGGGAGGTCTGTCCTAATTAAGATTTAGTAACTAACTGGGTTTTGATGTTTGTCAAACCATGTAGTAAATAACATCAAAGATGATGATAACTTAGCTCTGATTGAACATCCAGCTTTGGTCTGGCAAGGGAGATAAGCAACTTTTAACTGAAATCTTTTCTTACTTGTATCAAATAGTACAGCGAAAGTCCAAGAAGATAATATTTCATTTTCTGCCCCAAACTGTATTTGTGTTTCTTATTTGTACATACATCTGAAGCTCCTTGTTAGTGCCCCAAGCCTCCAAATGAAGGAAACTCTTCAGAGGGGAGCTGGATTGATACCTTTGAAAGAGTTTCACTATTTGGGTTTATTTCAAGGCCAGTCTGTTTGCTGAGCTTTCTCCACTGGCTTTAATGAGCTTTGCTTTGAAGTGTTTATGCAAAGAGTAAGTAGCCCAAACTGCAGACTTGAACAGCCTGCTGCCTTAGCTGGATTCTGGAAAGGTCTGCCTGGGATTCTTGTAACCCTCATTAAAACTCGAGGGAAGTTGGTTTGATTTCTGTCTGTCTTGGTGGAATTTATCCCTCCTCTGCCTACTACTAAATCATCTCTGCCAGACATGACTCATCTTTAGGATTCATAAATTAGAAAGTGAAAATATCTCTCTGAGCCACAGAGTATTCAGTGGAAGCCATTTAAAAAAAAATTCCATCAGAAGATCCCCTTGACAATCTCTCTGCAAACTTTATTCCAATGCAGTGTCCCTTGGGCACTTTCTAATTTAACCATCTGTGTGGTATTGCTTCATGGAAGGACAAACATTTTTGGTATTTGAGCTTAATACATCCTTGTAATATATTTGTTGAAATTGCTAGCCACGACCTGAGGAAGGGACAGAGTTTCTGTAAACTTCTTGAAAAACTGTTTAATTAAAAGTTGATCATTGCAGGTTTTTTTTCACATACCACCACCAATATCTAAGGCACTCTCAAGTGATTGGGACATAGACTGGATGAGGAATTTGGGCTGTTCTAAGCATTGCTGGTGGGGGAAGGAGCTCTACATGCTCTGCTGCAGGCTACTGCACTGCCCAAATCTGAGAAAATCTTCACATGAGTGAGAAATGCACAGGTATCCATCCAAATATGATAAAGCTCAGTGTGAATTCCAAGCTACACTTAAGGAAGGTATGGGAAGAAAAGCCAGCCTGAGAGAACTGCAAGTAATGGGGAGACAGGATAAACAAGAGGGATCTGTTGTATTCTCAGATGAGGTGTCATGTGAATGGGATAGAAAAATTCTTGGTAGAAATGTCCCAGTTGCTGAATTGGACCCCAACTTACCCCAAATGTTCACTCATAAGCATCTAACTGTATGATACCAAAAAAATCTGTATTCAGGTGTCTAAATAAAAGTGACCTGGATCTGAGAGTCAGCTCCACCCAAAGTTTCTTTAGCTCTGCAGTTTAAACTCACTGGAAATGAGGCCACCTGGCAAGACAAGGGACATTCATCTTGTGCCTAGTGCAGCTTGTTTGGGTGGGAAGGGAAGGAGGGAGGACAATGGCAAGAAAAAATAACTGATATATGGGGGGGGGGGTTGGCTTTTTCCCTTCCTCCTTGCACCTCTAGGCTCCTGTCTTAAATGGCACCAGGCAGTTTTTTAGCAGCTCAAAAGCTATTTTTAGGAGCTGATGGTAGAGGAATGATATCAGGCCTGAGCCCTGGGGTTTCCATTGAGCTGTGTGAGGAGTGCCTGAGGAGCCAAGCTCGTGGAAAAAGGGAAAGAATTAACAAGATCAGGATTTTTCTACCCTCATGGGTTAGTTTCAGCCTCAGACAAGTCTCTTGGGGGACCTAGCTTCAGGCCAGGAAACAATAAGGAGCTGGAATTAAAGCATTTTCCAGGAAATTGTTGCACCTACACTTGTAGCCAGAAATTGGCAGAAGACGTTTTTCTCCTTTCTTCTCAACCCGCTTGTTACCTCTGAGCAAGTGGTGCTGCTTTTTATTTCCTGACCTGATCTCCTTCCCTTCCTCCCTCCCTCCTCCCTGTTATTCGGCACCCCCAAAACCCGTCAGATAAGGATACCTACGGGATTCAGGAGAATGGTGAGGAAGAGTTCACCTCCTCGGATGCTTTTGTCCAGCTCCTGAGGACCGCCAGGATATTCCTTGTAAAAAATAGTGTGAGTGAAAAGGCCACAGGTCTGTCGAGGGAGCACCTGGGAACAAAAGAACAGCAGCTTTGCAGGTATTGCAGCAGCAAAATCGACCTGGGGGAAGGACTTTTGTTTCCCTTAATTCAATTCAATATTTTAAGCTTTTTAACTCAGCTAAAACAACAACCAAAACCTACATTTAGTAGAGCATTTGGGTAAATGTGTAAAAACACCGCTGATTTTGAGTCAATCCCAGCAGTAACTGGGCTCTGCAGGAATTTGGTTTTGAACCACTCCCTCTACCTTGCTTAGGGGATCACACTTTTGACTTGGCATGCACAGGCAATATTCGGATCACCTCGTGGGGCTTTAAACCACCCCTTGGACTATTTGTCCATTCACTTTAGCACACTCAACCTAGAGGATTGCAGCTGGCTGCTAGGACAGGCCAAAGGACTGGCTAAGTTTTCCTGTCCTCTGTGCACTTTTCAGTGCATGGGAGGAGCCTTCCCAGAGTCAGGCAGGTGTCCCAGTCCTGACTCTGGGAATTGCAGGAGCAGAGCTGAAACTTCAGCCTTGCAGAAGTGCTGGAGCAGATTACTTACACCTGTTCACCTCCCCAGGTGATGGATTTCTAATCCTTTCATGCATAAAGATGAAGCAGAGCTGGCAACAGAGGTCTTAGGCAGTTTAATGATTTCACAGAGTGCAGCCATGACTTGGTTGGTAGCTGATAGGACCACGAGCACATTTAGTTTCTGAGGAATACTTTTGCAGTTGCCTGAATCTGCATGCCTTATTTTTTCCCCTCTTTTAAACCGCCTAACAAGCTCACTCTTTTGCCCCCCTTACAAATGCTCGGGGAATTTTCAGGCTGCTGGGAACCTCGAGGCGTGCAGCACGCCCATCCCCCTGCGGGGTCCCTGCCTGGCAATCGCTCTGAAGATGGAAATGCAGTGTACCATGATGCCATTGTGGATGAAGCCCCGTCTGTACCGTGCGGGTTTCAGGTGCGGGTACTCTTCGGTGCTGGTGACGCGGATGTGCCACACCTTCTTCCAGGCCTCGTAGAGCTGCACGTGCACCGGGTACACGCCCGAGTGGTGCGGGGCCACCGCGTAGCCCATGCCCGTCGGGATGCCGTGCTCCTGCAGAGGGGTGCACACGGTGAGGAACACGCCAAAAACACCCCCCGGGAATTGCTCAAAGCCTTTGTCCTGCTCACAGCGCCATTGGAGAAGCCGCTGTGCCTGGACACACTTGTAGCTACTGTAGCATGAGCTGAAAACGGGAGGGAACTGGAATTATGGTTCGGTAACTACAGTGAGAAGTAATCCTCCTGGATTATGTTCTGTTGCTCTTGCATGGTATTCCAGATTTGCCTCCTGTTCCATTAGATGTTGCACCATGGTGCAGCATTTGTGGCTGGAGTTTGGAAAGGACGAGGCAGGACCACTCTGGGGTCAGCATGCAAGAATTTTCTTTATTCAAATTTCTGACTCCATTTATATACACTGTACCTAAGTGGCAAATTATTGGCCAAAAGCATGTCACCTCATGATTTGGATTGGTGAACATTTCCATCACTCAAATGCTTCTCTTATAGCAAAAGAGTGCAAACATTTTCTTATTTACAGGAAAAAGTATGGGAACTCAGCTCAGAGTTGTAAAACATCAGAAGGCTAGTCTAAAATATCAGAATGCAAGTTTAAGACATGCAAAAGCAAGGTGAAAATTCATATTGCACATATTTTAATATGCATCCTACCTGCCTGGTTCATTTTGAAGGTAATCTAGTGAACTGAGGCTGCTTATTTACTAAGCTAGTAAACAGATGGGAAAAATTGTGGGATTTTGTTTCCTAGTTCTGGCATAGGGGAAAGATTCCTTCCTAGTTTAATAAATATTCCACATATCTTCTGAACCTCCTTATTTTTTTCCATGGTATTATGGTAGTGGCAAAAAATAGCTTGGACTACTTTTACATTTTATAAATATGTTTTATATCTAGCGCCATTCCTATATGGAAACATGTGCATATTTATGAATATAGTCTATAAATTATCTTGAAAATGTCTTCCAAAGACAGAAATTCATCTTGCTCCAGCTCAACACGTCAACTCTTTTCTGCTCCTTTAAAACTGATGTGCAGATGGAAATGGCTGAAATATGAGATGATTATTTTATGGGGGTTTTTTGTCCTTCCTCTTGCCCATGTTATCCATTGATTATTTTAATTCCAGGAACAGCAGGTTCTGCTGGGCATCCTCAAGTACTTAACAAAGAAAGAGTTTTGATTCATTGGCAAAAATTAGGTTAAATCTTAACTTAGGGAACACTCATTCCTACATCACATAATGCAACCACTTAAAATTATCCATTCCTTATAGTAAAGACCTCCGGTTACTGACTGATCTTGTGAAAGAGAAACACAAACTCTCTATTTTGTAATTTACTGAGAACAAAATGCAATTTCAGTTTATTAATGCTGTTACCTACTTGAGAGGCATGAGTCAGTTTAAGGGTGGAATGAGGGATGGCTCCATAATGAGAGATGGTAAATCACCCTGTTCTCTATTTTTGGGTTTTTTGCCATGGATATGTAAAAAGGAAAAAGCTGTATCAAAAGATTACTTTAAAGCTGGCCATTTATTGCTGTGCCTGAGAAGTCTGTGATGCTCAGACTGTTAACTTGAATATCCTGTCTCAGCTTGAATGTACAAACCTGTACCAAATGTGGGGTGGGGAGTGCACAGAGACACAGATGTAAGGCAAATGTGTCCTGGGGTTGCTAATGAACCCTGCTCTGGATGACCTGTCCCAAAGATGGGATCTGGATGAATATGCCTAAGATCCTGTTTATCTCCTGACTGTTTGGTGCTGGAATTGCCATAGCAACAGGATGCTGAAATGGTGATCTGCCATTCACAAATAAAATAAGGCAGCTTTTCAGGAGTTCTCAACATAAAAAACAAATTAGTCTATGAATAAAACCTGCTCACTACATAGTTCATCCCACAAATACATCAGGCCCCCAGATATCCAATATGGAATTAAGGAGAAACAACTACCAAGTAATTGTATTTTCTTTGAGCAGTTCTATTTGCAGTTTACCTGGGAAGACTAAATACTTTTAATAGTGATTTTCTGTTGCACTTTTCTTCTTTTCCTCTCATTCTGTTATTAAACTTAGTTTGGGAGTGAAAACTCTTGTGTTAAAGGAGGAGTATACTGGTGTGTCAAGATATGAGAAATACCTGTACTGACCATTTTTTCTTGTGTATTCTAAGGAACAATTTCCTGATTTTTACATTCAAAATGCACTTTTTTTTTAAAATTTCAAAACTTGTGCTTTTTTGGTTAGTTTGGAATGTAGGTGTGATTTGCCATTGTCAGAGAAAATAAGAAGGCAAAATTTTAATACAATGAGTTTTATGTCTACTGTAGATCTTTTTACACAGTTGGGGGAAGGTTTTTATTAGATGAAAAAGCTAAATACAACCTCAGCTAAGTTTGCCCAACCTTTTGGCTTTGTCTGATAGCAGGTGATGCTGCAAATGAGCATTTCAAAGAAAATAAGGTGAGGCAGAATAAATCTCATCCTGATGCCCAGGATGATGTTATCCTATATTTAGAGCCCATTTTTAGAGGCAATCTCCAGTGGATATCTCTCCTTCCCCACATTAAGTACAGATATTAATAATGAGACAAATTAGGCTGGTTTCATCACATGTAGATGCTTTGCCTTGGCTGTGTGGTCACTGGGCCCTCATATTGTTGGTATTTAATTGGTGTATTAAAAGCTGCTGGTGTATTTGTGGTTTGAGCAGCTCAAGAGTTCCAGGCAGAGGATGTGCTAATGTGCATCTGCAGTTGGTTGTAAGCAGGAGGTGGGAGCCAAGGAGTGTTACTGGACAGGTTCTCAATTGATTTGTTTAGTTTTACATCTTTCTTTCTTCTTCCTGTCAGCTCCCAGCTGCCTTGTACAGCCAGTGACAGTTTCTGCCTTGTCTCTGCTGTGCTTTGGGCTCTGTGCTCACAAATGAGCACAGAGGATAATCACTGAGCAAACAAACTAAGGGATGAAATAAAGAGCTACAGGCTTTGGATTAGATACATTCCACTTGTTTTTGTCAGATAAGGATGTACAAAGAGGGAGGAGGAATGTCTTGTTCTTGATGGCAGGGAAAACTTGATTTGCTTTATTTTTGGAATATATGCTATCAGAGACTTCTGCTTGAACATTTTTTTTTTACCTCTCTGTGTATCCATTGCATTGCTGTAAACAAGGTGAATAATACTTGAGGAATTATCAGTTTGTAAAATTAATCCAAGGTTTTATTCATTCATGTCTTTAAAGGGTTTGGGGATCCTCTGATAGAGAAAGAAACTAAAACCACAGAACATGATCAACTCAAACCCAACTGATAATCAGAGTAATTGTAATTTCCCATTTCCTTAGGCAGGCCCTGGAACACACCATCCATATTTACATAAATAGGATGACACTGGGATAGCAAAGCTTTGGATAGCCTGTTTAACTTACTTTAGCCCAGTTAAAATCTCTGTCTCTTGTTCCTCTGAGGCTGAGGATCTTGTCCTTGATGAGAGATTGGGCAGTGAGGACTTTGGGAATGGGGCTATGGATGGTGCAGCTGTGGGGCCAATCACTCAGGTACACATGGATAAGGATTTTGCCAGGCATCCAGCATCCCCTGCTGCCAGGTCCAGAGCCATGGGACAATGACATTTATGCAAGATGTGAGGAAATTTCTTCCTCTCACCATGTAGGCAGTGGAAATGATAAATAGCTCAGTGATACATGGAACAATTTGAAAGGCTCTGGGTGAAGGCAAACTCCTGGTTCACGAGCAATGTGTGTGGAAGGGAATACTTGAAGAGAGATGCACAAAGGTGTCCATATCTGCACTGAAATCAAGGCAGTTAGATACCTAATTAGCAATTAGTTCTGTGTGTACAGAACTGTTTAGATACCTGATTTCTATCTGTGTGTTGTGACAGAGCTGTTTGAGGCAGGCTGCAATTGTGAGCTCCCATTTTATAGAGCCTTGTTAGGAGGTGTGGATAAAGCCACGAGGAACAGAGCAAAGGCTTTTATCTACCAGCCAGAGGAGCCAAAAGGTCTTAATAAACAGAACTTTTGTGTGTTGTTTGGGATCTTCAGCAACCTTGAGTATTGTTCTTAGATATAATGATGTGCTCTCTCCTCCTGAACACCCTGTTACCTCCTCAGCCATGTTCTAAAAAAGTGAACAAAGAAATAGCACATTAGGTGAAGAATTAATGTGATCACACTTCCAAATAATTACTGCAGCTTTCCTTGCAGAAGCTGACACAAAGTGTCACCTCTACTTGCAGCCAAAACAGGAGGTGGGGAGATATGGTCAATAAATGAGACATGCAAGAGGAAATGGCAGCAGCATCAAGCTGTGTTCTCCCGAGTATAATATTAAACAAAGATAGCGGACAACAAACAAAACATGTGTGACATCAAGCACATTTGCTATGTGTTGTTCCAGATGTCTGATTTAAATTTGGATCCACATTGTGAAATCATAGAATAATGGAAAGAGGTTTGCTTTAACTTGGAGGGCTTAGAGAAGTGGAGCTGCAGAACAGGGAGTTTCTTTCTCAAATAAGACATGATGCTGAGGATGAGAAAACCAGGGAGGAATCAAACCCACTCTGAAGTCACGGCTGGGACCTCTCTGATAGCTATCAGGAAGGCTGTCATATTGGGAAGATAAATTTCTCCCACAAGAGAGAATTTCAGAGGAAGCCTTTTGAAAAGAAATGTTCTCGTAAGTAAATCGTACAGCTCATATAGATTCAAGGTCAAGGGGTTGATACAACCCCTGTCCAAATGTTAGCAGGAAATAAAAGTGTAATAACAGCAGCTTTTCACTGACATCAGCTCCTTATTTATAGGCACCCTAAGGAGTCTCTACCCTTCAGGACACGGGCTTTATCGTTCTGGAGTTGAAGTTACAAACAGATTCCATTACCAGCTCTGTTTTCAGGCTGTGCTGTAGAGTTTACTCCCAAAGGTGGCTTGACCTGGATGACTTCATGCTTCCTGAAAATACTAGGAGAATTTCTCCATAGGTTTAAAGATGAAGGGGCTGTATATTTTTGAAATATGGATTGTTTAGGAAATTACTCTTGCATTTAAAATCTCTGCTCTGTTTGAGTCTCTGGGCCAGGCTACACAAAAAGCATGAACAGGCCATGCCAGGAATGAGGCTGACAGGGAAGCAGAGCTGTAGAAAGGAGAAGAAGTCATCCTGCCAAGCAGGAGATGGGGAGGGGGGAGATGTCTGGCATAATGAGTAAACAGTTAAGCCATTTTTAATTAATTTTCTTTAAAGGTTGTTAGGAAAACATTTCCATAAACAAGGGAATAAATAGCTTCCAACTGCTCATTCAGGCATTTGCCTCTGCCTTTTTCCTGATGTGCCTTGGCTCGTGTGAGGGATGGGAGGAGGAAGGGGCTTGGCCTTCTGCAGCTGGGAAGGGCTGGGATTGCTGTTCCCAAAGCAGCTGAGAAAGCCCCACAGTGTCCCTCTGCTCCTGTGAATGGCTCTGGGTGCTTGGCATTTCTGTGCCTTGCCAAAGACCACACAGGGTCTTTTCCAAAGCCTGCAGTTATGGATTTCAGGTTCTCTTTGTTGTGTGCAGTAAGCCAGCAGAGTTGTCCTGAAAAGGCTGCAAATAGTACAAGTACTGTGAGGTCTGGGCAAGGCAGGGGATGGCTCTTGGAAGTGCAGAGCACAAATGAGGAAAAGAGAAGCACCATTATCTATCAATATTCGCAAGAGGTTAGCTATATAAAGAGCATTTTCCAAGCAGGTCATTAAAAAAGGCACAGTGAAATCCAGCAGATTCACTTGTGGGCTCTATCAGCATCAAGATTTCTCCCAAACCATACACCAGGCTGAGGGTTCACTGCAGCTTCCTCCCTGCCTTACTGAGGGTGTTTGCAGCAGACTTTAGGAAGCTGCTGACCTGAACATGTATGGCTGTCTGAAGCTTAGAAGGCCAGCTGGTATCTGCTGTGTTCTCCCTGGTTCTGATCCCTATGGTCCTGCCAGGATACTTGGGGCAGGGCTGCTCCCTCTGCAGAGAGCCTGTGTCAGTGGGAAAGGCTAAGACAAAATTCAGTTTGAGTCACAAACAGGCTGGGTTTGGGATGAGTTTCTAACCTCACTGCCTCTGCAGACCTGAGTAAATGCACAGGTATTATAGATACAGGCATAAATCCAGTGTGGAAAGCATGGCCATGGTAGTGAAGGCATCCTAGTAAATCTTTTGGGAACTCTTACTCACTATTGCAAACTCCTTGTTGAGAATCATCTGCTCCACCAGTGAGGACTCGTTGTGGAAGAGGTGTGGCTGCATGTGACTCCACATGTGGGGAAACCACCAGAACTCATCCACAGATCTCAGCAGCAGGTCATCGCCCTCATCCTCCTCCTCAGTCCCTGCAGAGGGCAGAAAGGGACAAAAAAGATACTAGAAAAGCAAAGAAGGCACATAATTGTTTTTTAAACTCAGAAGAGTCTGCCAAAAGCCCTGATGTCCTTGGCTTGTCTCACTGTGTTTCTGCTATGTTTATAAACTGTGGGAATATTAAATATAAACAGTAGGACTTCTTTTTTTTTTAACATGTATGATTTTATAAACTACCCCCTCCCCATTTCCTCTATTTGCTTTATTTTAATGCCACCCTATCTTTTCCTCCCCATAACCCAGCAGCTTGGATTTATTGTGACCAAACAGTGTCAGGAATATTAATGCTGTTTTCCAGGTCTTTTGGAAACTGGACAAATAATGATGTTCAATCAGTATTTAAGAAAAGGTTCAGTATATATCAGTTATTTCCATTTGGTCCTGATAATAATGTCACTGTGAAATACAAAATACTCTCCATAAAGGCAACATATCAATAAAAATGAAATCTTATCAATGCTTCCCCTCTATCCTCCTTGTAACTACCACTTTATTAGCCTTGATTAATTGAAATCTGATAATTTCTGGTAAAGTGTGAAACAAGTTTTAAAATACAATTAGGTGGAAAGCGTGAAGCTGTAATGGCAAAAAGGCTTCCAAATATTTCTGAGAGTTCAGTATTCAATTTTGGTCAGCTTTAATCTTGAAGTAAACCCAATAAAAGCTCCTGTGTTAGGGAAGGGTATCTGCTTCAGGCAGAAGTGAGGATGTGTGGCTGTAACAAAGGGAACCTTCCACTTGAGAAAGGACACAATGCTGCTCCCACCATCTGCAGACATATCTGCCTTGCTTTTCCAGCCTGGAAAGGCAAAGTGACATTCCAATAGCTTCACCCTCAAACTACCCAACCATGTTTGTTTTTTTAGCAGATTTCCTTCATGTTCTCTGCCATTTGAATGCTTTTATTCCACTTCACTCTAAGGAATATTTGCCAAAATCAGTCTCCTGACGCAAGCATAGAAATCCTGTCTTCCTACAGGCCCTTTAATGTTTTGCAAAATGCATTGGAAGCAAATGCTCCACGGATGTCACTGTTTACTTGGCAGGAACATCCAGAGATGCCTGTTCAGTGCCTGCACTTCAGCTCTTGGCTTTTATTTTTCATTTCTGCAGTGGTTTTTGAAGAATGCCACTACACAGGGAGAGCAGTACTTTGAAACTTCCTCCCAGAGTCACTGAAACCCTTTGCTCCCCTCTTTGCAGCACTCTGCAGGTTCTAAGGAAGCTGCTCCTGCTGATGGGAGTGCTGCTGGAAAAAGAAAACAACCTTGGTTACTAGGGAATTCCAGACTGAAAAGAAAGGCCTGGTGGCTGCTACCTCTGTGCCCTGCACTTTTGGAGTGACTGCTGCCTTGGTTTTTTGGGGTATGTGCTTCACCTGCAGTCACTCAGGTGAGGGCAAGGGAAGAAACTTAACACGGGCTTTCAAAATGGGACAGAGCAGGGAGAAAATGGAGTTTGGGAGGCCAAGTTAGGGATGAAGAGGAAAAAAAAGTGGTTATTTGAAATCCATCAAGAACTACAATCAGAGTAGGTTTAGGTCAAAGTATAATTTAGTGCCTTATTAACTTTTGAAGTAGAGTGTGGTTCTTGAAATAAATCTTACTTTTTCCCATTAATTTCTTTGTAAATTTAGATATACACTTAATAAAACTTTGTGTTTCTTTTACTGTAACAAGACCAAAACAAGATGAAGCATAATGCTTTCCATTTTAAAGAAGAATAACCCCATCCTGTAATGCCAGAGGTGAGACAGAAAGGTTGGAAGTTTAACCTTAGGTGGTGGCATTGCTCATGAGGTTAAATTTTCTCGCAAACCTTAGAAAAGAATGTTGTTTGATTTTATGAGTCTTTATTTCCAAAAAAAATCTCATGCAAAGTTTGAATGGAGCATTTGGTGGGTGCTTATGTTGTTTAAATATTTCTGCCCAACTCCTTATTCAGAGTATTGGAGGCTAAACAAGGGATCTTGAGGTTTTAATTTCTTGTGCAATCAACATAAATTCTGTAACTTTCTTCATTTAAATGTGAAGTCTGAAAAATGCATAAAACCTATGAACAGGATGGGCATGTGTCTGCTTTGGGTGCACTTTACACAAGTAATAATTCAAAGTTTGTGCATAATGTTTAACCCCATATTTTAAAACTATAACCGTACTTGGAGGTCTCTTTGGAGTTCAAAATCAAAGCAGAGTTGGAAGCTGCTACCAATAATCTTGTACATCTTCAATGCAAATCCTGAGAATCTCTTAATTTCAATTGCTGCAGCATGAAGGAGTGGGAAGTGTTTGTTAAAGCTGCAGAACTAACAGGGTCTGCTCTTCCTTTTTGTTAGTGGTGTAAATATGGTGCAGATTTTGCCTGCTGATGTGGCCTCAGGTACTGCAATATCTGATTTGTCAGCAGCATCTTTCCACGAAAATGTGTAACAGTTTAATCTGCCAACACATCCTTACACTCCTCCCCCTCCTGCAGTTTTAAAATGACCCAGGTTTTGGAAAGGAGAGCTCAATGGAAGGAAGTCAGTAAGGCACAGCAGCTGTGGAGCACTAATAGAACATGTTGAGTATCTGACAGTAAAAGCCTCTGTGGGTCAGCAAGCCACATGGACAGTAATTCAAGAACACCTTTCCATGCTTTGTTTGTAATGAGTCAATAAAGTGTCTGTTGTGTGGAGAATATGCTTAAACCTTTCCAGGCAGCTGAGATGACAAAGGGCCAACCCCACCCTGTAAATGAAGTGCTCTGTTAAAAACCCAGCTGTATCCAGGCCCTTCATGGAGCCAAGGACACGCTTCCACTTGGGAAAGAGCTCTGTGCTGTTTTGGGGAGCCTTGGGGGCCTTAGGAAGATGGGCACACATGCATATCCTCCTCTTTGCTCTCTCTACAGCAGCTGCACTCTGAAATTGGTCAGCATGGTATCAGAAGACCTGTGACAATGTGGAGGGTGAAAGAAGGAAGGAAGGAAAAGTAGCGGCAGGTCAGGGAGTGGGGTTTTCACAAAGGCTGCCTAGTCTCTGCCAGACACTGCCCACTATGTCATAATATTAATTAATTAATTAATTAACACTGTAGTTCTGTCTCCAGAGCTGCTCTCTCACCACAGCTCTGCCACTGCCTTCTTATATGACTCCAGGCAAGTACTCCCATCTCTGTCTGCCTCTCATTTTTCCCAGTCTCTCCAGCCTGTATCTTTAGTCCATGAGGTTTCCTGGGCAGCAGTTTCTCAGCATGAAGAGCTTGCACAATGGGAAAGCAGCCTGGACTTAGTGACAGTGATACAAATACATCATTTTGCCTTCTCTCTACTCATCCCTCAGAGGCTCCCTCATCTCCCTTCTCCCAGGGTGACCTGCCTTACTCCACAGCTGCCTCAGGCTCTAGGAAAGCAGGGACTGCATAATTCCTAACTTTTAAACTCCCCCTCCCATCCTCTTGCTGCCTTCTCCCATGCTGCAGGTAAGTTTCCCTGGCATCACTCAGTGAGTGTGGCTGAATGGGTGAACAGCTGAGCATTTTGGAGCTGTTCTCCAGAGGTGGGAAGGGTTATGGGGTTTGGAAAGAAGGGCAGGAGGTTCTCCCTTGCAGGGAGTCTCCTCTTGCCTCAGCAGTACTAGGGAGCAGCACAGCTCAGTGGCACCAGAAGGAAGCCTGAGTGGAGATGCAGCAAAGGGAAAGGCAAAAGAGGAGGAAAAGAAATAACATTTTTAAAAAGAGGGTATTGTGGAGAAATGGAGCAAAAATGAGAGAGAAGTCACAAGGAGATGTGGGAGTGCCTCATCTGGCACAGAAGCACAGTGCAAGTGTGCAGCTATTACTGCACTGAGTGTGGAAAGGGCAGGGTTTCAATACAAATTCCTTTTCATCATGTTTCCCTTTTATCATCCCTCCTGATTTGCAGATCACTGAGACAAATTACCTTCACAGGCATAACAAAATCTGGTGCATCCCCTCGAAATGCTTCTGCCTCCTCAGAGCTTCTGAGACATGATTTTCCCAATTTTTATATTTCATCACACCTATCACACCAGAAAAATCTTACTCTGTCTTCTGTGCTGGCTTGTCTCCTGTGGAATTAGAGAGATCTCTGCAACTGTTTTGCCTCCTTTATAACACTAAGATTTACCACCACACATCTTTCAGGAAAACACCAAGGGCATCCTTGTGTACCTGAGCAGCTCATCCATAGTGTGCCTTTACCCTTTGGATTAGACACTGAAATGGTGGAATGTGTCCCAGTGAGCCACTGGGTTATTTAGAAAGGGAATGTTTACAGCTAGATTTAAAATTCTGTCACCTATTTAAGTGCAGCTACCTGAGAGTATGAAGTTCCTTCTTACCTGTGTGGTAAAACTTTCCTGAAAATCCAAGGTTGAAGGTAAAATTTGCAACCTGAGTGCGCAGTAAATTTTGAGTCTCTAGTAAAGCCTGAAATAAATAAGAAATTAACATGGATTTAGAAAAGTTAATATTATTTTGGGCTCATCTTTTTTTAAATAAAATTATTACAGAGAGCTTAATTCATTCCATGAGAGTTTGGTGGACTAGAAAAGGTTGTGAGAGTGCCTAAGAATCCAAAGAGGTGATGGCTCTGCAGCTTGGCCCAGGATATTTATGTACTGGGGCAGTGATCCCACTCAGAGGGATCAATATACTGGAGCACTGGGTCACTCATGCTCTGGGTTACCAGTGGAGCTTGATAAAATGCGTTTAAAACCCAAAATAAAATTAGGAATGCTACTTGCCATCTAGGCATGAAAGTGTTGGGGTTTACTTACCTGCAGGACCACTTTGGGCTGTGTCTGAATAGCAATTCAGGCTTAAGTGTGAATGAGCAAAGTTTCAGGTTTGAGCTGCAGTAGAAGCAGTGTCCATGTCGTAAACTAATTTTTAATTTAATTAATGTTTATTTTTATTCTGTCCTCCAAGCTAAGATGAGCCCATGGTAAATGAAATGGAAGGAAAGGGTGCTGCTTGTAGAAGAAATAGGACAAGAAAAAACTTGTCCAGTTTTTGGTTTGGACATATTTCCAGCTACTAGGGAAAGATGGTTAAGCCTGTGCGAGCTTTACTTTCTGTTTACTACTGGTTGTTAGCTCTGCACTGCTCCTAGAGCTGCTCCTTGTGCACAGATGTGCTTTGGATTCCCAGCCCATGGAATTTGGGTGCGCTGCATGTGAGACAGGGAGTGCATTTATCTCCCTATTGGCCTTGCCAATGCTGAATAGGTTATAAACTTTGTTTTCATCAATTTTCCGTGGCTCCATTATGTGGCTTTTGAGAACTTCTCCTGTTATCTATTAATAACACTTCTATTGATTGGACCTTCAGGTTCTTGCAGCGTTCAAAGATAAAATGATTGCAGTGGTTTACGCACACACCTCCAGCCCAGAAAATGCTGTCCTTCATTTAAAAAAATTATGTTCTGTATGGTCATAATATCACTTAACTTTGCAGGAAAATAGTTTTTTGGCCTCATTTAAGCAACAACCAGTACTTGGGACCAGCAACCAAAAGTATCTCCAGTGCAGGATAAACAAAGAAACCAGGGTTGAAGCAGCTGAGGCGTGTGAGTGTAATACACGAGACTTCCAGGCAGAGTGCATCTGCCTTGTTATTTTAAACAGAAACATACATTGGGTGGCAAGGAAGATGTAAAACAGAGATAGTGTTTATCAGCTGCGACAGTCACCAAGCAAATTCCTGTCCTTGCTAAAGGAAATAAAGTAATCTTATGACAGTAAATCTTGTGCTTTAGCATTAAATATTAAGGTAGCTGTATGGTTTCCAGCCTATCTTGCCAGACATTTAGTAAGTTGATTATTTCAATCCTGCGACAATTTCACATGTGGGACTGTATTTACATAATATATAACAAGTAAATGTTCACTAAAATGTAGAACCTCGGAGATGAACACCACTGTTAGCTGAGACACTGAGCAAAATCCCCAGCTGGTAAAAACTGGCACTAAATCGACACCATTAAAGTCAGAAGCATAGGATCTGAGTCATTATATTTTAGAACATAATTTTCCAAGCTATCTAGAGCATTTTAGGTATGTTGAGAAAGACTGATGGGCTGAGCAAAATCAATTTAATTTTCCTTTGAGGGAAGAACATCTTGAGAAATTATCATCGCTTAACACGTAGTACAAGAAGGGGCATGAAACAAACATCATTTTATCACCTGGGCTCCTCTCTCCTGCTCCCCTCACATCTCAGTAAGATGACAGAGCTGCAGGATAGGCAGGAGCCTTCCAGCCCAGTGAGGTCTCATTAAAAACACAGAGAGAGGATTAAGATGTAAATCCTGGAACCTGCAGTGTGTCAAGCATTTCCCTCTGTCTAAAGGGCAAATCTGTCACTCAAACTGGATTTAGCTTGGTCCTAAAGACTTTTTTTTTGCCATTTCAATTTCCATAAATGCATATTAATTTATATAATATGCAGCTAAATTTTGTTGTCATGACCTCCCTTCTTTTCAACACTAAGAAGATATTGTCAGCTAAGCCAGTCCAAACTTATTCTGTCACTGCTTGTCTGTTTGGGGAAAGGGCAGTAATGTCTTCCACCACCTTAATATGAAAACACTTTTTAGGTGGTTAGGGGCTGCCTTCCCTATCTTTAATGAAAGGGTGGAGAGGCTGCACATCCCTGGCACCCAGTGCCAGAAACCTCCTTGGCATCTGCACAGGCTCCACGTGAGGCAGAAAGTGTTTATTTGATTTGATTCCGAAGGTTCTGCAGGATGGAGAAGGGCTATTGAATTTTAACAGCTGGAAAGGTGTTCCTTTTCCAAGGCCAGGTGCCACACAGCTATTTCCTCTCTGCCTGCTGTCCCTGGCTCCACAGGTATCCCCCCTTCCTTAGGGGCTCATTGATCCCCGTCTCATCCTTATCCCCATTGCATGCCTGTGGAAACATGATCAGCATTCCCTGTTGGACCCACAGGTGGTTATTTTTTGGACAGTTAAATAGATGATGCTATATAATTATCACTTTCCAAGCAGAGAGCCGTGGAGCACACTGCACATGGACAAACAGGCACGTCTCTGTGCCAGACTAAGCAAAGACAGGGGCTTTTTTTAAGGTAATCTAAGCTGTTCTTTCAAACACAAACCCTTAATTGCCTGGAATCTCTCAAAACTCACGGATTTAACTTTATTAATTGATTCTTTGCTTTGTCAGTGAAGCTTCCCTGTGACACCCAGAAGATACAGTTTCTTCATTATATTGCATTCAGCAGCCTTTTACATTAATCCATATAATTACCTTTTGTAGATTTGAAGTCGCCATGTCTTTATTCTTCATAATTGGTGCATCTATTAGGAAGAAGTTGATATTTTCCTGCTATGTCCCTGTTAATTATAACTCTAGCCTTCATTTACATAATAAACTTTTTGGGGCGATTTCTGCAGGAACATTTCATGCCTAATAGGGAGCAATTTGCTTTCCTTCATTAAGTACATTAAAACTTCATGCCCCAGACATCATTGACTGTAAACATTTGATTCTGCTCAAATTTAATGCACCAAGGCATTTTGCTCTGCCATATTAGGTTTATTTATGTGCTGTGTTCTGGATTGTTAGCTGCTAATGAGACTTTGGCTCTTATTGCTCTAAGGCCTGAACAGTAACCTCATTTTAATGAGTTCATTATTTGCTGCCTTCTGAGTGGAAGACAACAAATTTTCCTTTTAATTAAAGGTCAAAACACCTCTGGCTGAGGAAAGTGTAGAGGTTATCAAATCCTTAGAGAAGGCAAATGAATGACTATTCCTGATTTTGATGCCAAGCATGGGCTGGCCAGGCTGAGGTAGAAGGTGCTTCTCTGGGGAGCAAAACTCCAGATCTAAGTTAAGTGATAACAATGCTAAAACAAGGTACTGGATTTCTGAAGACATCGTTAAGGCAAAACAGAACCTGAAAGTCAGCCAAAGTAATTAAAGAGGCTTTCCTTCTCACCCAAAGGTCTGTGTGGATCAATAGAGCTGCCAAAGCATGAGCCCTTCCTTGCCTGTGCAGCGATGTTTGGGGTGAGATGGGGATTGAGCCAACACAATGGAATCAAATATTTCTTACTGGGGAAAGTGAGGCAAATATTGGGGGTCAATACTGTTTGTGGGGAGACAGATGTATTGCAGCTGGGGGGTTGTGTGTGTGCAAGTGCACAGACCTGTGCACCTTTCAGGGACCTGTAATCCCTGAAAATTCAGCTAAACCAAAAAATGGAATTGATGCACAGATCCTCATTCTTTTTCTAGTATTCTATTAGCCAAGATTGTTTCATGTGCCCTTCGTTCTGTTCCCACAGCAGGTAACAGCATTAGAGACAAGAAGGGTTCTTGGGAAAGAAAGGACCAATGTGAGATCAGCTGGTGAAAACTTAAAATCTAGTTTTGGAGGAAAATCCTAAGAGTCTCTGCAACATAGACATTGTTTAGCTTGAAAACTACAGCTGTCAGAATATCTTCATGACACCTCTAAACATTATTTCTGCAAAACAGAACCAAACTCCTGACACTTGGAGGTGCCTCAGGGACACTCCCAGAAACTGAGAGCATCAGGAAAAGCACAGGAGGGACACAAGGTTTGCAGGACTTAACCTCTCCCCGATGTCCCTGGCATTTCATTCCCTGCTCATAATGTGACCTTCCAGAGGCAATGCTGTGAATGAATTTTGGGAGGCAGCAAAACCTCCAGATGTTGGAGGTTCCTGTGTCTGTGGTGGGATCTGTGTGATCATGGTGCTGAGGGTGCTCTGCCTCTGGGGCATTCCACGAGGGAGAGCTGCCCAAGGAAACACCATCCCAAGCTACTGCAGAGCCTGGTGGGGAGGATGCACAATGTGTGGGGCAGGTGAGAAGGTTCTTCACTCAGTCTGGAAGGAGATCAGGGGAAGGAGGGATCTGACTAAGCCCCTGCTTTGCAGTGTATCTAATTTGCTGTCATCTTGAGTTATTTAACTTGCCCAGATTCATTTGAGGATGTGCCAGTGCCCAGCATCCCAGGGGTGCAGGGCCAAGGTGACACTGCCCCATCACCTTCTGAGGGATGTGACTGAGAACCTGGTCACAAATGGGCTCACTTGCCATTACTCAAAATCATTATTCATTTGGGAGCAGATACTAGGGCTGGTTAGTGATTCCACTGCAGGTTTCTGCTGTTTCATGTGTGTGTGTGTATAAAATACGGACATGCTCACTATATGCACAATAATTTTTATTTATGTATACTGTAGATATTAAATGTGTGTAAATATTTGCACATATATAACTTTGACATTACCTCTGCTTTGAGCTGGGGCTTAGATTAGATTACCTCCAGAAATTCCTCCCAACCAAAATTGTTTTTCACTTCCAGACAGTTTTCTCAGGCTTCTATGGCACATACTTGTTATTAATATCAAGCAGTCTTTTAATGCATTTATTCATTTTTGTCCCTAACATCTGTCCTTAATGCTTGTGCAGCTACACAGCCCTGAGGTTCATTCCCAAGCTGTTCCGTGGAGCAGTTTGCTGGTGATCTGTGGAAAGTTGGAGGACTACTAGGTAATAGTTTAAATTTCCAGCTGAAAATTTTTAGAAGGAAAAAAACAAAAAGCAAAGAGTACTTTGCAGCAATGTTTCTTTGCACTGCAAGCAGCTGCTGTCAGGATGTGCTTTTTTGATTGCCTCTTCCCGTTCTTGCTCCCTCCCTGAAATCTATGCTAGGATAAAAAAATCTGACTAAGCCTGCTGTGGTCTTGGCAATTTTCAAAGCTGGTGGAATTGGAATTGATAGGAAATACCACAAAGCAGTTAAAATCATAGTAATGACTGTAAGGATGGTGTGAAATAACCAGCCACTGCTATTTTCTGACAGGAAAGCTGTCAGTAAAAAAGTGATGTCTAGCCTGACATTACTGATGGGGTCACTGCAACACCGGGATTCCAAGTTCCTTATTTTCAGCTTTCAGATTGGAGCATAAATTTCTGTCATAAGGGGGACAATCAACTCAGCTGTGTCTGCACTTGTTAAAACTCAACTTGGTGAGGAATTTATAACCCCAGTGAAGCTGAGTTGAAGATTTCTGTGTGGTGAGGATTTTAGCCCACTTCCCATGCTTATAGCAGATAATATGAGTGTAGGAATTGGGAAGAGTCCACATTGACTTACTGGCTGGAGTTTGAAAGCAGTTTAGGGGTTGGAGTTAGTCAAATCCTTAATGGGATTTTGAAATCACTCACCCTATCCCCTATGCCAAGCCTGACTGGAACAGCAGGGCCTGGATCAGAGGGAAACTGCCAAACCTCACAGGCCTGGAGATACTTTTCACCATCCTTCCTGCAAATGATGCCGTTCCCAGTGCTGCCTGCAGAGCACTGGGCACAGCCAGGGAGGTGTGCTTCCCGAGGGATGGGGCTGCATTTCCTCATGCATTTGTTTCCCTGAAGCACCGTGCTAATCCATAGTGCCATGTAAATAATTAATAGGGAGCTCTCGGCTGGGGCTGAGCGCAGCCAGCTCTGCCTGCAGATCTATTTTTTATTGTAGAGCTATTACCTGAGTCTGTTCAGCACTTCCCTGGGGTTGGCTGCCTCTGTGTGAGGTCTGGCAGGAGAGGTGGGTTTCTTTGAGGCAAGAAAATGGTGATGACGTGCACGTATTTGTGTAGTATATTTACTGCAAACAGAAAAAAATATTTTTCCTTCTTGAATGGAATAGCCAATTTATCAGATCTACTTCTGCTGCTGTTTTGTAACTCTGTGGTAAAGACAGAGAACTACCTGCATTTAATTTGACCCAGAGGAGTGTATCTGTCCCAGTAGATGTTCAGCCTGTTTCTACTGGAGATGAATGGGGTGATACTGCACCAAATTTACTACTCACTCCTGACTAAGTGGTGAACAACATCCCTGAGAACTCAGGAGATGGCTTCTGATTTAGTATTAGGAGAGAGATGATGCTGAGTGTGACACAGATATCCCAGCAGTGAGAGCACCTTGACCAACTGCATAAGTGTGGGTGCACAGATACATAAAAAGATCCATGGCAATTATCCGGTCTCTCTTCTTGGAAAAAGGAATTCCTGGGCTTGTTAGAACATCTAGCAGCAAAAAGCTCAAATGATGAGCAAGGGGACATTCTAACAGGGCAAAAAGTATGAATTGAAAATAACGAGCATGAATAAAAAGCAGGATTTATTTTAAGCAGGGGCCACACAGATGAGTTAAGACAATTGCTCCCCATTCTGGGGAAGATTAAAGGTGTTAGGCCTGGCTGGGAGCATCCACAGGAGCTGCTGCTGGAGCTGTGGGAGCAGGGAATGGCTGCAGTGCTTTCCTGCCAGCAGTGATTGCTGCTCTGTGTTGGCCTCACCCGCTGAGATGATTTACAGCCTATTTGGGAAAGCACTGAGGGTCTCCAGTATCAATCACTCCTGATTCTGAAGGATTTTCTAGGAATACTAACCAAATCTGCTGACAAGTCCTGGAAGGGGAAAAGCCAGCACGTGCCCAAGCTGAGAACAATTCCCTGGCAATTCCCTGGGCTGTGGTGTGGGGAGCCTGCTGGCACAAGCCTGGGGCTGAGCAGGATCCCTCCCTGCAGGGTCATGCAGCAGGGACAGGAGCTGGAGGCACCTGGAGCAGAGCAGCAAAGGTGCTTAGAGATTATTCCTTATCACTTCTGGATTTGCAGAAGCTTAAGCATTTTCAGCAAAAGGAATCTCTTGAAGAAAGGCTCTTCAGGCAGGGGAATCAGGGGAAGGCAATCTGCCAGTGGGAGATCATTTGGATTATTGGTCCAGTTGTTGAAACACCATGATCAGGAATGCTTGTTCTAATTTTGATGGCTCTGCTCCCTATGGCTGCAGTTCAGCCTAGCCAGCTGAACAGCCCCATGAAATAAAGAAGAGATGCTCTGTTTCCTCAAATCCACATCTGGATGAGGCAGGTGGGGCATGTCTGTCCCCAGTTACGTTGCAGAGCTACCAAGAAAGAGGCCCAAAAGGCAGGGACAAAACCCTCATGTCAGCTCTGATCAATCACAAAATTAATCTCTGAAATAAGTATTGAACAGCAAAACCATCTTGAAGCTTTACAGGGACCACATCAAGGTCTAAAATAGTATGTTAGTAAAAAATGCATGTTGAGCCATGGTGATCCTATTGCAGGAAGCTGTGCTGGTGTCAGTCACTGTGCTGCATGTCACCCACATGAAACCCAGACTGGTCACTAGTCAGCTAAGGTCATGTTTAGGCCATGCCAAAAAAACCCAAAAAGATCAAACTCTCTCTCTCTTTGGCACAATACAAATATAGGGTAAAAGACAAGTAACACCAAGGAACTGCATTTTAGTTGAGTTTGTATATCCTTTCTTTTACTTGTGTATTGGTGATTCAGACAGGCTTCCTTAAGAAAAAAACAAACAAACACCAAAAAAACCAAAAAACAACCCAAAAAATCTCTGCAACCTGTTACAGGTGGGTACTCAGTTGCTATAAATTATTTAAAGGCTAGACTAATGGCAGCTACCTTATTTATCTTCTTTAATTTATGGACTTGGATCTACTAAGGTTTAATCAGAGTGGTTTTCTGTTCCTTTACTGCCCTTGGAAATCATTCACTTGGATAACTTGTCACAAAAATAAAATTTCCTTCAAGTTCTCATCATGTACATTTATCTCAAAATTCTGACACTTACCAGCAAACTCAAATTCCTACTTTAAATTTACTGCTTAACACCTAACTGATGTATATGCTTTGTGGTGGAGAATTAAGTTTTGGGGGGGTTTTTTTTTGTTTTTTTTTTTCAGCATGCATTCCATCATAAAGGAGAGACTGGAGCAAGTGATATATCCTGAACTGAGGTCTGTCCTTCAGGGTTCAGAATGGGTGTGTTGGCACAATGATGGATCTGTCTTGTGGCTTTAAGTGAGTGCCTCCATATGTTTGGAGTCTTTTTCCTATGCAAGTCTGCCCATTGCCCACCCTCTCCATAAAAATCATAAGCCAGGGAAGTCTGGAGAACTGTTTTCCTAGGTTATTGTGAAACCTTCAGTTTGCAAAATCTTGATGAGTAAGGGTGTGCTTAAAAAACCACTAGGACTGAGTGTTGCTTTTTAATATTTTTGAGATGTTTGATACTTGTCTGGCAGAGCTTAACTTCTTTGACCCTTCTTCCTTCTTTGTGATGCTGTCTTCCATTATCCAGGGAGCTCGCTTCAGTGTTTTGATAACTAGAATTGGATGTTTCTGTAGAATGAAAAGGGAATTTCAAGGCAAATGTTCTTGCTTTACACTGCATCTCTTTCACCAGAGATCAGAGTGCTTCTGCCACCCCCTGCTCCTTCAGGTTCAGAGCAGAGGGAGCTAAAATCTTTATTGTCCTCCAGGAGAGGTTTTAAAATCCCTCCATTCTGGAAAATCCTCCTGCTTACCACTGCTTTATTATACTTCCCAGCATGAAGACAGCACAGTGAGCTGTCCAGAGGAGGAAGCTGGAAGATCCAAAGTAAAATGGCAATGCCCATCCTACATTTCTACTCAATTCTCTTGAATAGAAACATGAAAGGCCAGTATGTTGTCCAATAAAATCAATCCAAATCACCAACTGAGGCTGGCACATTTGAAATCAACTATTTCAGAAGTTCCAGTAGGTTACTTTTTCATAAAACTAAGTAATTTCAGGTAAAATTGAGTACAAATCTCTTTAACAGTCAAAGGAAAAGTTTCAGGTTCAAAAGTATCACCACACCTTTCCCAAAAGTGGGAAAATTACACTCAGGGCAAAACTGAAGTACTGCTCTTCCTCAGATCACTCTGGAATAGAGGCTGGCAAAAACCTCAAACCTGCACCCTTGAGAAATTCAAGTGGTCCAGTGTAATTGTGGAAAAGTGATGAAATCTTTCAGTCCTTCCAGTAACTTCCTAGGAAGGAAACTTCTGATAACAGGGAGCCCTTCTACATGGCTTTTCCAGCTTAGCCTTGTATAAATGCCCACAGCAAGCCAGTTGGGCCCTGAGCAGACCCTAGAGGTTTGGTATGAGTTCCAAGAGTAATAATGGCTGATGACAACAATAATCCAGTGAAAAACAGTGTTTGGGATCCTTTCCTAAGTCTCCTAACAGCTGAAACTCTTGGCTTTTCTCTGTTCTCACACACAGGAGAACACTGGTTGTGAACCCTTGTGGTGAAGAGGTCTCTAGCACTCAGGAACAGGGAAGAGAGCTGATCTCACCAGCACATTGAGGAATTGCATAGCATTGTCTTAAAAAAAACAAAAGCAGCACAGAAATGTTGGGAGAAAAGGTTCAGGTTTTGCTCAAAACAGGTTCCTATTTCAGAGTCATTCACATGCATTTTGGTGGCAGCCAGAAATTGGCATTACTGAGGCAGTTAACTTTTAAATCCAGTTGCTTTTGATCTTAATCATTAAAGGCAGTACTTTTCTCTTTAAATATTCCCATTGAAAACTGTAGCTACTTGCAGTGTAAAGTATGAATTCATGTAACACAGGATCATTAAACTGGGAAAAATATGTTCAGCAAACTATCAAGCTTTTAATTATAGTTGTTACATTAAATTTCCACTCATTTCTGAAGTGAGAGATTCTATTACTCTCACAGCTGAAGGGTAATGCCATAATTTTATTTTACATGGGAATAGCTGTTTAAAAATCACAAATACTGAATTGCTGTGACAGGCTTTGCTTGAGTAATGCTCTGCTAGCCAAGCAGGACTGTTTGACAAGGTGTACATGCAAACCCTGGAAACAGTTTGCAGCTGTAAGGATGAGAAAGAGCTAATAGCTGGGTGCAATTTTTCCATTGTGGAAAACCTTCCTTATTCCTCAAGCTCTTTCTTGGGGTGTGCTTCCCCCCTTCTTTGCCCCCTCTCTCCTCTGCTGGGGCTCAGCACACCCCATGCATTATGCCACCAGTGAAATTAATAATCCAGGATATTTCTGTCTGTGGAATATCAGCTGGGTTTGAGCAGCTTTCAGAAGGCTGGTTTTAACTATGCCACAGCAGGCTCTTTCCAGGCACAGGTTTCCTGCCCAAAATTCCCTCTGGTCTTTAACACTCACCTTGAAATGTTTACAGCAGGGATGGGTAGCTTTTATTTCCTGATAATGTACTGGCAGCCTGTTCCCAGTTAGAGCAGAAATAACAGTGAAAGCATATGGGAAACCGTATTCCCTTTCCTAATAACAAATACAGTGGAATTACACTTTATAATACCACAGACATATTTGTTTATGATGCACATAAATCTTGGGATATGTTACTAGGAAGACACATGCAGAGCTTTTTTATTAAAGAATTCGCATTCTGCAGCTGAACCTATTTTTTAAAAATGTAATGCATTATTGTTATTATTGTTACTATTAGCCATGTAGAGCATAGCCTCAGCAGTTCACAGTTGTGCCTGGAACTTCTAAATTAATATGATTATAGGCTATTTAATCTCTATTAACTATAGATTCATATAGATTAATGCTTATTTATGCATATATATTCAATTAATTCCCAAACATTTGTGCTGATTTGTTGAAAAACCTACAGTAAATATTATTACAAAGGAGGTCTTCAGTCTTGTAGCCCTCAGGGATTAAATATTACAGGAACATGGACAAAGCACTTTGATCCTCATCCCCAGAGCCTCTCTCCCTTGTCCTGCTCTTTTCCCAGGCTGCTTTTCCCCAAGTATAACCTGCTGCCCATGTGATTTGCCCTCTTAAAACAATTGGGTCTCCACCAAAAAAGCACTTGTGCTATCAAGAATCACTGACAGCTTTAAGAGCCAATATTTCATCAGGTTTGGGCAAGGCAGGCAAATACAGTTTCCTGTCAAAAAAGTGAATTCCATCATTTTTTATACCATTTTTCACTTGAAGGGCTGATGTTTTGGGGTGAAAAACACACAGGTCCTGAAGCCCATGGCTTTAAATTCAGTCTGATTCAATCCAGGCAGTTCAAGTGTAATATTGAGACAACTTTTAGGAATTGCTTCAGCATTGGTATTTTAGATTTAATATGTAATGTAAAAGGTACATTAATAATTCTGGCTTTTAAGTGAAATGAAGAGGCAGTAAAAACCTGAAATATCCATTTCCTGGGATATTCTTGCATTAAAGAAGTCTCTCAGCAAAGTGTGAATTACTTGCATTTTTTAATTTCTGGAAGATCAGCAATTGCAAAGCTACATTTAATTACGATCTTTGGAATTTATTTTTTATTAATATTCTGCAAACTGCCCCCTTTTCCTTTAGTCTGTCAGAGCAGATGAGCTGGCAGAATGCAATTTTGTTTGAATCATATTCCAGTGAAACATTCTGTATTCCATAAATCAATGTTTTGCCACAGGAAGCTGCTTCACTGGAGCAATCCAGGTTGATCAAGTAACAGGAATATAAACTTCATTTTCCTCTGCCTTGCCACTTTGCCATTTTGGAAGGATTTTCCACCTATTTACTGTAAAGATAAATGGCTGAACAAGTAGGATGGAAGGAAAATTAAAATCCTAACCTCTAACTCGTTGAATTTTTTCCACACCTTGGTCAGAAAGTATTGGGAAGGCGGCATAAGTTTTAATAGATTTTGTTCGTGTTTTTTTAAAACTAAAGGATAAAATGCCAATTAAATGACTACATTGATTAAAAAATTTAACTTTGAGATAAGGGATTCAGCCTTTTCCAACCAGAAGTGTTAAAAATAGCAGGGATGTCACGTGCTAGAGAAGCTGAGCGTGTACCACACCACAGATCCCACTTGTGTTTGGGTGCTGTCTGCATGAAAAATGTGAACAGCAGACTGAGAGAGTGCTGGTAATTAGCAGAAAGAACAAAAACGTGGAAAAGAGTAAGGCTCACAAATATTTAGAGACATTTTCATGGCTTGGTAAAGGATATTTATAATGGATGCTTCTGAAGGGGAAAAAAAATATACTTAATCCATGGCTTTATTTCCTAGAGAAGGCAAACTCTGGGCTCTGAAAGGGGAAACTTTAGTTTCTCACAGAAGCTACCAGGCTGCCTTGGTGCCTTCTGTGCCAGCCTCAGCTGCAAATACAGGAACTTCTTATTGCATGCTCCCCTCATCGATGATAAATGCTGCAGCTTGAGATCAGAACACTCCAGTGCAGGCAATGTGCTGCTGTAAATCAAATCCTGACAAAAGAAACTACTGCCCAGAAAGCCCCAGGGTGTTTTAACTAATACACTGGTTTGCAGGAAATTGTCAAGAGTTTATCTTTTAATTTTCTTGGGAATTTTGAAAATTAAATTCTCAGTGGAATTAAGTAAAAATGGGTTTGTTTTCTCCCTGACATTTCTGGAGAGAAGTTCTTAACTTTTATAAGATATTATCTATAAAATGGTGTGACTATTTCAATTACAAGTTAATATATTTAGCATTAGAAATTTTGCTGACACAAAATAACATATTAAAATTACTAAATAGTCTTCTATTAGAATTTCCCATGAGGCAAAAAACCTCTTTAGTACTTTGTTTTCTTTTTCTGCCTGGATGGAAAGAAGATGGGTGAGGTGTAGAACATGGGAAATAAAAGCAGTAATTGAAGGGATGTATAGCCATATACATAGAAAAGGCATGGACTCTAAGATTTAATTTGTGTGAGGACATGTATATAAAGCTGTAGGAGTGGATGGACAGATGGATATGTCTAAGGATTTGAAGGCTGACACACTCAAATATTTGGTTTTATACTGCATTGTGACACAGATGTGGACAGAAAATGCCTAGTTAGTTATTGCTAAATAATTTAAGTCTCAAATTTCTCCTTTCCTCTTGGAGATTTTCTCTGTTCCTCACCTGTTTGTCCATCCCTTCCCGTACCCACCCTTTTCCTGAGCCCTGCCACTTGCACATCATTTGAATAATGCCAACAGTGCTAAATTGAGCTTTTGCTCTAAGTGTTCCTCCTGCTCCCATTTGGATGACAAAGGCATATTTAAAGTCACTTAAGTAACGCTGCTCCTGAAGGAGCTGCATTATAGATGGGTTCCTGGTAATGTGTTTATTGCTGCTTCAAGTGCTTTTAAGGCAATAATTATGACTGCTCTTGCAGTCTGCACTGCCTGGCCCTTCTACAAGGCTATTCCATCATTTCAGAGTGTTGTTTTCTGTTCAGGAAGCAACTGTTAGTGCTCCTTTTTTAACTAATATGCCTTGTTTTAAAGCTCAGGTTAATGCAGGTCTCTTGAGGGGTTGATACAAAGCAGAATTGGTTTTGGCTCCTATGGATTCCCTAAGTGAAGCTAAATTAGAGTACCCCGTGTATCCTGGAAATATACTCCAGATTGATGCAACCCATGACTTCAGAATTATTTTGGAGAAAGGATTCAAGAAATAAGTACAAATCCAGGAAATCAGTGCAAGCGCAGAAGAGGAATTGGTCACACGTCAGTGGTGCTCAGCACAGGATGTGAGCACCAGAAATCTCTGAAGCTGAGCTGGAAAACCTGCCATTCCTATATTTTAAAATGCATTGTGACTTTTTTTCCAAAATTAATTCTCCTGAGTTCTTATAGGCAGAATGAAGGATGGTTTTTCTCTCTCTGTCTCTTTTTTTTCTTGTTTTTCTTTTTTCTTTTTTTTTTTTTTTTTAATAATTAATTTGTTCCTTTGTGGGATATTATACTTTTTTCCTTGTGGAAAAAAGCCCCAAACATCTGAGATAATTCTGTGGTGCTTGTACAAAAATTAGCAAATTGAACTCCCTGGAGTCATGTAACCCTACAGACTGAAAACCAGTGTGTTCTCTGGACAGAAGAATACCAAGGGAGTTTTCAAACATTCAGGAAAATCTTGCTAGGGACATAATTGTTTAATAAATTCAAGAGGTAGAAAATTTGAGCCACCAGAATCTGTTTTCTGGCAAGACTGCATAAAACACTGTCAAGACCATCTAAATCTTGAGCAGGAGCCTGGCTGGCAGATGAGAGAACCCCAAATCTATTATATTTCAAGGAGGGTACTTGGATAGACAGTCAATCCATCAGGCTGCCAAGGAGAAGAATACAGCTTCTGCTGGTGGCAAGGGAATTGTGGTTTTTAACTACATTGGTTCTGAAATTCTGAATGAAAGAACAGGCCCTGTTGAAACAAAAGAAGTATGAAACATTTTCTCTGATGTGTCTTGACAAGGCACTTGAGCAGTATTCAACACTCAAATTATTACAGAAAGAACTGGGTGCTTCAAGAGACCTGAACAAGGAAAATATTGAATCAACTGTCATCTCTGATGAAGCAGAATGGAGCAGGCACTCCCATTTTTAAATAAGATTATTAAAGTTTTCATGTAATGCCTCTCAGCTGCTTTTTAAATTCATTTTTAAAGGCTTTAAGACCGTCCAAAAGTGGGAGCTGCAGAACTCCGCTTCATTGTGCTCTTCACTGTCACTCTCAAGTGCTTTAAAAGGTGACAGAAGTGCCACCCAGCCTGCAGTGACTAATGCTTGGCTGTCTCCTCTGGGTCCCTGTGCTCACACATCTCCTGGGCTCAGCTTCTCCCTGGGCTGGCCATGGGTGTGGTTACTTTACTGGTAGGGGCTTATCATTATTTTTATTATTATTATTATTATTATTAGGTATCAGGGTGACTGTTTTATCTCAGGACTGACCATTCTGCCATGCCTGGTGATGTGGCCCAGACATTTCCAGTAGTTTCACCTGAAAGCAGCTGTCCTTGCACAAAAACCAGGGATAATCATATGCTGGAGAGATGAGTGGTTGAGCTCAGCTCCCTGCTGTGCCAGTACTTTTTAATTCGGAATTGCCAGGAAAGATGCAACTCAGAGATGAATTCTTGTCTTTAAAACACTAAAATGAGCCAGAAATCACAGGCTTTAAGTGTTCCAGGCATTTTAATGATGCTGAAGGTCAAAGACAAAGCAGAGACTGGCAGTGAGGAGGTGTCAGAGACTAATCCAATTCTTATTTCCACTGGAGGAAGTGGACTGGAGCTCAGAGGGGGAGGCAGCAGGACAAGGCTGCAAGGAGAAGGAAGCCCTGCAGTCTGCACTAACACCAAGGACATGCCCAAGCATGGCTCCATCCTTTTATTGGAGCTCAGAAAGCCCAAGGATGCTCCCATCTCTATAGTGACAATTAGAGGGATTACACAAAGGGGAAATAGAGGTTTTAGAGAAGGGGGCTGTGGGATGTGGTGGTGCTGGGACAAGCAATTTCTCCTTGATAACCCTATCAGCTCCAGCTGGGAGAGTGGGAGAAGAGAGGGGAACAGGTGGTTCCTGAGTCCATCCAGAGGAAGGTGTGCTGCAGTCTAAATTCTAGAGCTGAGAGGAGGGCAGATAGTGAAAGGCTAAAGGTTTTGCTTCATTTGGAGTGGGTTTTTATTTGTTCTATTTATTAAAGAGTAAATGCCTTAGCTTGCTCTGTGCTCTTGCCAGGCTTTTGAGTTAACAATAGGATGTGTATTTGTGAAAGGTGTTGGAAAAGCCCTGGTGGCTGCTTTGAGCTCTTCCTGGGTGAGTAAATATTGTACTAGTTCATACTATGGCAACAGAAAAAACAGAAATACTTCAGCAAGTTCTTACTCCTTGTTTGGGTAATGCAGCCCTCTTTGTGCTCAGTTAAAAGGAAACTTTAAAGGTGAAAGCTTTGTATTTTTTCTGTGTGGCTCTCCCAGACACAGCATAAAAAAGACATTTCCAGGGTTTTTTTGACAAATCACTGATTCCAGTGATACTGAACTTGTGTGGCTGGGAACCAGCATCATTTACAAGTACACAAATTCACTGTTTCTGCAAATTAACTGATGAATTCTTTTGCCTTCTAAAACCAAGCACTGAGATAATATATTGGCAGGCAGGAAAGGGACAAATTCATTTGCAGGGGCTCGCTAGGCTCAAGATAGAACTCCACAAAGCTTGGAAAAACAACTTTCTGTGACTCTGCTGAGTTCCTGTTAATTACTTAGCCAGACATGACCTTGCACAACTTCTTCAACACCAAACACTAGATCTTCTGTGGTAAACAGAGCCCATAACAACCCTGTTCTCTACTCTGTTTCTGTAGCTGATACCACCCTTTATAAAAGTGTGTGTGTATATATCTCCCTGAGGCACCTAATTGAGCAATGACTTTGTGAGGGAATAAAAACATTTGGGTTACAGGAAGTAATTACACAGGCACAGGTTTACTTGTTTAATTACTGTTACATGCCAATATTGTTATCAGAAGATTCGCCGTGTATTAAAGCATTCCCAAGGGTTTTGGGTGGGCATGGCACCTTTGGAGAGCCTCGAAGAGAGTCCCTACATCTCTGCAAAGTGAACCCTCTGAGAGCAGCCTCAGCCACTCCTCCCAAAGGCAGGGCAGTGCTTTGCCTTCGCTGAAATACCAACCTCCTAAGCAGTTGTTATTTTTGCCTCTGGGGCAAAGCTGCTGTGCCTTAGGAGGTGAAGGCAGGTCTGCTGGTTCTTAACTGCCTCCTCCCCCCAGTGGCTCAGGAGATTGTTCTCTAACTGGCTGTAATTATCCTCTCCTGTAAACTAACCAAAGTGCTCTCTGCTTTCCGTGTTATGTTCATTAGCAGGATTCTGTTCTGCGGGTTAATGTATTCTGGGAATGTCCAGTCTGTAGGAACACACCGATCTGTGTAGCAAATACCCCGAGGAACAAATCTGTGCCAGGTAACCGATTCAAAATTAAATCCATAATGCTGAGGACAGAGTACCTATGGATGCTCAAGCTGCAGGGTGGATTTATGTGTGAAACATTCACCTAAAAAGGGGAGATAAACTTTTTATTGTCCCCGAAAGAGAGCTTGAGGGAAAGGTTGGTTCTGAGCCTGTGCCTGCAGAAGATTTCTCCCTGTAGTTAGTGTTTGTGGCATGATTTCTTGTGTGAGATGAGGAGGGGATTTATCCTGTGTGTGGCACTTTTGGTGTTTTTGTGAGGAAAGTGGGCTGCTAATTTGGCACTGGAGAAATGTGGGAAGACTGAAAGCTTCCCTTTGTACCCTGGCTCAAACATAATGAATGAAAGAAGGCTCACCATGCATTGCTTGAAAAAAAAAATTAAAATGTCTGAACCCTAGCAGATGTTTTTCCTTGTTATTGTCTAGATACTCAGCAGTGTGGACTGGTTGGTTTTCAGATGGATAAATGTGTGCAGCACACAAATATAATTCTGAATGCTTTTAACAGCATCCAGCTCCTACTGCAGCCCCTGAATGTGGAGATTTCTGCTGTGTCTCCTATAATGAGCATGGAAGCATGGTTGCTGTGCCAAGCACAGCTGGAAAGGTTTGCCTAGCAATGTTGTTGGCTGCTGGGTAGTAACGGAGGTGACTTGGATGTTTTCCTGCATAATGAGATGGTTCCAGAGAGAACTCTGCTCTGAATCCCTGAGTGTCCCTGTGTGGACACTCTGCTGGCAGTGGGGGCTCTTTAACCACTGTGGAATAGTCACAGGCTTCCTTGGTGGAGCAACCCATGCCAGAAAGACACTCTCAAAAAGGCACAGGTGGGAAGCTGTGGCTGAAAAACTTGTTTCACAATTGCCTTTTGAGTTAATTTCCTCTTGTGTGTACGAGCCCTTTCTCACAGCATTTCCCCATGTATTTCCAGGGAGAGAGCACTTGATCACTGAGCTTGTGTGCAGCACTCAGATCTCAAAGGCACCAGGCATTTGGAGTGCCTGGTCCTCAGAATCAGCTCTGATGAGCATTCATACGCCTGGTTTGGCTAATAGAATTACCCCAAGTGTTCTGATGTGCAAAATTGTTCCAATTGTATGTGAGACTACTGCTCTTGCTGGGTATTTGGATACCTCAATGGTCTGGATGAGGAGGCAAATGAATATAGAAATTGTAGAAATGGAAATAAGGGTTTGGAAATTAAATAGGAATCTGCTTTTAAAAACAAAAGGCTTGCTTATTGTTCTTGAAAACATCGGGTATTTACAGCAAAACTTCTCCAGAATAAAGGCTGGAGAATGTGATATTGCATGCTTAGGGATTCAATTAATCTCTGACTATGATTCCCACATGTGGAAAATGACAAGAAATAACTGTCATGCTGTTGAGCTCTGTCTATTCTTTTCAAGTTGCACACATCTTTGAAAATTACTCTGAACAAATTTAATGGTGTCCCTGGATATTACAGATCAGGAATATAAGTGTAGAAGAGCCCCCAGTGAGTAGTCCATGTGCCTTTCGCTCTATCAGATGGTTATGCCACTTGCTCAGGTGCATGCTGTGCTTCCACCCTGTCACTGGTAGCTTTAAATGCTTACCTGCTAGTCTGCTAATGAAAATTATCCTGCTAATTCTTAGAAGTCATATTGGGGCTGTAACTTCTTCAGGCTCCTTTTTTTCCCTTTTGCTCTTTTTTTGTTCTTTTTCAATTCAGTGATGGTGAGGTTTAAAAAGGCAACCGTCTTGTATTGTTCTGTCTACTTTACAGCAATAGTGAGAGAAATAATACAGAAAAGGCCTCTAGAAGCTGTTATATGTATATATGTGCACTATACACGCTCCTACATGTTCTACTAACACATCTGTAAGGGTATCTCTGTACATATGTGGGAAAAATGGCTTTTAATCTCAGGTTGTGATTTATGTATCTGCTGGCTGCACTCGGGCACTTTCAGCCCTTACCAGGAAAAGGAGCTTCTCAGCTTTTCCAAGCTTTGTCTCTTTTAAAACACCCATTAAAGCACATACACGTGCCTGGGATGGTCTCCCCCGGGTTCTTGCCTTACCTTCACATCGTTGATGTTCATCCTTGTCCCCTCCTTCCCGACAAAGATGTCGTCAATGTCTACCAGAATGTACCTCTCCAGGGAGAGCGTGAGCTTCTTTCCCGACAGGAAGGAGATGGCATCGATGAAGATGAGCTTGTGGAGCCAGAAGGTCAGGTTGTTCCCAAAGAGGACTCTCTGGATGCCGTCGTGCAGGCCCAGGTCCTGGATGACAGTTGCATAGCGAGCAGCCCTGGGCAGCGTGGCGGGCGTGGGCCTGGCGGGCTGCAGCTCACTCAGCAGCACGGGCTGGTAGCTGGAGTGGTTGGATTGGAACACCGTCCAGTCCTCGCCGGGCAGGGGGCCCTTCTCCACCCTGGGCGCTTTGGTGATGCGCAGCAGGGGCGACCGAGGGTTCACCACGCAGTCCCTGAGGGCCACGTTGTTGTACAGCTGTAGGGGCAGCCCTTTCAGCCTGGTGCTTGGGGAGCTGTTCTCGTTGGCTTTATGAAAACCAATTATGCTAACACTGTATTCCACACAGTATTTTTCCAGAAGTTCTCTGTTCCACGAGTCCATAGACACGTACTTTAAAATATTCTCATATATAACAATGATGTACTTCCCTCTCCCGTTGTCTGTGAGAGGGGGAATGTCCCCCTTGGCTGGGGCAATGACCATGTGGTACTGAAACTTGCTGGACTCGAGGATGGCTACGATGTCTTGCCCCAGCTGGGAGTACTGGCTTTCCACAAACAGGAGCACAGTGGGATCAGTCCTAGAGGGATCGATTGGTTTAGGCGTTCTCAGCTCCGCAGACCTGTAGGGCAGAAGTTTGATGTCCTCGCACTCTGCTTGTCCAGTGGTTTCCACGAGGGCCATTTCCTGCTTGTAGCCAGTGTAGAGGAAATAGGCAGAGATGATGATACTTGCCAAGCAGAAGGTGGCCAGGAGAATGACCAGCGTCCGGAAGCTTCTGCGGAGCTTCCCGATGAGATTCATCTTTCGCGGGGCTCCCAGCTCCTGCTGGACTCGCCGCTTTTCCCGGTGCTCTTCCTAAAGTGCCATAGGAATGAGGAGCTGTGGAGGTTCCCCTTCCAAGATGTTCATGTGACCATTGCAGAGCATTTATGAGGCATTCGGGGAGGCTGTAAAGCTGTCGGAGCGGGAAGTCAAAGGATCCGCACAGATAAATTGGAAGAGGTTTTCTCAGAACGCAGCAGCTGCCAATAATCAATGAAGAGGACCCTTAACATTATCTGCAACAAGAAGTAAAAGAAGAGTAAGTAAAACAAAATCCATAAAGCAATTAAAAACACACATTAATAAGGCCGGTGATTGATACTGGTAATCTGAGTAAAGAGGGAAGTCTCTGAGTAGTTCAAGGAGCACTCAGTGTCACTCGCTTTCTTGGTGCATTAAGATAAGCTGCATTAAACAGCTCCCCCGTGTTCTTAGGATACAGAAAGGAACTCTGAATGTAACTTTCTGAGGATGTGCATCTACTTATCAGCTTTTCTTATCTAAAATGCATCGTTGCTACTGCAAATGGGAACAGTGGAACATTTTAGGGGCAAAATTAGGACAAAGCGAAATCTTTGTTAAATATGGGAGCATGTTCCATGTCAAATTCAAACTGCATAAGGGGTAAATTCTGTGTTGGATTGGAAAACTAATGTGACCAAGGTGAAAGACACGACAGGAGTTTGAGGAAAGATGTGTAGGGCTTTCTCTCCAGTTTCCATTCTGCACTTGGAGCAATCAGTACCTCACGGTCCGGTTTAGGAACGATAAAGGTCCTGTGGGGATTTTCCAAGTGAATGAGCAGGCTGCTACAACTGCAGGGTGCAGCTGTGCACGGCTCTGCCTCCATCAGGGATCCGTGGGAGGTGCCATGTAGCAGGAGAAGTACCTCAAGGGAGCTGTTTTAGTGATAGGTGGGCAAGCAGGTGTGTGTGTGCTGGTCCGTGACACCTCCAGCTAAAGCCCTTGGCCTCTGGTCTGTCCCTGCATGGATGAAGTATGAGGTGCTTAAACCTCATTGCTCTGAAGCCCTTGTGCAATTCCTGGCAGTTCTGCCTAAATTCATGAAAAATTGCCACTGGTAACAGTAAGCCCTAAGATTCAGAGGCAGTTAAAGCTAACTAAATAAATAGCCCGTGCTGCTCTATGGATTTAAGTAGGAATTAACATCTTTCTGAATTATTTATATTGTTTGTCTATTGGAACAATCTGAGACAGTAAACAATGAATGATTTTGGAACTGCAGGGAAGAAATGCTTTTTCCAGGCAGATACTTATCTGTTGACATGTCCTCCTCTATTAACTCAGATTACACTTCTGACTTGTGTTCTGAAAACTATTCATTCATCTTAGGGTTTGCACCTAAAACTGGATTTGGCTTGTAAGAAGCATTTAGAGAGCGGGAGTTGTTTTCTGAGACCATTTGTGACTCTGGCAGGTTCAAGCTCTCATCTGATTTACCTTCCTCGGTTGGAAGCTTGCAAGGAGATTGATACCCCTGGATTGTGGGCTATTCCAGCACTGACCCTGTTGTGTCACACAGCTGGCCAAGAAGGGAGCCAGGCAGGGACAGATGTAAGAAACCTCTTCTCATTTAGTCCTTTCTTATGTGTGAGAGAAGAAATAAAAAAGAAATCATAGCTACCATTAGGAAATTGAAGTAATCCTGATAATCTTAAGAGTATTCACCCTGCTTTCATGCTTCCCTTGTTCTGCAATTGTCTGCTTGCTGAGATTTCACTTCTTATTAAACCTCCAATTAAGATTTCCTCAAAAGATAACACTGGATCAAGTGCAGCATCCTCTCCGAGACGGTGTTGGAGTTTGGGTGACATTGATGAGTCACTCAGCCCGGCTCTGAGGGTTTATCAGATCAGCACTCTTGCTCTCCGTGGGAAGGGCAGCCTCCAGGAGCTGCATGATGTGTCCCCTCCCAAACAGGTGATTAAAAAACGCCTGTTCGGTCAGCAGGAGACAGGCAGGTAACTCGGAAAAAATCTTGAACTCGCCCTCCTCGGGCTGTGCATCCTCGGCTCGCTTTGGGCACTAGAGGGCAATCGCTTCTTGCTTTTGCGAGGCAGCGCCTGCTCTCCACTCGCTCCCGAGCACACAGCCCTGCCCGCGGCCACCAGAAGGCTTCGAAAATCCCCAGGGAACGTAAAACACCTTAATTAAGACTCCTGTGTTTAAAATTAAATAAAAGCCAGGAGTTCTGCTCTAAGAAATGTGCCGCTAGATCACTCTGGATTGCTTTGCAAATGTTTCAGCCTCCACCTGTGGCATAAGGGAATAGCTTGTGAGAAGACCTGAAATTGCACGTTTTTCCCTCACTGTTTGGCCCTGCTGGATCCCCTGGGTACTGGTATTGCAAGCTGTCAAAACAATAAACTTCACGAATATTACAGCTTGTATTACTAAAATAGGAGAAGCCTCTGACTTTATACTAGTAAAAAAAAAAAAAAAAGNAGCTTTAAATATAAAAAAAAAAAAAAAAAAAAAAAAAGGTCTTAATCCCTAAGCATTTCCTCCCAATAACACTGGTAAAATCCCATCGAGATAAAATACTAATAATCAGATTTCATGTTAGCTATTATCTGTTGTACGTAGATATTATAATTAGGTGCAAGTATTCCCACTTATTGAGATGTATAACTATATAAGATTGATAGAGAATTTAAACTTGCATAAGGAAACCTGGCGTTGGAGCAGGCTACTTTTAGTCTGCACATTGTTTTTGAACTGCTCTGTTGAACTGCTTGTACTGTTCAGTAAAAAAAAAAGAATGGTGTGAAGTAATTAAAGGTTATGAAAATAAATCAGCTATATTAGCCATTAGTGGAACTTTCTCCAAGGCATAATTGGAAGTTAAGTGCCATTTGTTCCTTTGAAACTCTCCCCCTTAAAGTTCAACAGCTTTATATTCGCTCCAGAATTCAACTATCTTAGGAGAGTTTCTATGCTAGATTAATTTGAAAAACATGAAAATAGGCCATATTTCATAATTAGCGTTACTAATGGAGTTTCATTTTGCTAACTGGTATTTGAGGTCCTGTGGTCACTGATGAGCATTCACTCACTCTTCAGGGCAGTAGAGCCCAAAGCTGGGCACATCTGGTCGAGGAATCAAGGTTACATTGATCCAGGGTTGGTCCTTCAGTAGATCTTGTCCTTTCAGCTGATTTCCTCAGTGCGGGGCCTTGCCCAGCAAGAGCACAACGCTGCAGTACAACTGCGTTGTGATGTCAGAGACATCTGCAGGGACTCTAATTTTTCTTTAATTCAGGCAGCTGAAGAAAAATGGAGGTTTAAAAATTGCTGCCTCCTTGCTAAATAACACTTCCTGCTTGCCCGCAAAAATGCGTTTGATTGATGACTAAAGCGTACTGATTTTGAAGATGATTGATTGGGAGATTAGGACTTGACTATTTAAAACTGATAGCACGACAGCAGAGAGAACCAGCCCCTTATGAGTGCCATGTGTTAGCTGTGCATCGGGAATTAAAGCTGACTCCCTCGTGGGCCACTTCCCACGGGCACAGCTTCCCCCAGGGCTCGGTGCCTGAACAAGCAGGCTTGGTGTGTGGGCTGGGGGAGCTCCTCTTTCCTCTCATCATGGCTAGGCAAAGGATCTCTGAGCTGCTTGAGCTCATGGAAAGCAGGAATATCGATGTTAAGCCATCAGCTGTCTTGGTTCACCCTGAGGATGGAGCTGATGGCCTTGCCATCTGCAGCGGGTTCAGAGTGTGTCGGTGCCGACAGTGCCGAGCACAGGAGCGGGACCCTCGTTGTCCCACAGCAGTGTGGCCATTCCTAATATTCCTGTCTGCACCAGAGTGCACTGCTGGGAGCAATTCACCTGGAGGCAGGCCAGAGCTTTTCCTTCTTTATTCTGGCATAAATCAGAAGGCAGAATGTCTTTATTGTCTATATATAAAACTTCCCTTTAGGCTAAAAACCTGATGTAAAACCTTTCCTCTTTTCTTTCCTCTCAAAGCTTGTATGACTCCTGTCACTTACTAGCAGCCCAATGAATCATGATGCCTGCCTCGCTGCTCCTTGCATGGGACTCCTCATTCATTACAGAAACAAGCAACCTGATTTGAGTGATAAATGACTCCTGGCGACCATTAGCAAAAATTCAAGGTTTCTGTTCACTGCGGAAGGAAAAAAGGGCATTTTTCTTTTCTTTCTCTCAGAAAAGTTTCCAGGAGATTTTTTTGACTGGGCTCACAAAACTTATATCCTCTCTGAAAGTAACTTTTTTTTTTTTTCATACTTAACAAAGCTGCAATGTGTTTTGTGTTTGTAAATGTGGTTTTGCTTGAGAGGGGTGTTGGTACCAGCTTCTCACAGCTCATCACAAGGTATTAGAAAACTCTTTTTAACTAGGATAAGGCTAGCTTCTCAGTTGAAAAAGGCTGTTGCAGACCTTCTCACTTCTATTTTATCATTTCTGAGTGGAGAGGCTGCTCAGTACTTTCACCTCTTTTGTTTCTTTTCAATGCATAATCATGTGTAAGTTAAACCCCCAATTTTTTCGGTATTTTCAGCCATTTGATCGAGTCCATAGTGCACGTGTAATCTTGTGTGATTTCAGAAAGGTAAATGATGCCAGAGCGTGAAGTCAATAATCAACGAATACAAAGCAAAGAGTTTGAAACACTTTAACTTGTGCACTTGATGAAAACTGGTGTGATTTCAGCGTGAAACAATACTTGGAAGGGAGCTGTTTGACCCTTCTGGCTTCTATTTCTCTTTGGCTTTAAACTTTTCCAGATGATCTCAGAAAGTGGTGAAAAGGCTCCCTGGCGGAGCAGTGGCTGGAGGGTGATTTGGAGATGAGTTTTGCCCACAGGGATATTGTCACACGTGTGCACACCCCTGCACATGCACATCCTGGGGTTCCCCAGCCCCATATGTGATGTTTCATGTTGCTTCGCTCCTCACAGAAATGTGTTTTAAGACTTAGCCAGACCACACTTCTGCTGAGTGTTGCCTGATGTTCAGCCTCACACTGCTTCCTTCTTCTGACCCATTAACTTCCAACAGTCCCACGGTCATTGGGACCACCCAGAAAATCCCATAAATATCCCATCTGGGATGTTTCAGTGAGGCTTCCTACAAACTGCACAATTTATGGATTTCTAATGCGTCAGTACTTCTGAATGTAATGAGCAGTTGTAATATTTCCTCTGAAATTTCTGGCTTGTGTTTTCTCTGGAGTGTCAGCACTGGAAGCTCCTTGAAATCAGTAATTTAGGTATAATTTGAGGAGAGCCATGCATGAAGAGAGAACCTATATATGTATTGTTTCTTGACAGAGTGGCTCTAGTGCTCATCACAACAGATAAGTGTTAGTGACCACCCTCACCCTCTGAGCAGCTCCAGATGTTGTGTGGTGATACCAAAATTATCACCATACACTTAATATTTTCACATCACCAGGCAAAACATCTTAACTCTGAGGCCAGACTTAAAATAATTCAATGATAATTTTAGATGTACCTTCTCAATGCCGTTTCTAATAAGTGTGCCCATCTAGCATGAGTGATGGTATTAAGATCTGTCACTTCTCACCAGTAACTCACCAAAAATTCAAAAAGCTGAATAGCATTAAAGGATATGAGCCTGACTTTCCCAAGGTCACTCAGACACCCGTGGCTGAGCTGGAAGCAACAGCCCCTTGCCCTTGCACAATGCCCTTCAGCAGCTGTTTCCAGCCCTCATGGCATGTGTAGGAAAGTAAAAGGCTGAAAAGGTGGTGCTGAGAGATCTGAAGGTCAGCAGCTTGCTGCCAAAGCCGTGATGACAGAGCCAGAATGTCATGGCAGAGAGCTGGACCTGTGATCACAGAGATGTGTGTGCCCTGCAGGACTGAGCCCTTGCTTTGCTGTCCTGGTGGGATCAGTGGAGAGTGCAGGTGAAATTACCACACTGTCAGTGCCCCAGCCCTCGTGAATGAAGGTGGGGAATAAAAGCAGCCTTTGCACGGTGTGCTGAGGCAGCCCACAAAACATTCCCCCTGACTTGATGCAACAAATCTCCTGCTCTTGCTTGGTTAATGGCTCTTCATCACTTTTCAATTCATAGTTTAATGCTTCAATGGAAGCCAATTTGAATTCATTTAACTCTTCAAATAAAACTTTTGTGAGATGCTGTATCAGATGTTTTATTACAGTCCATCTATTCTGGTACTGTTTTCCACTTTCATAAGGCTGTCAATTGCTATTGAGTTCCAATAGAATGATTTGTGTTGTGAACTCAGCTGAGAGACAACATTTGTGCAATAGAGTGGCTGCCTAACTAGGACTCCTTAAACTCAATCAATGCAGCAGCCAAACTGTACATGTTGTTTGATTGGGTGGACAAGCTAAGGCATTTAAAACAAATATTTGCTAAAAACTTTTTAATAGTTGTATTAGCAATCGAGTAACTGCAGATTTTCTGTATTGATTTTGAAAACTTACCAAGGATTACAGATTTGTGGGTGATTACTAAAGCTTTTCTTTTTGGAGGTTTCTTTCACACAAAAAAGGGAGATAGTCCCAGGCTGTGGAACAGCCTGTTAGAACCTAAACTATTTGGTCTTTATGCCTTCTCTTAGTAGTTAATGGTTTCCCACGCTTTCTGTTGTCCTCTTGCTTTTCTGGGAGCTAAAAATGTTTGCCACCATGTGAGATAATTAAAATGTGTCCACTCTTATACCAATGCCAATATATTTCACTGAATAACATGGTTTTGTGGTGATTTGTGGTGTCTGCATCCTGTCACAGGGACTATTTGTGAGCAAGTCAGATGTGGTCACATCTGTGCTAGGAATTAAAAGGAGGCCACTGACTTATTTCAGAGGGACTACTGCTGTCACATAGTAAAGATCTATTGCTACTGCAGAGGAAGTCTATTGAAACCCAGATAACAAAGACTTTGTACTTAAATCTTTAGTACAGCACGTTTGTCACATGAAAGTTAAACAGAGGTTTATTCCAAGTTGTCTCAAGCGTGGTTCCAGTCAGGCAGACATAGTTTCCAGGCTCTGTACACATTAATTCTCATTATAACAGCTTCCCTTCATTTATTCTTTCAGTCATTTCTGCTGGAGTCCCCTTTCCCCATCTTTGTCCTCACTGGCTGAAGGGTTTTGTTAGCACTGAGAGGATTTAGTAGAAAAAGAGGGAGAATACACAGAGTTTGGTCCCACCAACCTCTTATCAGAGCCGATGTGTGGACTGGAGCATCATCTAAGCCACCAGTGCTGGTGACAACCTGGCAGGGCTTGGCAAGTAGTGGCTTTCAAGCAAAACAAAGCAAAGAGAGTAAATGAAGCCAGGGTGACCCTCCTCTTTTTTGGTGTGTGTGCTTCTTGGACTTCCAAACAGCTTCTAAAGGGGAAAACTCAGTCACTTCCACCTGGCTCATAATGTGTTCCTTTTACCACTGCTTTTACTGCGTAGCAGTTTGGGAGCAGGAAGTTAAGTTTGCATTATCTCTCGTGTCTCTTCCTAGTCTTAGTTCTAGACTAGGTTCTAGGCAGTCCCTCAAGAAAATTTTGAGTCAGTACCAGTTCTTTACAGGCAAGATGAGCTTTTTGTGGGGACCACTTAGGGCTGCACATATGACTGTTGTCAGTAAAACTAACCTAGACAGAGGAATTCGGTCATGTAACAAAAATACTACAATATCCAAGAGACCTTCCCTTTAATGTACTTAAGTATTGCAGACAAGTCAGTCAGAGAAAGTTTTATGTGAGATTATTAACACAAATTCAAATTCTTACCTTGAAATGACTGCAGGGATACTGTTTGCCTATCAAGAGGAAAAATGCTTTATGGTGAAAAGATAAGGCAGGGAGTAGAACCTTTGATTTGTCTCTCCCACCATCATGTTTTGCTCTCTGGAGGCCACAGATTTTTTTTTCAGTATTTCATTTTTCCTGTTTGTTGAGGGAATTACTAGTCTTTTCTACTTTTACATGGGCATTAGCTGTAAAATGCTTTATGATGATTCATGTTTGGTTCAGATGTGTATAACGTGGATATTGCAAAGTGTGCTTTTGGGAAAGCCACTGCAAAATTCATAATTTCATGTGCAGGAAAATGTGCTTGCTTCCTTTTTCTTCTTTTTCTTTGTACCCTGGTTAAATTCCTTTGTGTTTATTCCTGCCACTGCTTTATGGGGTTTCTCCGAGAGAAGCCACTTTGTCAGCCAAATGAAAGATCTCTTTAGAGATTTCTGGTGTGTCATCTGTGACCTATGGATACTGTTTTGCTTTTGGCTCAAAATATAAACAAATGTTTCCTTTTGAAAGATCTATTCTTTGTTTTGTCTAGATAAAGTTCAATTTGGAAATGCCACTAGTAGGATCAGGGTCCTACTTGGGAATTCAAGGGATTTTTTTGTTGAGTCACGCTGAGCTCAGAGACTGTAACCAGAACTAATACCATTAGAGCTCTGTGATGGAATAGAGAGGCTTTGATTAACCTCTTGCTTTCGCGAAAAATCTCTGTTTATTGAACCACTGAGGCATTAACTTATTGTTGAAGGGGGAGAGTGTGGAAGAAAAAAAATTCCAAATGGTTGTCAGTCTTTCTGAAATATTGTGTCTGAATCAGGCTGGAATTGCTTTTACAATCCTGTCCTCTCCTGGGGGCTGAGTGCATAACTCTACTTTGTTTTCCATAAGGATCTCCAGGATGTGTTGTGGACAATCCAGCCTGGCTTTCTGGGTTAGGGAAGTAGCTTACAAAATGATGTCTCATCACATAATATCTTGTAACCCATAAAGTGCAGTTTTAGGTAACATATACACAGAGACTTTATTTCCTGCCTGAACACAAATGTTTTTTCCATGGAGGAGGAAGCCTTTTAGGAGGTCCTTCAGTTAAAAATCTGACTATGCAGAATGATGGATGCATTGTGATTGATGCAGGCACATGGAGCTTGGACCAAGGCTGATGGAGAGTTAGCCTGTTGGGAACCTGTCTCGAGGCATGCATGGCTCACTTTGCTTTCCATGTGGACATTGCATATGGCAGAATTCTCTTTAACTGTGACTTTTGAGGTACAAATAATAGTACCATGCCCTTCTGCAGGGGATTAATTCACCAGGATCCTGATGCACAGGTCCACCCTAAACAGCAGGATTGTATGGGGGTAGAATAGTGAAGCCCTAAATATAATTGCAAATACACTCTACAGAGTAGTAATGACTGAAAATGCCCTATAGATATAATAGCTATTTAGGTGGGTAAGAGTGCAGGTAGTCTAGCAAAATATCAAGGCAGAGAGCCCTGCTTTTTTTGGTTTAAATAAAAAAAAAAACACCCAAGAAGCTATGAGGGCTTTAAAATCAAATTGTGATCAATAAGTCTAATTTCTGCATCTTAACCAGGAGCCTAGAACAATGCACTTTCCTCCCATTTTCAAAAATTTCTCTGTGAATCACTGACCACCTGCCTTCCCCTCTGGTGGTTTAGGGGGTGATCTATATCCCAGTGAGAGAGAATAAATTCAAGAATACCCCGAGGTCTGGAACTTGAGCTCTGGCCTCCTCCTTGCACAATATGGTCCCCTGGAAAAGGACAAGAGGTTGGCTAAAACAGCCCCTGAAAGTAGAACACAGGGGAGGTGGGTGCATATTTCATGACAGACTGCTTTAACTTTCCAAACAGCCGCCTCTTTTACAGCCAGCAGCTACTATTAATTATTTATCAGAACACTTATTTATACACTAAAAGCTAAATGCAATCCCTTCAGTGGAGCCTGGCAGAGTGCAGGCTGGAATAAGTAGCTGTGGATAGTCCTTCAGGAGGGGAAGTTTCGTGCAGAGCTCTGCTCAGGGAAGAACCTGGCCACATTATTGTCTCTGCTGTTTGTGCCTGGTAATGATATTTACATGTGGGAGATGAAAACTCAGCCATTAGTAAGAGTCTGCAGCTGTAGGGGTGTCAGCCTGATCTCCAGGCTAAGGAAGCCAAGGACAGTTCTTATGTCACCAGCATCCAAGGAACAAGAGGGAATCCCTTCCTTTTTGCTTCCTTCCTCGTGGAGGAAGCCCACCCTGCCCTGGCTTCTACTTCTGTATTTTCTTTGGCTCTGTAAAACCCATCCTTGCAGCAGAGGGGGGAGGATTAATTTGCTCCCTTTGCCTCTACTTGGGGAGAGTAGTTGTGACCCCTTCTGTCACCAGAGGGAAGGAAATAGGTTTAAAAACTTCTCTGTTCCTTTCAGAATTGAGTTTAAATGACCACCCATGACTTCTAGTGCCAATGTGTTTCCCTCATCAAATACGGACACTGGTGTGCTGTTGCCATGTAATTCTGGTGGCATTGCTGTTTAGGTAAAATATTACTATTTTTCTATAGCAACTGTTAGTTTCAGTAGAAATTCTGATTCCATTGTAATTATTCCTGACAGTAGTTGTAATAAATGTTTGGGATTGACGTGCATGATTTTCATTTTCTTCCAGCAGCCGATGCTTTTAATCGCTCCGTTTTTCTCATTTAAATGTTGACATAGATGCAGAATTGATTCTGAATTTCCATCTAGCACTCTTCTGGGTGGCTTACCTTCGTGAGGGGCACTCTTTAACATCTCAATAGGAGAAAGAGACTTGTTGCTGTGAGATGTGCATTCTTCAGCCCATCTCAAAATGGGAGACAGGACTCTCTGACATTCCTCCCAGTTTCCAACAGAGCCCCTCCTTTTCCCTGAGTCCAGCCCTTCCACCTGCTTTGATGGTCCTCAGCTGCATCCCAGGCATCCCTGAGAGCAAGGGATGTGATAAACTGCCACCTCCCACTTAACACTTGCACATGGTTTCATGGTTTCAGCCCAGGCTCCCCTCACCTTGGAAAGGGTGGAGAGCCCTTGGCTCACCCTAAACTCGATGCCCTGTTCCTGAAATGACTCCCAGGCTGGGCAAAGTGCTGCTTTCTGCACAATTCCAAGCTAACCTTTCCTTCAGCCATCCAGGTCACGGCTTGCAATGCCAGGCTGCTCTTAGCCCAGGGGTTGCTTTGTTCAGAAAAGCCAATTTTTGTGGGTATGGAAAGCAGTTTCTTGGATGCACCTATGAAGCTGCACAGAGAGGGATGGAATTAGCTACTTTCTAAGATCCCTCCCAACCCAAAACATTCTTAGATTCTGTGATTATGGAAGCTTTGCAAGGCAAACACTTGATGGAAGCAAACAGCAGTGTATAGACGCAGCTGAAGCTCAGCCAGCCCTATGGTCATAGAGGCAATCAAAGCAAAATTGTTTGTGGGCTAAATCAGAATGATTTGGAACAGAAATTATACCTTTTTTTTTCTTTTTTTTTTTTTTGGTAGAAGTGGGTTATACAGTTTCCTTTACTGTTTGTGGAAAAGTGATGAATTTTCTGGGGACATAGAGTTAAATGCAATTTTTTGTTTATCTAACTGAAAACTCATAGCCAGAACTAATAGTAACTCATCAGCATTTTTTTGTGCTCAGTATTGCCATGTGTTTGCAATATATGGCAACATTTTCCTTAAAGTATCTCATTATCCTGCTGGGATAGTTTGTGTACTGCAACCTTTAAAAAACCCCCATCTTTACTATTAGCATATTTTTATCCTGCTCATAGTGAATATCATAGTTGAACTCTGGAGCAGCTCATGGTGCTAAGTCTGATCATGGCCATTACAAAGAGTGATACAGCAGATATCACAGCCTCTAAACACCCATAAAGTTTTAATGAGACTTCCAGAACTTGCTAGTGTGAGTTAACAGGGTGTTCTGGCTGAAAAGGATTTGCATGTGGGGGGATGTGTGTATGTGTTCACAAGTGGTCAGTCACTGAAGCATCCTGCTCTCTGCTTAAATGTAACCCTTGGAATTTGATTTACTCCGATAAAATGCAAGTTAGAGGAGCATTTCCCCAGCCTTGCAGAAGAGAGTGGTGTCAACGAGACATTAAGATACTCCTGCTTTCAATTCTGAGGCTTTCAGACATTAGGCATCTATTATGAATCAAAAAAATGGCCACGTTCTGGGGAAATGGCACAAAACCTAATAGACAGTCTTAAACTTCTGCACAGAGCACTGCCATTAGGAACATCTAACCCAATTGAGCAGATCATAGTATCTGATTGCTAAGATTCAGGAGAACACTCGAAGCCAAGAATTTTCTTAGTTAAATGCGACTTGGCAGTTCACACCCCACCCCCAGCCCCTCCTTTAGAGCAGCATTTCCAAAAGCAAGGCAGACAGTGCTGCTTGGTGGAGGGGAAAAGGTGCACGGGGAAAGTGTACAGACAGGATGGGGCAAGCCAGGGAGCACCTGCAAACGCTGCCAGCCATTGAAACCTTATGAACAAGGAGATCCTGCTGCCCTTCCACAGGCTGGACATTTATGGCAGGAGGACCACGATTCAAACCACTGAAGAAATGGGGTGAAAATTAGTTACTTCTCTTTTTATCTTGTTCTCTGAGAGCATTCAAAGCTAGCAAAGGTAGAGTAACCTGCTACAGGGGGTAGGCCAGATTCTGCAGCATTTACTCTCATGGAGGGAAGGAGGGAGGCTCCAAGCAATGTGAATGAGAGCTGCAGGAGTTAGTAAAAATTGACCTGGTAAATTCCCTGGGGAAAAGAGAACTTCATGAGTGTGGGGTTTCGTAGGTTTGTGTGGTTACAGCAGTGCAGTGCTTGTAGGAAGAGACTTCTTTACCTCTAAGCATTTTCCTGTGAGTGTTCCTTGCCAGCAGCAGTGACTTGGAGCCCGTGTGCCAGCTGTAGGATAAAAACGCTGGGCTGCTACTGGACTCAGGCTCTGTAGGATCTGAAGAGCCTACACTCATTTCTTCAGTTTACCTCTTACTACCTCTAACAATCCTTGCTTCCACTCTATGAAGGAGCATGCTGTTTGAAAAACAAAAACAAAATGTTGCTGACAGATGTTGTTTGCTATCAAACTGCTGGAAGAGAGCAGATCTGTAGGTTTTGGCTTCCTCACAGTACAGTTACTCTTACTTTAGTGCATATTCAATAGATCTCCATGGAAAGCTTCTACCATGTCATTTTAGTATGGTAGTTCTGCTGAACTTTGCTAGATGGTAGCAAATAAAAGCAAAGGATGCGGAGTAGACTAAAGAAGAAATTGTACCCTCTTTCCCCCTCACATAACTTCCCATGCTCTCCCTTCTGTGGTTTTCGTATATTTAGGCAGACAGCTGTTTTCCTCGGAAACAACATCCCTTTACATCAGGGGCACTTCCATGCAAACGTGGCAAAGACCATCTGAAACTTCCAAATAATCCTTGGAATGCCAGGCTCTAGGCAGCTTTCGGAAGTGCTTACTATGCATAGGTTCCAGGCAGATCATTTGACACGCTCTGGATATTTATACCTGCTCTGAGTATAGGCACCGTCTATGTGGCTGTATAAATATACACCCAGAAGAAGAGGTTGAGAAGCTGAACAATAGCTTACCTAGAGAAGAATTTCCCTTCCCAGCGTGCAGCAGAGAGACATCTGCTATTCAAAGCTCTTCACAGGGCTCCAGGTAAACTAGGGAGAGTTTTCAGTTGCCAGCAGCTGTCTGAGCGGCATCGCAGGAAGGCTCCTCTTGCTCCAGCCCCAGCCACTGAACTCTACCGGCACAGTCACATCTCATTTATACCCAGCCTGTCCTTTCCAGAGCGAGCAGCCAGCTGGAATGATCCAAACCTCTGCTCAGCCCACCGTTCAAAACGGAGCTTCCTTCTCGGACACGGGGATTACGCCAGGGAGCCGGCGGAAAGACTGCGAGAACTCTTGGCTCACCCGAGGAGCAGCTGCTGGCGGTGTCGCCGCCGGCGCCGCGCTCCCGTGTGCCCGGGCGAGCCTCCGTCTCCCGCCGATCTCCAGGAGTAGCGAGGCGGCTTGGCAGGGCTGTGATTGGCAGCAGCGGCCGATTCCTGCCGCTAATCAACCCGCAGACTTTCAAGGACTCGGAGCTGCTCTGATGTCATTCCGGCCGGGGTGGGGGGGAGGATGCTTCGCGAGGACGCCACGGCGGAGGCCAATTCGGAGATGAGCCGCATTCCTCTCCCAGCGCCCTGATGGATTCCGCGCTCCGCCGGGATTTGCATAATCTGTCATTGTGCGGCTGGACCACCTCCCCTCCTGCCCGCCCAAAATGCGGGAGGGAAGAGCCGCTTCCAGCTCCCGGGTCTACACCTGGAGGCTGCAGCGGAAAGCCTGGCAGAAAGGAAAAGTTGAAAGAATCATTTTTCTGACAGGAGGATGCTTGCGCCCCCAGTGCCCCCCCAGCACCCCTCACTGTCTCCAGATGCTAAAAGAGGCTCAGAAAAAAAATCCCAGCACTGGAAGACTTTTTGGTTCCTACTCTTGTTAGGTCACCCTAAAATAAGATCAGCTGGTACAATAAAAAGTGGGGTTTTAGTGCATGACCAAAATCAAGCAGGGGTCACCCAGCGAGTTTGCTACAAATGATCTTCCTGGAACCAGCAACTATCCGGTGCTCGGAGATGAAAAGTATTTTCTTGCAGTATGTGACACAATTTCCACCTATTTGTTGCATAATTTCTTATTAAAATCCTTTATTTCATCCAGCTAGAGACGAAAGCTACCTCCGCAGCCAAGAAACATGATTGCTATGTGACTTCAAATTATATTACAGAGGCAAAACTAAACACTTTCTATATTAAAAGAATTAGATTTTATTCCAATCTAATTTTCAATTTTTGCCAGCTTGACATCTTTCACTCCAAAACTGTTCTTTCTACAATACACCTTGGAATTGAAATTCAGCCAATTCTGTGCAGCAAATGTGAGGAGAAAATAGTTTTGTTCAAGGAGACTGGGACAAACCCATTCTGAGATGATGAATGACGCTGTAAACTCAGATTTGAATCATAGGAGGGTCAGCTCAACCTTTCGTGTTTCCAAAACAGTGTAAATAAATGGTGTTCCATGCAGTTCACCATTTACATCCTTCAGCTGGGACTTTCTACAGGAAGAGCTGTTTGCTCTCTGTGAATATCCAACTTTTAAAGATGGTAGAGATTCTGAACTGGGGAGTAATTGATTCCTTCTGGCTAAATTAGAAACTGAGGGAAAATTAAAATTCAAACTGTCTGAGTAATTTCCTGCAATTTCTAATTACAAAGCACTTGCTGGGAGATCTTTTAAAAGTTTCTTGCACCCACAGCCCAGCTCTGGATTTGGGAATTGTTTTCCAAAGACTGTTGTGAATGTTGGGCATGGGGATGGAGCAGGTGCCTCCTTGCATCCTGTGTGCACATCAGAGCTTCAGTCAGGCTGTAAACTAAAATAGCCAAATTGAGTTAGAGACTCTCTTCCCAACACAAGGAAATCTTCCGGAGCAGTTTATCCAAAAACTGCCAGAGCTTCCCATTGCTAATCTGATGGTGTGAAAAGAAAAAGTCCAGTCGTTTGTTGCACTTTGTACTGCTATCCTTGGCTCCTGGCTGCACTTGGAGCCCTGGAGAGGCGTCTGTGAGCGGGAGGGTTTGGCTGTGGGACAGCTGTGCTGCTCCAGATGTGATGGGAGCAGCGCTCTGCCCCTTGGAAGCCACCACGGCGGATGTTCCCGGGCGGGCCAGTGGCCAAGTGGTTGCACAAACTGTTGAGAGTGTGTTTTAATTCAGATGCTAAAGTCATCCTTTGAACTGAAACCCTTGGCTTAAGCCCCACCGTGCTGGGTGAATTCAGCGTGAAGGAGCAGGGCTGTGGATTCATGCTGCCTCCGGAGCTGTTTGCTCTGCTGGTGATTCATTTTAAGTGCTGGATCAGGAGCATGACTGTGCCAGGGTCTGCCCTCATGAGAAGCGTGTGGGAATCTGTTGGCAGAATTGCTCCAACTCTGTGTAACAGAAAGAGCACACCAACTCTTGGGAGAAAAGAGCACAGTTTGAATTTTCACTTCCCTCTCCTTTGGGTAGCAGACAGGTTTGAACTTTTCCAGCTCGGTCACCAATGCACTCAAGTTACCTAGAATGTCCTTCCGATCATGATATAATTCTCAAGCTCTGCTTAAGGCAAAAATAGACAAGAAAGAAAACAGGATAAATTCTAGTAAAAAAATACTGTATTAATGAGGCAGCACACTTATGCTGGGATCCTTACCACAGGATATATGTTTTTCTTAACCTGCAGGACAGATTTTGCATTAGGTGGTGTACCTTATTCTGTACCTGTTAATCCTCATGTGGTTTATTTCCTTCTTGTAGAGGCAGGCAATCACAACAGCTTATTCTACTTATTTGGTAGCACAAAAACTACAGATGAAATCTACCATTACTTTACCCAAAACTTTCTGAAAAACATGACTTTCTGGGTTTGTAACTGTGAATTGGATGGTTGGTTGGGTTTTTTGGGTTTTGGTGGGATTTTTTTAGGTGGTTGTATGTTGTGCTTTGTTGGTTTGGTGAAAGTAAGTGTTGTTGTGTTCTGTCCAAATCTTCTTGCAGCTTATACAATTATCGCTCCAATGTCTGTACACATTTTTAAAGTGCTCATCTTGACATCACCAGATGTGGAAAACACAATTCCTGCAGTTCTGTGGTTAGAAACATAGAATCCTAGAACCATTTAGGTTGAATGAGACCTTTAAGATTATGGAGTCTAACTATTAACCCAGCACTGCCAAGCCTGCCACTAAATCATGTTCCTGAGTATGATACAGAGTAATAAGTAAATTCAGAAATAATCAGAAATTAGTGTGCAAACACATGGCATCTCCCTGGTTCACTCTTCCAGACCATCTGAAAGCTTTCACTGGAGTATCTGGATAGATGTTCTGTTGCTCCTATGTCGAGCTTCTGTTGCCTGGCTGCTCTCAGTCTCCCCACCTGTTATTTCGTGTTCTGATGACACTGGAATAGGGACTGCCCGCTTCTCCTCACAAAAACCCCCTCACAGCACCAAGGCCACGCTTCAAAATTGACACAGAGCCTTTCAACACATAGAACCTTTTCTTTCAGCTAAAGACACATTTATGGTCCTCACCAAAAGAAAGATGGCTTTTGACACACTGAAGTTCATAATGAGCTTAAGAGAACCAAGAAATTACTATTCCTGGAAGAACCAGGTTTTTCTTGAGCTGTGGAGACTCCTTCTGAACCTCCCTGTAATTAAACAGCAGTGTGTCTTATTAGACACACAGAGCAGTTCCTCAGATGGTGTAAATTGTCAAAACATCCATTGATTTCAGAGGAGCTATGACAACTTATAAGAGTTATAGATTAGTCTTAATTCTCCAGCAACAACTTGAGATATGCAGGACTTAATTATACTCACATCAAAAATGCAAGAAACATAAAGGCATGCCAGAATGTGGTTTGGGTTTTTTTGAGCATTCATATACTTCATTAAGCAAAGTCTATTTTGTTTTCTTGATGTCTCAATAAGTTGTTGGAGTTTTTCATCTGAATATTTTGGCTCTGTCTCAAAATGTGTTAGAGATTTTGCAGAATCAGAAATGTCGGGATGAAATATGGATATACTTGGAGCTGAGTTTCATGTATTAGAACTCAGTTAAGTCATTCATGTCTTCTACTGGCAGTGCCTGCCTTGCTGTGGGTTATTCTTATTTCCCAGATGTCAGGGGAGAATATGCTGCTAGTGGTCCACTTAAGCATGAAGTGCTGATGTGCAACAACATCAACAGCAAAAATGCTGCTCAGTCCTCAAGTAAAATTTTAAAATGTAAAAAATAGCTAGATTCCCTGGCTGCTGACTTTCTCCAGCTACACAATCTGTTTTCCAGCTTCTATTATCCCCTCTTTATGTCTGGACACACTTGTACAGATGATAAAGGCAAATCAGTGGATACCAGTTATGTAATGACCTTTATCTTATACTTTTATTCCTCTGTAAGATAACTTTGATATCCTAGTGTGGCTTTGTTCCTGTATGGCTTTGGATGTAGTAATTTCAGGGAGTGTGCTGATAGAAACTAATGTGGAAATATCTGTTAAACCAACATACATTCATTTACATCTAGCATTAGAGCTGCTCCACATATCTCTAATTACATTACTGTTTTATGTCTTAAGTGCTTACTCAACTATGGAAATATAAACTGCAGTGTTTTAAGTACTCCTATTGAGATATCATCAAAGCAAAAAAAAAAAAA
>VWYP01032421.1:0-118959 GCA_013400435.1 Pycnonotus jocosus
AGGTGTGGCCTCACCAGTGCCCATTCCAGGGGCACAATGACCTCCCTGCTCCTGCTGGCCACACCATTCCTGATCCAGGCCAAGATGACAGTGACAAGAGCCCTGGGCAGGTCACAGATGACAAACTGCTGCTCAGCTCAGGGGAATGTTCAAGGTCAGCTCACCCCACAAGAGCTGTGGGCCATGGTCATTGTGGTCACTGAGGTTTGCTTATTCCAGACAGAAAAATTAGTCAATGTTGGTATTAAAATCAAGCCAAAACTCACAGAATTCTTCAACTGCTAGCTAAGCATAGATTTATTGAATAATTAGGAAACTCTTCTGTCTTTGAAAGGGATGTGGAAGGCATGGAATAGGCTAGAAACAAAAAAATTACTGAGTTTTCATGATTCAAGTTTCATGATTCTCCTTCTACAAAATGTGCAATTTAAAATTGTAGATGCAAGATTTCCACACAGATTGACTCAATTACTACAAATATATCAGGTAACTTTAAGTGTTTCTGCATTCAATTTGGGACAAGTAGGGTGAAGCAGTAATTTATTACTAACTGGCTACTTCTATGTTACCTTATCCATTTTTTACATATACATCCTAAAAAATTACTGTATAGAAATGAAAACCATGACAAGTAATCCAGAGCATTCAAGAGGTCACTTTCTCAAAAATGCTCTCTGAGATAGGAAATACACAGAAAAAGGATCCCTGATAATATCTGCTTGGGAAAGCAGCTGCAGCAAAGCAGATACACAAAAGAGAGAATTTTCAGATTTAATCTCTCCCCTACCTATTTATTGCTTCATTTATATCTTCTATATAAACACTTGCAACTGTGCTGTGTATTCTAGGTATTATGAAAATAAATCCTTTATTTGCATTTTACCTTAATCTGGTTTGAATCAAGGGGGACTTCAAGGTAACTTTCCGAAAAGGACATATCTCCCAAAGGCAGAGCCAGTTAAAAAAAACAGAATACAGGGATTCCTTTACAAGTGCTTTGGCTTCTCAGCACATTCTCCAAAAGAGTAAAATAATTTGTCCAAGACAATCAGGCTGGTTTGACAATGACCACTACAGGATAAAAAGAAAATTACCTTTCAGTTAGTTAGGTAAAATCTGTGGAACACTCCATCTTTCTGCTGGGATACAGCAGAGCCCACCTCACTGTCAGATCTATGCAGCAAACACCACCAGATGTGTCATATTCACAGCAAAACCAGCCACTGATGGCTCCACCAGGCAGTTTTCAAATCCCATTCACTCCAGAAATATTTTTATTCACAACTTATTTGCATGGCCCAACTTAATTTGGGCTCCATATACTGTACATAGTAGCAAAATGATAAATTTTAAGCTTTAATTATCTAGCAAAAACCTTTTAGATATGCCTCAGACCATCTAGTGAAGGCACAGAAACCACCATTGCTTTAGGGAGTGTGCCCAAGGCAGCTGATCTGAGGCTCACTAAATTATAGGTGCCAGTACCTTGGGGAGGCACAACTTATCACAGGTAGTCACAGACAGACACACAGCCTTGCTTCTTTTTATGAATCTACATTTGTGATGTGCATTATGGTTTCCATATCAACTTGTATTCTGCTGAAGAAGCCACTTGGCTGTGCATAGAATCAAACTGTAGCACCACCTCACAGAAATGAAGTTATCAACATTAGAAGCCCATTCAGCATCTTTTGAGAAAAGGACACAAGCTTTGCAGTTCTCTTTGCCATAACTCATTTACAAAGCATTAAAGGAATTAACATTGTGTGAATCAAAATTATAACAGGAACAAGAAAGCAAAGATGACAATTTCCTTGTTCACAAGTTAAAGTGGGGTTTTAATTGTTATTTAAAGGAATGACTTATTTTCCTCTCTTAATGGACTAATGATAAAAACTAGTTAGAAAGCTGCTCTTTCCTCTTCTCTTCAAGTCTGTCTGTAATTATTTCCCTCTGTTGTTGGCAGCTCCTCCAGGCTGCAGAACCACAAAGTAATCCAAGACCACATTTCCACGGGCCCACAAACCCTGCCCAGATGACAGTTAACCCCAGTGGCCAGTTTGCTAAGGAAGGGTCACAAAAAGACATTTATAATTCATGGCCAGTGTGTTTGAATGCATTTCAAACATTGTTTATGCCCTCTGGCAGTTTTACAGCTCTTCACAGCAAAGCTTTATTTCTGTAAATACCTGCAGTTTTTCTCAAGGCAGAGCCTCTCCAAGGTGCCTGCGTTCTGCAGGTGCCCCCAAACAATATTTGCACCATGAACTCGTTTACTGTAGCAAGTCTACGCCTTTTGTCAATAATGAACCCTGCTACTCATCTCTTCTAGAACTATAAAAGGGTGATTTTGTCATTGGACAGCCTTGTTCTTGTGTGCAGCCATGATAATATAAACTTCTGCTATTGCATAAATCAGTTTCTTCAGGATCTCCACTTAGCTCATTGATCCACAAATGCAGTATTCCATTTTTTGTCCTTTAAGACTGCTATGCCAGCTTGAGTACTTTTTCCACAGGAAGAAAACAAAAACAAAAACAAAAACAAAACAAACAAAAACCCCCACCCAACAACAAAACAACAACAACAACAAAAAACCAAACCAAAACAAAAAACCTCTAAACCACTTCAGTAAGAATTTATATTGTNCCAAAACAAATCAAAAACCAAACCAAAAAACCTCTAAAACACTTCAGTAAGAATTTATATTGTTCTTTCTTGCATGGTACCTAACAATAAACTTATATAACAGTGAAGCAGTGACTAGAGAAGAGAAACTAAATTCAGATTGAGATTCAGCAGCAAGGTTTGTTTTCCTCACCCCCCTTCCATTACTTCTCTATCTTGCACTAGAGAAGTAGTTAACAAAAACCCTTGGAATTAGGACAATCCCAAAACTAGCAGAAAACAATGCAAAAATTACTTTGTTGAAAAAAAGCAATTTCACAATATATTTTTTTCTTGTTATTTCTTTTAAAAAAGTACCTTTAAAAACATTCTGAGAGATGTTCCTTATCTAGGAATAAAAGAGGAAATTAAAGGACAGAGTTTTGCTGAGATGCACAAAGCATAGCTGTGTAAGAAGAGAGTTGGAACATCTGCTGGACAGCAGTAACTTCACTGACACTGAAGTGCACCCAGAGCAATCTGAAGTGGAAGTGCCTGCAGATTTAGGAAAGAACAGCAACAATTTAGTTTATGATGAGATGTCACTGTCATCCTCAAATCTCTTGCCATTAACATCCTCTCTGTTCCTGGTAAAATCCAGCCATATATATGCTTTGCTACTATCATACCCCAAAATCAGATTAAGTGACCCACATTGTCCTATAGAATGTGCATTAATAATTCTTACAAAGAATGTGTGTCTTTTCTGAGACATCTTTGGGTCACGACTCAAAACAGCTGAATTATTTCTGCTCTTGCCCATTACCAACCGAATCAGAGCTGAATCTATCTGTTCCTCAGAATTAGTGTTGCCTACCTTCTTCCTGTGAGTTGCAAGTCTAACAACCTCACACATAACAGAAAAACATATCTAAAGCACACAAACCCTCTACATAGGTTTCTACATAGAAGAAAACATTAAATTAAACCTCATCTGTTTTTTCTTAAAACATTTGTATTCCTCATGTTTAAATACAATACCTACCAGCTACTTTTTGGACACAAAGTCCTTTCCAGCAGCCTTTCAGATTTAAGTGCCATGCTCTGCAGAACTATTCCCAACAAGCACACACATGGAGAAACCCCTGGAGAAGCACTAAGTATTGGTGCAACACGGTGTTGCTTATCTTCCCTGCAATTTTATCCTCTTAAGTTGTGCTGTTTGAAGCAAAATCAATTCAAGTTGCTTTGGTTACTCTCACTTTCAAAGTCTGAACCATTACCTGGAGCACTGCAGCACTGCCTTAGCTGCACTCAGATCTATTTCAGGCCTTAGTGGATAATTCTGTGCTGTTCATATTGCATTATACCCAACAGTCTTGTGTTTTCCAGTTAGTTGTTTAGGCACTGGCATGCTTATGTTGTCCATGACAAAACTGGAAGAAATTAACTGTACTGTTGTCTACCAAAAGGCATAGGCAAAAAGTTCATTATATTTCTTTCAGCATTTAAATTCTACAGAAACTGAGTAAATAATGTTATTCCTTTATCGCTATAGAGGAAACATCTGCTAATGAAGGATCAGCTGAGGTTTTCTACAAGAATGCACTTCCCATACAGAAACCTGGCATTTCTCCTTCAAAAAGCTTTTTATTAATAAACTATTGACCTTTTTTTTTCTTTTTTTTTCTTTTTTTTTTTTCCCTTGAAAACTGGACCAAATTTTGATAAGAAATCAGTACTGGAAATGCAGATATTGAAAACCCATGCTGCAGCATATCCATGGATAGAATGGTTCTCATGTCAGCCAATTTGAATTTGTGTGCTTTAGTACTTTGTGTGGGTTTGGACGTGATGGAAATAGCACATTTGGAGAAGCTTTTTCCTTCACTAACAATTTCTTCGTTACAAAAAAAACCCAAAATCATGATGGGTAAGAAGGAAATCTGTCAAAATCAAGAAGTCCCAGTCACTTTTTCTCTGCTAGGACAGCATCAGCTGGAGCCAGCACTGAGTGCAGGGCTGCTCTGTCCTCAGCCAGCCTCAGCAGCACCACCCCTCTCCAACATATTGCTTGCAGCAGTTTTTGTTAATTCTGTCTGGAGTAGCTCAGTATAGAACAGTCATCCCCAGTGTTCAGCCTTTTTAAGTTTTTAAGCAAAGCAGTGCCCTTCGTGTAACAGTTTTTCCCCCAGGGAATATCAATGAGGAAAATCCAGGTAAGGAAGCTGACAAGGGAAAACCTTGTTAAAAATTTTAATTCCCTAACAAATGTTCATATTTGTATGCCCATTTTCTTGGGCTTTAAAAATATAAGCTGCATTTAGAAGCAGCTTAGATATAAACCAGCTGGAGTAAAAAGGTATTGAAGGAATAATTAATATAAAATTTTACAAATGTCTGAGATCCAATTTTTTGTGTAACTCTCCTGCATCCTCAGGCAACCAGAAAGAAATCCCCTCTAAGAGGAGGGTCCTGCAGATGAAGGTCAAAAGTAAAGCATTCCAACAATGCTACTTACACTGCAGAGGGAACTAAATAGTTACCTGAAATGTTATTCTCGCACATTTTCACTTGTCAACAAATGAAACAAATTTCATATGCAGAATTCCTGGTGCTTTCCAACAGCTTTCAGGAACTCTAAAGTCCTTTTTTGAATGTCAGTGTTATTTTTTGGCTAAGTGACCCAGTGCAGGAAAGGATAAGGATGTGTTGGGGGCAGATATTCTGGGGCAAAAGGCACAATTTGCCCACAGTGATATTTAGACAGTTCAGGTGCTTTAAAACCACATCCAACATTTCATATGCTTTATGGAATCAAACATTCCATATGCTTTAGCAGCAAGCAAGCAAGAACCTCTAGCAGAGTGGTCAAGAAGACAGGAACTCATAAATCAGCCTGTGGCCACAATATGGGGACCGCTGGTTAGGAGCACATTCAGGGAATTCAGAGAGGAGATGGTGAGGAGCCAACTCATTATAGTGACAAACAGCACCCAGATGCAGGAACGTCTGCTCACAGAGCCAGACACCTGCCCCTGCAGGCTCTCACTGCTCTCAGCCCACAGCCTGGCACAGGACAGCTGTGCTGGCACCTTGGGACAGGGACAGATGATGGCTCAGCCAGCCAGAGCATGAGCCCAGCTCAGCCTGGTGGCAGCTGCACCCTCCAGTGCAGGGCAGGCTGCTCCTGCTGTATCCTGCAGCAACAAAGGGGACAATTATCTTATACAATCACGAGGCTACAAAACTAAATTCTCCTTAATTTCCACAATCAGTTGATCAGCTATTGATTTAATGGGGCCCCAACTTTAACTAGATTACAGCAGAGGAAAAATCCTTACTGATAAAAAATGTGAAATTCAGTAACATGGAAGCAGAGCAATGTGCAAGCAGCAAAGCTGAAAAGTAGCCTTTGCATAGGCTCAAGCAGAAAGCCAGATAAAATACAGTGTCCAAGAATGTGAAAGAAAGATATGGCCCAGAGACTCTGCCCCAGACCTCTTTCAGGGGGCTTGGGAATTGCTGAGAGGGACTGTTGTCAGGGAAGATGCTGCTTTACAGACAAATGGTGAGGTGTGGAGGCTCAGCAAAAGATGTTCATTTAAAGGTAGCTGAAAAAAAATGGAAAACCATTCTTTAAGGGAGTACATGATTTAACTAGATGTGCAAGTCCTCATTTTAGGATCCACTGAAAGCTGGAAATAACACATGGGTAATCATAACACTGAATTAATGGAGTGTTTTCCTCAGACTCCTTTGACTACTCATGAAGCTGAGGCTCATTGCCTTGCTGTCCAAACTAGATGTCCTAAAACACGTAAATACCTCAGGCAATACATTATTTTTGCTCCAGCTAGATGTTTTAGCAAGTAATTTTGAAGAGATTTGCTTTAAAATTATGTATTACAAGAAAAAAACTGCTGGAGAATATGAAGCCAACTGTGGTTACTTAAGTAGCATAACAGCTGTTTGAGCTATTCACAAGAATTCATTCAAAACTGGAAGGAAGTTTTTGGTCTAAGTATTTTCAGGAATTTAGCTCAGGACCCAAAGGGCAGAGGTTCATTTAGGAATGGGACATTACAATAACAGGCATGAATAAGAGGCCTCTTTAGATTACAAGGACAAGCCTTAATGATAAACTAAGGGTCTCCAAGCTGACTGCCAAAGCACACAATCAATTTAAGGACTCAAAGAACAATTAATGTAAAGCTTGTTTCAGCAATGACCTGACCCAGCTGGGCCAGTTGCCCTGAGCACCGTAAGCCATAGGTGTTATTTATCAGATTATGCATGCAAATATCATCACCCTAAGCCATAGGTGTTATTTATCAGATTATGCATGCAAATATCACCAAGGAGCACACTGATGTGGAGGCACTGTGGTCCCTGCCATGGTGAGGCAGGAGCAGCACTGAAAGGACCCTGAATGGGCTCTGCCTCTGCATGGCCCCCACAATCACTTCCAGAGCTTCCTCCTTGCAGTCAACCTGCACTAAGGGACAGATTTCAGTGCAGAGCACAGCTTTAAGTTCTCAAACCTATTCAAAAATGGAATTGTCATTTTTTTTTTAAATGGAACCAAGCTGTGCTTTCTCCCTCCCCTCCTTTCATAAGTGTCAAAACAAACGCAGTTTGTTTGCTCATTTACAATAGAGAACCTTTCACCATAGAAAAACATTGAACACCTATGGTTCAAGGGCAGGTCATATCTATATAGTTGTGAGATCCAGAGACAAAGGGCTTCATAAGGCTTTTGTTACCATAGCAAAAAAGCTGCAAATGCAAGAAATTAAACTCTCTCTGATTGCATTTCCCTGAAATTAGCAATGACAGCTGTCCATGTATCACAGAAAGCAGAAAAACAAAAGCTAATCTGCAAATACAATTACAACATTTTTGATATTTAAATGTGAAGCTTAAGCTATAATGAACCAAATTAATTTCAGATTGCCAGGTATAACAGAGCCACTCAATTTATTTCTAATTGCTCTATCAAAGTTTTTCCCTCTGAAATGAATGCCAAGGTACATCATCCAGGCCTGAGCACTTTGTAGGTCTGCATTTCTCAGACACCTCCAAAAACATTCCTTATAAACCCTTCTCTCTAAATCACAATGCTTCATATAAACACAGTCACAGAGAATTAAGTTACATATCAATTACTTCAAAATGCTAGTTTGATGATGGACTAATAAACCTAATCATTTAAAAAACCCGATTACTTTGAAAACATAGTAACAAGTATAAATGCAACAGCAAAAACTTTTGTCTCTGAAGCAAACTCTCAAAAAATTTCCCTTCTACCTATAGCCTCGTTTTCCAGAGTAAATCTGCCCATTGCGCTCATGGTAAAGAGTAAAGCTAAAATAATATTACAAACAGCTCCACTGAGCTTGCAGCAAATTATGGGTTTTATAGGTGTAAGGGGAAAGGAGGTTTTATGGTAACACTAAAATGACTGGTGCAAAACACTATAAAACTTCATGCTGCTTGATAAAGAGGTGCTCCATATTTAAGAGGCAAAAAAGGTGTGCGAAAAATCTGTATAAAACAATGGGAATGATTTCTCTGAGTAGCTGGACATACTTAGATGTGCATTTCTTAAATCTGTTATGGGCTAATAAAAACCAAAAAGCCTCCAAATTCTTTCCTACTTTTGTTCCTACATGCACGACATGAACAGTATAGAAATGCAGCACCTCTTGCACAGTTTGAAGGCTCCAATACAGAGCTCCAGCTTCAAACTTAGAAGGAAAATGTTCCAGTTTGCCCAGAACCTCTTACATGAGCAAAATTGAACATCCTTTCTTAGCCACGTGGTGACTATTCCTGAAATACCCTTTAAACCATAATTGACCTCTACCCAGAGGATGGTTGATTAAAGTCCTTGGGAATGAAAGTTTTACACTGGTGCTTTGAAAGAAGTCCTCTTCTTACAAACCACCCATTTCTAAAACCAGACCCCACAGAGAATTCCAGTTCTGCAACAGTTTACTGATAACCTAAGCAAGCTGGGTCCAATTACACAATTTCAAAGTGTATTTGGTATTTCTATTCTTTAAATCGTTTTCTAACATGTCAACAATTTTGCAGAAATCTGATCAGCAGACCTGCAAAGGAAATATCCTCCCTCTCTAACAAAGATTTATGATGTTGAGTTCTCATAATTCAATACATGATGAAAAATAATCTTATTAAACAAAGATTTTAATCTTTTTTCTTATTGTGATGAATTATCAATATCATGCTTTATCAATCACAGAATAGAGTTGATGAGAGCTTTTGTGCTGCACCCAAGTTTTAGCCTTAATAAATAGCTATTAATATATCCTATAAAAAATGACCCTATGAAGAGATGCCCTTCCAATTTTGCATGCTGATGAAGAATAAATGCTTTGCAACTAAGAGCTGCTCAGTGCTAATTCAATCATTGCCAGTTCCATTTGCAATAATCTGATCCTTCAAACACTGGCAGTGATTACTGCCTGACAAATGTTGTCCTTACTAGTGGGTTTGTTTGGACACTTCATGCATCTTTTTCCAAACAAGAATAAAAAAGGAAAGCAGAAAATTTACTAACTCTTGGACAAAAGTGTAATATTTCAGGCCACTTTGAAGATTTATCTTGTTCATATTGCATGACCACCCACACTGTGCATGCAGAAACCAGCATGTGGCAAGCACTGTCTATCTGAACCACCAGGTATGACGTTTTATAGATGTTTTTAAGCCCAGGTTTCAGTTTCACACTTTACACTTATAGTTCATTGCTACTCTTCTACCAGATTTTATACAGTTCCTTCACTTTTAAAGCAGTTAGAACATTATTGACAAAGTTATTCAAACAATACCCATCTTGTTTAACAGTTAACCAATTGACTGATGTGATAGGTTCCTATTTCTCATACATCAAAAGTTAGAGGTAAGATAAGCTTAAGGAATACAGCTGCAGAGCAGCAAACATGAAATCTTGTGGGGAGTAATGAATTAACAAAATGGGCTTTGATGTCACTTATCACAGAGCTACAGCCCATTGACTCCAAAAGCGGGAAAATATCCTGGCACTTAAACAAGTATAGTCAAACTCATTGATTTCCAATCTCTATATTACAAGTGACAGAATAAAGGCAGAGTATGACACAAAAATGAGAACAAGCTCACATTTTCAGACTGAAGCTGTACCACAACTCCATGTTCTAGCAATATACAAGCACTGGGTTAAGATTGTGGTAGAAGATAGTAGGAGAAAAATCAAGTGACTGGATGGTCAAGGGATATTTGTAATTGGCTCTTGCAATGTTCAGGGCTGAAAAACTGCACAAAGTTGGCTTCTGTCTAACTGAAAGATGGTGTCTGATAGAGCATTGCCTAGAGATTTCATCACTATCTGCTTCTGCCTGTTTGTTACAGACACTATTTTTTTTCTACTAAGAATAAAAATTACATTAAGAGCTTTTGCTCTTTTTTTCCTTTTATTCTATTTTACATTTTAGAACTATTTCCTTTTCATTGAACAAATATTAACAGAGAACTACTTGCACCTATGGCTTCTTGAGGAAAGACCAACTTGGCAGATCATGCCACTTAGAGAGAGTGAACTAAAACTTGACCCAAACAGCTGTCAAATTGGTCTTAATAATCTAAATTTCCAGATCTCATAGGGTTGTAGCAACAAGAAATTCCTATCAAAAGTCTGTGTGTTTTCATCAAGGCAGAAATCCATGGCAGCGAAATGTTGCCTTTGTGCTTACTTTGATTTATGACTGATTGTTAATTATGAGACAGACAGTTGTACCAGCCTTACATCCCATTGGTTTGGAGGCTTCAGTGGAACCACTAAATCTCGTTGCCTGGGGGAGTTATTACACATAATAGAACAAATCAGGAAAAATAAAGATTAATTCCTTATTACAAAGTGTTTCTGTCAAAAACATGTCTCTTGGAAGGGAGCCTTCTGCTCTTTAGGATGCATCTCACATTTTGTCAATGTAGCTTCTGGGGGTTAAAAAATGCTTATATCAGGACAGGAGCAGTGGACGTAGCTAACCTTACAATAACTGAATTTATTGGGCAAAAATTGTCTTTTCCACAGAAATCACCTACAAAAGTGAAAATAAAATTAAATATCTCTGTAAAGAGCAAATAATGGAGTTGTATTTAGTGTAATTAGCATCACAGTCTCTCCTAAGCATTTAAACGATCACAAGTCAAGCACAAAAGCAATAAACAAACCACCAAGTTGAGCTATTCAGTCAACTTTCCACAAGAGTTCTGATCTCAAGCACTAAAGGCATTTTGCTTACAAAGACTCTTGCTAGCAAACCTTGCAGTATTTACATACGCTAAGTGGATAAAAAATCGTACACCAATTTAACGCTTAAAAAAAAAAAAACCAAAAAACCAAAAAAAAAACCCCTCACAAACACAACAGTTAAGATTCAAAGAAAGAATTCCTTGAAAAGTGTATTTTACCATCTCTTTGTTTGAGGCTCTGCATTCATACCTTAGCTAACACCCAAAGCAAGAAAATGATACTTGCTCAGTCACAAAGAAATCTGTTGCCATGGGAAACCCAAAGATATCAACTCAGGAACTGATAGCAGGAGTAAATGAAAACCCACTTTTCAGATATATAAAGAAAGTACAAATCAACTCAGAGGGCTATGCAGAAATTGTGGTTTAATCCTAATTTAGGCAAGGGTATGTGACTTTTGATGATGGAAGCTGTATCTGCAATTGACACTTTTTTTAAGTTAAAACTTAATATCCTTCCACAACTCCCCTGTTCTGCCAATCTGGAGTGACATAAATAGATCTGCATGTTCACCCCAGTGTACTTTTTTCTCATGAAATGCCTTTCCCACTGGTCCCAGTGGGCTCAGCAAAGTAGACAGGAAAATAATCATTGAGAACAAACTCAGAGAATATTATATTAAACTCCTTTTTTAAGATCTGACACTTACATGTTACCTTCCAGAAAACCCAGAGTCTCCTCTCAGACAGAATTCAAGTACAAACTCCTAAGTACTCACAGTTGATAACAGCTCATTTCAAGTGATTCATAACTCACTTCAAAAACTTGATGTAGGTGCTAACTTGAGCAAATCTCATTTCAACAAAATGTTGCTGATGAAGCACCAAAGTTAAATAATTTTTAACTTGTTAATGACAAATGAGATGAAATGCACTGATATCAGTATAATAGCTTCATAATATACTCAATATCCAGAGGATTAAAACTTTGTTATTAATCAATAATCCATCAGCCATGGTATTGTATTGGTATTTAAATTTCTACTAAAATTTCTGAGTGGCACAAAAGATTAGGATGTTCTGTTCAGCTTTGAAAAAAAATACTGCATTGATTAATGAAAAAAAAATGCATCAGCAGCAAAGTGCTTTGCTTCAGTCTGAGATCAGACTTTCAGGTATCTCAGAAAACACAATCTCAATAGGTAAATGCATCAAGAATGTTACTGGTGAGAACAAGATCGTTATTCAGTGCTGCAATTCAGACAAGTCAAACGCTCTTAGCTCCTTTCAGATCAGAATGTATTTTTTTAGCACTATAATTCATCTTCCTCATAGAAATTGTGCCTCAGGCTCTCATACAGTCTTCCCCAAATTAAAAAAAAATAAAATATGATAATTTCTGAAATTAAACTCCAATTTTATGCTATGCTTTTCCATATTCTTGAGTTATTGTCACTGGCACCTAAAGGTAGAGGTTCACAAGAATTATCTTGTCATTGCCTGCTGCTCAGACCAGCAAGTGGCTCACTAAACTCTCAGCTGGGATTTTGTTTACTTGTTTGGTTCACAGTTTCAAGGGTCCATAGCACGTATATACTTTGATGTGTCACTCTGTAGAGGTTGCTCATGAGAGAGTAACTTCAGATGCTAAATATTTATCTTAACACTGTTAGTAATTAGACAGTAATTCAGGCTCATCATTGTGGCAGTTCTCCAATATTATTCTTGAGCTCAAAGGGAAAACACAAGCACTCTGCTGTGACATTCACCACTCCTGTTCAATGGCCAGAGGACAAATCTGTAGGTTCCTTATTCACCTACAGGCTCCGTGGCATGTTTAGACCAACAGCCCCTGCTGTTAGTAAGACAGCAAAGATGGTGAGGTTAGGTAGAACTTGCTCTTTCAAGAAAACTCTACCCTGCGAGAGGAGATATTCACAGGAACAAATTTACAGCCCAGACCACTTTGATTTCTGCTTGTTTGCAGAAGTCACCAAGTGTTACACTCTCCCTAAACAGAATCAGTCCCCTGGGAGGAGCAGAGTCGCTGTAGCACAAGCACTGAAGTTGCCTCATCTTGGAATAAATAAAGAACATGTATTGAGGGCTTGCCCCAAGCAAAAGTGACAGTGAGCATGCAAAAGCTGAAATCTTTGAGCATCCTGTCTAATGAAACACATTTTCAGGTCTGCCCTGTAATGGCATGCTGGCTGCTAACTGAAAAGTTTTTGCTTGCAGCTTGCATTTCAAAACATGTCCAAATAATCTACTTGACAGATAATGAAACCTCTTGCAATTACCTTTAGCTTGAAGCAGACTTCTTCAGCTATCATTTTCATATTGATTTGTGATGAAGTTAATTATGTTTTCCTGCAAGCTGGAACCCACAGCCAAAACCAAAGTCTAATCAAACCAACTGGGACTAAGATAGTGGTAAAAGAACCCTTAAAATATGGAACAGAATAAAATGACTCCTGGTCTTTGACAGTGACTTGGCTCCCTGTGGGGGATAAGGGTTAAATCTCATCACAAACAGCCAGAATCCCTTGCAGTCCACTAGCAAGGGTGGGGGATTACCAGGAGCTCCACATCTGTTATTGACAATGCTGATGAGCCTAATTGGCAACACACAGCTGATCCCCCTGAAGCAGAAGGGGAGAGAAACAAATAAAGAGCTGCAGAGGGGGATAAGGCAGCTCGAGCAATGCCCTGCCCAGAGGGGCTCTGGATGAGCTGCTCTTGCACACTGGAGCTCTCCAGCCCCTCCAGCAGGAAAATATCCGAGGCTGGGGGGCTGCTGCAGGTTCAGCACTGGTGCAGTAATGGAGTTCTGGCAGATAAAGAACAGATGTACACAAACAATAAGGATGACAGCAAGACTTGTCCAGGAAGGCACTTTCTGGTAGAACAAACATATCCTGTCTGTCCCCCACAAAATAATCTGCTGAAGAATTACAGTTCTGACTTCTCAGCAAAATCCTGAAGTCTGTGACACCACTTTTTGTATTAAGCTTATTATTCCAATATTTGTTGAAACCAAAAAATTACCTGATTTTACATTTAATTTCAAATCTATTTTGAGTATATTCTGACAGTTAAATTGTACTCAAAGCAGGATATTCTTTACCAAAATATAACCCCCTGAATTTGAGCATGAATTTGAGCTTTGAGCGTGGCTTACTCTCTGCAGTTCACTGGCCAAGGTGTTACAGCATTATAGAAACCATCTCAAGAGTCAGGAGCAAATAAAAATCATGTCATCAGGCCTAATATCATAAAATTACATACAGCCCAGGTTCCCAAAGTGACTTTTGCTCTTTTATTATCACTTACAAAATACAGGTTGCTGTCCAAGGAATTTTATTGAAAAGGAGTCTCCTTGCAAACACTGCTCTACTAAACTGGATTCCCTTCTTTCAAGCCTCTTTCCCCAGCAAGACCCCAGCTGCCAAGACATGCTGCAGAAGCCCATGAACTACTCTTAATTAAAATACAATTAGAATGCTGATGTCACCATTTGCCAGAAATATGCCAAAAGGAGAGCCAAAGTGTGCAAATAGGGAGCAGCTGCAGGTGCAGAGAGCCTTCAAGAAATAGCAAAGCCAGGTGAAAATGTGAGCCCACCCTGAGCACGGCTCCCTCTTGCACTCCCAGACTGGCTCTGGCCACCAGTGACACCCATGGTGACCTCGGTTCCCTAATTGGTTGTAATGTGTTTGAAAGCCATTGGAAGGACTCTGGAGATTTTTTTTTAGGCTTTTCATTAACTTGTGAGATCAATACATTCGCTCTGTACTAAGAGAATAAAAGGAACAAATTAGGACAAACTAAACCAGCTTTGAAACTTTCTTGGGATTTTCCAGCCTTGATATGTACCAAGTTATATCTGCTCTGGAACAGACTCTGTCATTTAATTTACTCCCCTTTTCACTAAAGGTAGCCATTAGAGAGAAGAGTCAGGATTTTGGTATCATAACCCACCTTAATATTGACAACTGTAAAAATCTATCCGACACTATTATAGACAGTTTGCCCAGACATCTGCCTCAGTTGAAGTCACAATGTGTGCAATGATTCATCTACCTTCAGCAATCAATGAAATTTTCAGACAATTATACCATTTTCTGTTGCCATGAAATTTCAAGAAGACTGCTTGGTTAGAAATTATAAAAATATCCACATTAAGAAAGGTAGGTGTATTAAATGTGCCTCTCTCCAAGGGTTATCAAGAGCTAACAAGGAAATGATTCAAAAAAGGCTCTATGATTGAACATACACTCCTGGCAGATCCTTCGATTCTTTCCAGTCTTCTTTTTATTCAGCTCTCCTCTCATTCGAAAGTTTATTCACAAATTTTGTGAGTTCATAACTAATATTCTTGCAGCTGGTATTTGTCAACACATCTCAGAGTGCTGAACTGCTACAGGATCAGTTTCACCATTTGGGATTAGGAATACCTTAACCTAGACACCTCAAAAATCCCCATATTAAACTTAGACATTTATTTAATATGCAGCTGATGTTTTTTCACTTCATTTTGAAACAAGCTACTTTTGCAAAACAAACACAAAATTATTTTTCCTTGATGTTCAGGTGGTAGGCAGAATTAGAACATTTGGAGTGTTTGGTGAATGGTGTCTGCAAGCTTTGGTGCAGTGCCCACATCATGAGCCTGGTGTCCAGCTGCAAGTGATCCTTAGATATCACCTGGAGCCTTGCATGCCTCTAAAGTCCTTTTAGGTCCCTGTCCAGGTACATGGATAAGATTTCCAAGCAGGACACATCAATTCAGCAATCAACCCTTCAGTTTACACAGGCTTCTCCTCTGGATACAGGAGGCAGCTCTCTCACTCTGTTTATTCTCCCCTGCCTTTGACTGAGTTCCTTGCCATTTCATGGGCATTACTGTAGATTTGTTTTACATGATCGGGAAACAAGTTTTTAAATATGTGTCATGCATTAAATATCACATATATTCAGCAGGGAAGGAAAAACATTTCTGGAGTGGAGTAATCTTACAGACTCTGGTTTCTAATAAATTTTCACAGCTACCCTAAAGTGCATTAGCAAGTTCCAGTTTATTGTCAGGCTTGTGCACAACATCCCTCAGTGACATGTCAAATCTTTACCAAGGCAGCTGAACTCCTAAAGCTGTCCTCATTGGCAGGAAACTTGTCAGATTAAATTGCCACCTCTTGTCAGGTAAAGATGTATGATCTGGTAACCCCCTGTTGCTGATGACACAAACAGTCCCTTCACTTTGCTTGTATTATGAATCTCCAGTGTTTCTTACTAAGAGCAGAGATGTATCTCGTGGTGAGAGGAAATATTCCTTGCTGACCACTTACAGCATGGTTTGTTATAAATATAGACACAGGAACACAAAACTCTTGATTTTTTTAAAATTATTTTGCTCAGTTTTCACTTTTATTCCAGGGTATTTGCTTATCTGTCTAGAGAATCAAAAAATAAAAATATTTTCATTGTCTCTTGTGTCTTGAGTACTGTTTCCATAGAGTTGTCCAGATGCATATTTACTATTTCCAAAACCCTGAAAAGGGAAGTTGGACCCTTCCAGCCTTACCCATTCTGTGATTACTGTGCATTCCCTGCTCTCTTTACTAGAAGCAGTATTTTGTTAAAATGAATTATCTGTTACTTTTGTGGATCCTTGATTACATCCAAGATCTGAGGAACAGAATAGAAAAGAGCAAAGCACCCTAGTTTTTTTGGGGTATTTACATTTAAGTATTGCTTTCATCAGCATTTTTCAAATAATTACAATTCTAAATCCTGCTGCTGACTTATTCAAAACATCATCACAGAACACTGGCACAAGCGGCATTCTAAACAAATTCTCTAAACTTGGAGGAAAAATAAAACCAACAAAAGCCAAAGAAAATATTTCTGACATACCTGCACAACAAAGTTTTCCTAGACTCATTTATAAACTGAATTTAAATTTAAACATGTTTAACATTTCCACTTCTCACCCCCCAAACTCCCTGTTCTTCAGAAATGAAAAATAAGTTTCAGATTTTTTTTCCCTTGAAAGAACCAAGCAATAGCTCTATCTATTGGGGAGTGAAATCATTCTTTTCCACAATTTATAATTTTCCAGTTATGAACTGGAAGTTCCAGGCAATGTAACTTTTTAGGCCAGAGCCACAGAACTTAACTTTCCAAACTCTAACAGTGCAGCTCAACAGAAGGTGACACAAAAGTTTGATTCAACAGTTTAAACCAGAAATCCCTAATAGCAGGCAGAAACTTTCCCCAAGTCCTCTGAAGCACTAGTGCTGATTAGTGCTGTATTTCCTCACCTGCTTGCAGGAACACAGATTGCTTACTCTGTTCTCATCACAAACTGAAATGGCTCCAAGCAGTGCCTGGGAGCATAATTAAAAAAAGTTGTGCCCCAGAGAAAGCTGCTGAGGAGCCTGAGCTAACAGAGAAATGCACTCACAGCTTTTCCAGCTGACAGCAGAGAGGAGCTGCACAGCAAGTTCAATGGACATCAGATATAAGGCAATGCTGGAAATTCTGTGAGTTTCCCAAAGACAGCTGAATGGAAGTTCAAACTACCAAAAATCAACACAAAATAGGGAAGAATCTAAAAATGGTGAGAGTAGATATCAAGCAGTTTTTAGAAATGGCAGAATTGGTGAACAAAATAATTCAAATTCCTTCACTGAAAGCCTAAATGATAACAAAATGTTCAAAAAAAGGATGATTTTTTACCCCCTTTTATGTCTTACATAAAATGGACTCTTTCCAGTAACCTTTCCCATGATCCTAGACCCCAATTTAGATAATTCCATTATCATCTTCAAAGAAGAAAGATATATTAGGAAAATGAAGCTATAGACTAATGCTACCTTATTAAAATCCTATTTACATAGAATTAACATAAATACAAGTTGGTAAACCATATGCTACCACATCTGTTCCTCTGTGTATTAATAACAAGACTGTCCCCTATAGGGCTCTCGAATTAATATGCATTAGAATATATTACAAAGTATTTTGATTCTCTTGACAATATAATTTGCAGCTAGATTATTTGTAGGCTTCTAGCTCGGAATTATTGCTGTTGCACTATACATCAGCTGTTTCTTCTAGTGTGATTAAAGTACAACACCTGTCTCTTCTGGTATTAAGACTTTGTGGAATTGTGTCAATTTTCAAATGCTCAGCTCCTTACAATTCAAGTAACAAATTCACAGTCTGAATGTGTCAGAATATTCCAGTCCTTTACCATCATTTAGGAACTTTCTCTTCCAGCTTCCAGGACACTTAATATATGTCAAACACCAGCAGTGCTTACTAATTAGTTTAGGAAAAAAATACTCACATAAAAGAAAGAAAAAAGCTTTAAATATGAAACTTAATAGATAAAAATTACATTTCAGCCACCAAACATTCTATAAATACATGTTTGCATTTCCAATGAAACTAACAGATGCCTCCCTGCACTGAATAAAGCAGGTGCTTGCAGTTGCTCTTGGAGACTATGAAGAATATTTTGGGAAATCAGCAAAGTCGTTTATGCCCTACTGTTTTTATAATTTTACTTATTCCTTTCTTTGCATACGTTGTATGCCTAAAAAAAATACCCACAAAATCTGTCTTTTCTTCAGGTCAGCTGCAAGGTTTGGTAACTGAAAAGGTTTAAAAACTAAATACTAAAATAAAATTTAAAAAACAATTACTGAGAGATATTTAGAACTATGAAGGTCCCTCCTTCACAGGACAGAGACACCAAGAGCTGCCTGCCACAGCCTGCTCTCAGACCATGACTCTAAAATGCTTCCCCTGAGAAAAGGCTACAACCCCTCCCATGCTTTCCAACCTCAGGATCTCTATTTCAGAGCTGCTCCTTGAATGCCTCACTAAATAACCCAGGAGCTACCAAAAGCATGATTAAACCCCCCAGACCTGCAGCCCACAGGGGCTGGTGGTGCATCCTGAGCCTCAGCCAGGCTGGGAGGTGCTGACCATCCTCCCATGGCTCAAATATCCACACACAGCTCCCCCACCCTGAAACTGGGTATTAAAAACCAAACCAGCACAGGAAAATGCCTGTTCACTGCCTGAGAGCACCTCTTAAACCAAACCAAATACAAACAAATCAACAAAAACCATCAGGTTTTGTCTCTTTTTTTGCTTTCTGTGAGCCAGGGAGAGCTCAGAAAGCCTCTTCCCTGATGCTGTTCCAGAATATTCCTCACTAAGTGCCTCACAAGGGGCAGAATGCTCTGACTGACCCAAGCCATGGGCTCAAGAGGCCACTGCTGGTGGCAGAGAGAGGAATTCTGTGGGGCAGAAGGAACAGCCAGAAAAAGTCCACACAGCCAATCCCTAGATGTGTTCAAGGCCAGGATGGGGCTCTTGGTGGGTTTTGTTACAGTTGGATGAATAATTCATACATTCTGTTTGAATTTTCAGGTTCTGCTAACAAGAGGGAAATATCCAATATGGCATTCTCTATGCACAGAACAAGGAGAAACATTAATGAATCCATCTTTCCTCCCAGTGCATTTTTTCCTGCAGTTGTGTCCTGGCTCAGGAGCCCAGTGACAGCCAGGGCACAGCCTGCTGTGTCCCAGCACTGCCACTGGAACCCTGCACCTTGTCAAAAGTCAGGCAAACCTGACTCAGGACCTGTGAGTCCAGGTATGAACTGCACCTTTTCTGGGATCAGGGCAGATTTAGAGTGAGGAAAAAAAAAGATAAAACTGAACAGTCTGCAGCTTGCTCCCCACTGGGTCTTCTCCTCCAAGACTGAATCCACAGGGCTTTTGTTTTCATGCTTAAACAATGCTCTGCCTGGCACTCCAGTAAAAGATGCAGTGATGCACTGCAGGGGACAGTGAGGGCTGTGTCATCTCCTGGAATGAAAAACAGCCTTAAGAGCAACAGATCATCAGCAATTCTCACTTTAGGTTTCAGGTAACAGAGCAGGAATTACAGTATCCTCAAAGCAGATAGATTGAGCAGTAGAGGGCTGGAAGCCATGCAGACAGGATTATAGTTGGTTTTTAGTTTTGGCCTGCAACTCCCAAATTTTTCTGCTTTATAATATTTATTGTGCAAGGCTGCATAAGGTATTACAGAAATATGTGAGCTTTAGTCTGCCCACATGCAGTATCATCATGCCTGCAAAATTTCCTTCAGTTCTGCATATTCATTAATTGCTTGAGTCGTCATGGTCTTAAGTTCTGAAGTGTTTCATTAATTTCCAGCCTAGACACAAATATAATGATTTTTCCAGCCAGAGACAAATAGATTGGATCAAGACTAATCCTTCTGAGCTTTGAGTTCCTAAGTAGTGATCACAAAGGGTCTCTCAGTTATAGAACAGTGACCCTTTTGAATAGTATTCACATATAATTAATATAAGCATGTCTTAATAAACCATATGCTCACTCAGCTGTTCTTTGCTGTATTAATAACAAGGCTGTCCCCTAAGGGATTCCAAAATGACTGTATATTAGACATATGTATCCTAATAACCAGAAGGTATCACAGTTGTACTTGTCTTACTTTAGATAAGTATTTAATACTGCATTATTTTAATGACTTTAAGAAAACATATGTCCCTGTCAGCTCAAAAATGCAGTTTATGAGACTCAAGATGAGCTGAATATTGGGATAAAAAACCTCACAAAGGCCATTCCTTCCCATCTTACATTAATAACTAATGGGATTGATAATAACATGTCTAATACCTAATAATCTAATACTCTTTAAAAGAAAAGGGAAAGTGTCTATAAGGCAAAGTTCAACATAACAAAACCTCTGTATATATCATATAATTTCAGGTCTCATTTGCTGTTGCTCATTACCTTATGACACAGACTATAACAGACTCTTACTCTTCACAGTATTAAAGTAGGCAAACCTATTTAAATAAAATAATCACCATTATCTCACACAGGAGTTCGGCTTGGAGTGATCTGAAATTTCCAACCACGTTTGTTTTCTTATCTGATTTATCACTTGCAATTTATTTCATGATATCCTGGCTCCCCCAGACTTTTGAAAGTAAAAATGACAAAATGAAATTCTAATCAAAATCCTAGAGAGAAGACACATCTGAGTAAAAAAGTAGACAAATATCAACTGGAATAAGAAGTCCTGCCTATGTCTCTCACTTTCCAAAGGAAAGCCTGATCACTGAGTTTTTGTCTTTCCTAGGATGGTTCTCATTAGGAGCTTTGCCAGAGAACAAACTGATCCTGCTGGGGTTTATTAAATGCAAATTTGTGTCTTTGTGCAAAGGGAAAGAGCACCATGGCACAGGAGGGCCAGGAAGTGCTCAGAGGGCTGGAGCACCTCTCCAGTGGAGACAGGCTGAGAGAGATGGGGCTGTGCAACCTGGAGAAGAGAAGGCTCTGGGGAGACCTCAGAGCCCTTCCAGTGCCTAAAGAGGCTCCAAGAGAGCTGAGGAGGGACTGGGGACAAGGACTGGGGTGACAGGACAAGGGGAATGACTTCCCACTGCAAGAGTGCAGGGGTAGACAGGATATTAGGAAAAAAAATTTTAATTACAGCGAGGTTAGTGAAACATGGGCACAGGCTGCCCTGAGAAGTTGTGAATTCCCAATCCCTAGAAGTGTTTGAGACCAGGATGGGGCTCTGCAGGTTTTGTTATGGTTGGATAAATAATTCATAAATAATTTGTTTTCTCCCACTGTTTCTCTTTTCTCACCTCCTGTGCCACTTTTAAGCACAGATAGAAGAGTCTTTTTTTGTTTTGTTTTGTTTTTGGGAGGGGGGTGTGGGAGAGGGGCTTTTCTGCTGTGTGTAATGAGCATAGGCTCCCTGAACAATGGGGAAACCACAGCAGTGTTGTAGGCACCCCAAACCATACACTCATGTTGGATGAAATGTGCAATTATCATTCTACCACTTCCACAGCTCTGCATAATGGATACAGCTCACAGAAGAGCTCAAAGTTAGAGCTCCAGTTTTCTGAGCAGATGTGATCCCCACCTCACAAGATCCTCAGGTAGTTAACAATACACTTGTCATTTTGAATTGGATAAAAAGCAGCTGTTCTTTAGGCTTTCATTTCAAAGAAAATACATACTGTTCTGCAACAAATGGCAATTAGCTGTCAAAAGGGGAATATCGAGAGTAGTTCTCCAGATAAAATGCTTTTGTTTATCATTAATTTATAACAATGCATCACAAACTTGAGGAGCAGACGCAGGAGTCGTAGAATAATGAAGCCTGAATATTTTGATCAAAACAACTACAGCAGGTTCAACATCTCCACTGGGCTAAGCTAGCTGAATTGAAATGTCTGGTCTCAATTGCTTGTTGCCGTGTTGTGCTTTCACCAGCTGACAGGAGGAAACTTCTTTTCCTGACAAAAGACAAAACATTTCTGCCAGCTGAGGTGACATTGTGTTCACTCAATAATGATACAAGGCCCTGAGGTTCTTCAGCAAGAAAGATAACAAAGAGAATCCTCATTAACTAACTGCAGAAGAATGAAGGTCAGCCCACAGAGAGAATTTCATGCTTACATGTCAGCTAGAACATTTGTTCTTCATTAATTCTTTAAACCCAAGCTGGGATATCATCTAGCAGCATTTTAATGTCCTGCACTCCATCAGAAAGAACTCTTAGGATGTGGGTTTCTTTGCACTGTGTTTAAGAGGCTTTTTTTAGAAGCACTTGACTTCACATCATTGGACACTAATAATGTTTTAGGATTATTACAGGATTGGATGTAATACAGGAAATAATGGTTGGGGTATTTCAAGATGAAATAAGTGAGGATTGACATAATATATTCCAAGAAACCTGCTATATGGACATATAAAAATACCATCACTATTTTTTATGTTTGTGCACTACTTTGTTACTGTTGTATTTTTAAGTGTTTTCTGGTGAATCAAACCATCTTATTTCTGTCAAGAATATACTCCCCATAGAGTGGCAGAATCATATGCAAGATACTGTATTTTCAAATATGCAGATTCAACTATAAATATTTAGGTCTATTTACATCTGGGGAGTTTTGGACCTATGCTGTGTAATTAACCACTAAAAAAATGATAGCCACATCTTTTTTTTTTAGATTTTACCCCCCAAAAATGCATGTGTCATGTTGTGAAATAGTGTCCCACATTTTTCTCTCCTGTAAGAAGAATGAAAAACAAAATGAGAACAAAAAAATCTCCCAAGCCAATGGGAGATGAATTCTGCATGTTTATTGTTCTTAAGTACAGATCAGTTCTCATAGAAATAAGAAAACACAAAGCACATTGTGTGTATGTATGTACATCTTTCTCTCTATATATATATATATGTATCTATATCTACATATTTAATGGATATTCTTTTGAAGATTTAGTTCTTCTTCTTATGATTAGAGTTTGAGGGCATTCTGCATAAAACAGAATAGTAAATGTGGAACTTTTGAGGAAGATTTCCTGCAGACCATGAGTACCATGAGTACAGTACATCTGGTCCTGCTCAAATTCCAGAAGATTCCACAGGCACAGAGGCACTGCCAAGCCATTGGGTCAATGCACAGGGACTGAGGGGGAGCAGCTGAGGGATTCCCATCCTTTCCATGCCATCAGTCCTGGTGACCTCCACATATGAGACAGTAACATCCTAAATATTTGCAGTTCTTTGTAATTTTTACCTCTCTCTATGCCATATGACTATTGTGCTTTCAGGTTTATTTAAACTGATGTGTTGAAATTAGAAATATCAGAGAGGATTTGGGAGAGGAAATGGCCAGACAGTTACTGCTTCAAATGGAGAGGCTTGTCCTTGTATCAAGTTTGTTATAAAGCAGTTTCTTGTAACCCCAAATGGTTGGTCTTGTGTCTCATATTATTCATTTTATTGATCATCGCTGGATTCTTGTCAGAAAAAGAAAAAAAGATGATGGAGAGGTGACTACCAAGCAAGAATATTTTAACTCAGTATCCTTTTACTGTTTCTTCCAAAGCCTCAGTGAGTCATCCTAAGTCTCCCTTTTAGCCAATGCCAACTTGATATTGATAAATTATTTTATGAACACTGTGCAAATAGAGAATTATATATTCATATAATAAATATATTATTTTATAATGCTGTGCATTATTTTATGAGCACTGTGCACGCTTGTAGCAGACCTTTGTTGTTTTGTTTCAGGTTTAATCTCCAGGTGCCATTAGATTCCTAGATCAGCACAGAACCCCAGTGCTCTCTGAAGGCAGAAGGCAGCCTGTGTCAGGGAAATCTGATCAGCATGCTGTCAAATCTAACACTGAGACAAAAACATACAATTCTTTGCCTATATTTTCAAATTAGAACCTGGTGATAGTAAACGTTGTAATAGAAAAGCAGAGAAATAAAATTCTAAAATACCAAAACACTAAGGCACCTGAAAAAAACCCCAACCAACCAAACAAAAAAACCAGCCTCCAATTTAATTCCTCTCTGTAGCTGTAATCCAAAGGAATAGTGAAGCAAAGTGTCAATTTGTGTCCTGGATCACGAAGCAGGCTGTAGCCCTGAGTGGGCTTATCTAGCTGGCTTTTAAACTATTTCCATCCAACCTTGTCCACTACAAAATCCCCAGTTCAACACCCTTGTTTCTGCTGTCAGGCAGCGCTGCAAACGTGATGGTTTTTTCTACCTGCACCTGCAGAGTTGTGGTGTCTGTCCTCAGTCAGACAGCCCAGCAGACAGCTGCTCTTCTCTTTCACATCTCCCTTTTATTGGGAAGGCAGCCAATTAAAAGCTGTTCTCTCTTCCCAACCTTGTCCTGATCAGCTTGAAAGGAGATCCCAGAGCCATCCTGCCCCATCTACTGCAAAACAAGGCACCTGACACACTTAGAAAAACCCAGTAAGAGCGTGCTGGGTGTTCCATTTCCTAAACACCAACTGCTCCATCACTTCTGCCTCAGCCTGATCCTCTGCTGCTGCCTGGGTCCCTCGTGGCCTGGCTCCTGACAGTATCATTTCAGAGTTAATGGCCACAGGACCCCCTTACAGACCATGGCAGAGAGACCCTTGCCATTCCATCCTGCTCTACATCCTGGGGTGTGCCAAGCAAATCAAGAAGCAGAAGTGGTAGAATAAAATTCCTGCTACACCTGGGTAGCATGTCCATCTTAGCTGGATTTACACATTCTTCAAATATCTGTCATAATAGAACTGACATATACAAAAACCTGTCACTTCTGTACAAATTTACAAGAAGAGAACTGTAACAGTGTTCATAATTTGGAAAAATGGCCCATTCAGTTTCAGCTTTTTTTTTCCTAAATTCCAGTCTAATGTTGATCAAGAAAATGGCTTTACAAAGGAGAATTCCTTACCTAATAGGTCGATGAAACAAAGATAGTTGTCTGCAACACAGATCCAGAAGCTTCTTTAATTTCTTCTCTTGTGCTTGCATGCTTTGCAGCACAGGATTTAGTTTCCCCTCTTCTCTGCTGAACAATTATGAACGTTTGATCTGCTTCACAAATGGTGCAATTTTCTCTTTCGTTTTTATTCATTTATTTATTTTATAATGAAGAGAGAGCTCTCAGAGTGAAGGAGCAATTACCCAGCACCTTCCTCTGGGATCTTTCTGAGAGTGAGGAGCAGAGGCACTCAGCCATGGTTCCAATCCACCTTTGCCATCATGCAGGGGCAGGGTCGATCTGAGGAGCTGCTGACACACACGGAGGCCTTGCAGGCACTCACATGAGTTAAGTGTGTTAATGGTTTCCTAATCAAAACAAAACCCACAAAGCTCCCATCCAACAGACTATAAATGTGTGTCCATCCTTAAAGTTTATAGAAGAATAACATTTTCAAAAACTACCTGAAATCCTGAAATTTTTATAACAAGGCTTCTGAACTGAATTGTGAAAATGCCAGATTTTAAGGTATCTTGGGCTAGTCTTCCACCAATATCAGGTGAAATTAGTGGGTTTAGATAACTTGATCAAAATTTAAATGAAAGCAAGAAAAGTAAGAGATTTTTCTATTTTTTTTTTTAATACTTAAATATTACATCACAAAAGCAAGTTCAAAAATGTAAAATAATACAAATTCAGTTTTAGGAAGCTATACAGGTTAACTCTGAACCAATAATTTTGTGAATTCTACCCTATTATTTTACATTCACTGTAAAATACAAACCTTTCAGTAGTGGAAAATTATTCCTTTTCTTCTCCAGTAAAAAGTGCTAGTCAAATAACATCCTTTTATAATTTTTTTAGATAGCAACTTATATCAACTAGGTAAAACACGATCCAAAAAGTCTTCCTAAAATATCACAGCATTTAATGTTACAATCCTGGAATGGGCTGTGCATGGAGGTTACACACTGCATTAATAAAAGTGAATATTTATTCAACATACCAAATCAAATTCTTGATTATTTTGCCCTTTTGAGAAAACTGTACGAAGGAGATTTGAAATCCTGTCATCCAAATCTGCCCCAGTTTACAACTTCCTGTTAGTGACTGAAGAAGATATAAGATAAGAGTATCAGTTCTACTTCACATGCATTTAAACAGGCTGGAGGAATACATTTGAAACTTTAGAAAATCCTAATCAACATAAGACTCTTTAAACAAGTACTGCTATCATGTGTTATTGGGTAAACAGATTTTTTTTCTCTTCCATCAGTCTAAGCCTATTTATTTAGAAATTACTAAAGTTATTAGAGTTATTAGAACTGCTATCTTGTCTCGCATTTAATTTTCAATCTGCATTACATTTAGATATCCCAGTGACAGAGAAAGAGGCGGATGGTTCCATTTCTGCAGCTTCCAGTTCTGTAAAATGAGTCTCAGTGTGAAAAATTAAGATTAATGGGCTTCACAATCATTTTGTTCTGCTGAAGCCAATTTGAATGAAAGGGAAAAAGAGTTTATATATGAAAATATCTTTGATATATTTGGATAAAAATAAACATTGTGCATGAATTTGAGCTCATGCACAAATTGCCATTTTATTTTCTCCCTTACCTGTGTGAAAGCTGATTAGAATATGCACACAGGATTTCAGGATGTTCTCTTTCAAACTGTTATCTGAAGGATGTGTAGGAAATGGTCTGGGAGAACATGAAGTGTGGAGTAGCTGACTGCCACTCTGGCTGTGTGATTTTAGGATTCCATGTGCACACTGATCTTTCAGCAGATAATTTACCTTCTTTCTTTAACTGAAAGGTAGAATGCTTCAGCTTGAGATAGATGTAGCAATTCTTACCCTCAGCTGCCCGCCTGGTCCCTCTCTGAGGCTCCTCATGTGGTTGTTCTGTAGTTATTTAAGGGTACCACATGTCAGGAGTTTTGTGTTTGGATCAGTTTAAGATCCTAAAGATGCAGGAACAGCTGAGAGTTCCCTGCACTGGGGAAGGAACATCTGAGAGAGGGGTGGTGTGGCCATGCCCCAGAAATAAACCATCCCCATCATCTGTCAGGGGCATGGAACTGCTGGCAAAGAGAATGGGCACAAATTTGGGCCTTTTCTTTCTTCTGAGATAAAACCCCACTTTATTGTGTGACATAGAAGTGACATTTGGTCAAATCTAATCCAAATTAAAACTGCTCCAATATTGATTGTATAACACAATGTATAATCCTTTCTGATTTTAAAGGGCTAAAACCAGAACTAAATTAGTTATGCTACAGAGTATTTCATTCCTCACTGGCTGAAAATTATTGCACTAGCATTTTGGTTTTTTACTCCTTAACTGTGGAGTTCCTTTAAACCCAGTCTTATTTCATACGAGAACAGGCACATTTTAAATTCTTCAGTACAGGAGGAAGAAGAAAACAGGCGACACACAATAAAGATTTCATACCTGTTCAGCTTCTTGTAGCATCTCCAGACCAATGATCTTAAATCAACAGAGTGATTGCTTGAGAAAAGCCCTATGCCACAAGTCTAAGCCCAGCATTGATCCACTTTCTCACTGTTACAAAGTCGATATATTTGATCCATCACCTTTGGCTTTATTTTTAACTTTGCCACTGTGTCTGTTGCCATGCTGTTCTGGTAGGTTGAGCACTACCCTGGCCACTCAACCAGGGAACACAGCACATTACAAATGGGTGTGGTATGATAGTCCATCAGCCAGGAAATACTGCAGCATCACCTCTTCCCTGAAATCTCACAAATTCCACTTTTCCTACTAGCAAAATAGTCCTGAGCCCATAATGAGGAATAGGTAGAATGTAGATTTTTGTAACTGCTGGTGAGCACTAGCCCATGAGAATGATAAACATTTTACTATTTCCAGCATCTGGTACTTGTAAAACTTTTGGGTTTAATTTCTGTTGTGTGATTTGACATCACCTTAGAAAAGCTGCTCTGATCAGGTGTTTAATTTTCTAATAGAAGCAGAGTGAATGCACAGATTTTGGATGTAGCAGAGGTGCTGTGATGTCCTGACTTGGAGATGGCCTCTTGCCAGCCTCGACTTTGGCTGCATTACCTTTGCAATCATTTAGTACCAGCCCTTCATGTCAGCAGGGTGATAGCACAAAATGAGCACTTCCAAATGCATAAATACTCATCAACAGCAGCAGAAAGAACTGACCTAAGGCACTGTACTTTGCAGATAAGGAGCCACATCAGCCGGCTTTATGTTCATTGTATAATTTGGACACATAAAGCATTTCTCTACATATCAGTTCCATCTCTGCATGGCAGAGGAAGCAACTTCTTTTTATTTTCTTTGCCCATTTAGCTTTTAATTCTTTTTTAAAGTCACCTCACTATGAATGTGCAGAGAGGCTTTTAGAAACTATTACAACACAAATGAAACAACAACATTGACCAGACAATCTTAAAATAATTCCGATGAGGGCTGGGCAGATCCATGAGGAGGCCCTCAAGTCCATTTCCCCATGAAAGAAAAGCTCTGATAGCTCCTATGTGTTTCTTCTTTGGAAAAGTGCAAAACTTTGCCCATTAATTACTCATTCACTGTGTCTGTGTGCAATAAACGGTGTGCCAAAAATTCATATTTACCTAAAACACATATGCAGACAGTGCAAGTACATATATGTACTTACATGCAAACAATTAAATTAAAAAATTAAAAACCCTCCCCCAAAATTTAATTGAAGACTGTACAAGGCCTCATAAAATCAAGGAGTTGAGCAATGGCCCCTTAACAGCAGAGATAAATTATGGAAGCCTTTGGCCTCACAAACCATGACTATGATATCTGAGGCAATCCAACCCAACGGATTATGAACTCAGGATAAAAAAAAACCACATAAATTCAAAGAAATGTCAATAACAGTGAAAAATGATCAAAGCAAACTAAGACAACATCTAGTATAACTCAGATGCAGAATTATATTCTCACAGAGATATTTTTTAAGTTTTCCAGGAGGTATCAGTGAACCAATAAAGAGGAGAATTAATCCCTAAAATGTTGGGAAATGTGGAGCTCAGGCTTTCATTTATCTTGCACTCCTGGTGCTGCACAGGTATATCAGGGATCTGACAGCCCTGCGTGGTGTTGCTGCTGCACCATCTGTGCAGCAAATGCACACCTGAGCTCCAGGGAGATGCTGAGGAGTGCAGCAGAATTTCTAACTCTTAAAATATTTTATGGAAACTCACTCCTGGCCCAACATTAAAATATTGCTAAGTGTTGAACAATAACAGTAAAGTAGTCTCTCTGTAAATAAGATTGGCTTTCTGAACACATATGATGTGAAACCCTTCTTTGGAGAGGATGATGAGGGCTTTGGCACTCACATAAGTGAGACTCAAAATTAATCTGTCATGTTCTTATATAGATGGTGCATTGACTTTATTTATTTTCACAGTACTCTCATCTTGGAGAGAAAATACACTTCAAAGTGGAAAAACAGCCTTGTAATCCTCAGCAAGAGATTTTTTTTAATATCAGACACAGATGAAGAAGATATCCAGATTAACAGGAAAAACCAAAGCACTGAGCATGGAGGATGATAGAGTGTCCTCCACGGAGCATAATATTTAAGCAAAATATCAAAGCATTTAGTCTTTTGACAAACACACTCTCTGTTGTGTAAATCAAAAATAAAAGCTAGCCTGACTGAAGCATTGGCCAATTAAGTATAATTTACTTAATTAGTATCAGGAGATTCCCTCAACATCTGTATTCTGTGTCTTTTTCATTGAAATCTTCTGTATCTCTTGCTAAATTCCTTACAAGTTTAGAGCTGAAGATTTTGTTTGCTGCTTCCATAGGTAGCAATTAGAATTCAGTCATTCTCTCATTTTTAAATACAAATAAATTACTTACATACTTATTTCATAAATAAAAGCCACCTGTTTCTAACCACCCTCCCAGTACCACAAAGACAGATTTGTAACCCATTCACATTATTAGTGAATCATTATTATAGGAAATCACATTTTGTTGTCTCATGCACAGTCCTGTACCCCCTGTGAATCTCGAGATGAAGAAAAGATGACAAACACGACTTTCTTTTGGCCCTCTCATGATCAAATATACATGACTGGCAGCTAGAATTTCATAGGAAGAGCAAATAAAAGTAACAGCAAGAAGGACCCTAAAGAAGTGCTGAGGCTTTTCACCTGCAATTCCTCTGGAGATGGCCACAGCTGCCTGCCTGGCTGTAACACCACAGAGAGAGGAAAGAAGAGATTGGAATTATCAGCTTGTTGTGATGGCAGGGCTTAGTTTCAGGAGGTTGTTCCAGTCAGATTGCAAAGATGACATATATTGGTATTTTCACTCACTGTTGGAATAAAAATGATTTTACCATGAAAATAAACTGCTTAATATACAGTCAATTTAAACAACAAATGGAAAAATAGTATGAAAAATAATAATGGGGTCCCCTGATAGGTCTCAGTCAATATGTAGCCATTAAAAAAAACCTCAAAAACCAACAACAAAAAAAAACCCCTGTAACACAATTATTTTTGTGCATGACTCCAAAATATGCTCTAAGTTAATCAGGAGCTCACAGGTTTTCCTTTCCTCTTTCCTGAGAGCACTTCTTCAAATGATTTCCACTCTGAGGATTTCACTCTTTTTTTTTTTTTTTTTTTTCCATTACCATCAGAGTTTACATTAACTCAATCTACCTCCTACCTACAAAAAGCTAATTACTGATCTCAGCCAGGCCCATAAACAGTGCTTTTACATTAACCAGGGGTCATTAAATACCACAGGAAAACACTTTCTTTTCCAGATGGTTGGAGGGTTTGTCTCTATGCAACATGTTCAGCATTTGTTCACCTGCAAAGAAGAATTCCAATTACCATGCTTTAAGTTAAGGAAATGTATACAGCTTCTTACTCATGCATCTGTTGGCAGCTGGAGGAGCTGTTACTGATCCATGCACCATTTTAACTCATTTACTCTAGAACTCCCTGTAACTCCATGGGTGCCATTACTTTACATATTTACCTTTTATGTGTTCTCAGAAGACTCTGGTATGATTTTATAAAAGTAAATATCTACTTACAGTACCAGTTTTACCATTTTTAAAGGCATAGAGCTAAGCAACCAACATGAATCCCTTGAAAGCATGCTAATAATTAATAAAATACTTTGCACAGCAGGAATAAGCCTTCCCCCTTTAAAATAAAATTTAAAGAAAAGAATCCTGTACTTGTGACTGGAAACTCTACGGCATCTGTTATGCACTTAAGATCTATTGACTTGGAGTCATAAGGGAAGAGCATGTCACTGACATCTGGGTTTTTTGTTTTGTTTTGTTTTGTTTTTCTCTCCTGAAAGATATACAATGGAAATCAGTGTTATTATTAAATAAAATTGGGGCTTTTCCTCCTAGTGTGTAATTCTTCAGGTACCTTAGTGCAAAATGTTATGCCTGATCTGAAGGAATTAGGAAATTTCTTCCCATCTCTAAAGAGATGGGAAAAACCAACTCTCATGCAGAGTAATCTGAGGTCTCTGAATGAGAGGACAGGGAACCATCACCTAAAATTCTATGAGATAATAAATATATAAAACTATAAAGAGGGCATAGTTCCTCTAATTTGCTCTGGAATATTCCTTCAAGGTGAGAATGTTTCAAGACAGTCACTTAATTATTTTCCTGTATATACATCACCTGTTTGTCAGTGAGTGCCTTCAGGTTCTAAAGAAGAGATGGATTATCAATAAAGCCTTGCTTTCACGTGAAGCATACATAAGAGAGTGAGCAACAAAAAAAAAAAAANAGAAGAAAAAAAAAAAAAAAAAAAAAAAAAAAAAAAAAGAGTGGAAAATGTGCTGCAAGTGGACAGAGAACTCAGAAATCCTCACTTCTCCCTGCCAGGGTGGATGCTTGGATCAGATCTTCATCTCCAGCCTCTTTTCATCAGCAATGAGGAGATGCAGCATCCTTCCACAGATCAACATCATCCTCTCACAGATCAACCTCATCCTGCAGCAGATCAACCTCATCCTCCAGCAGATCAACCTCATCCTCCAGCAGATCAACCTCATCCTCCAGCAGATCAACCTCATCCTCCCACAGATCATCCTCATCCTCCTGCAGATCAACCTCATCCTCCTGCAGATCAACCTCATCCTCTCACAGATCAACCTCATCCTCCAGCAGATCAACCTCATCCTCCAGCAGACAAACCTTGTCCTTCCACAGATCAACCTCATCCTCCAGCAGATAACATTGTCTTCCAACAGAAAAACTTTATCCTTCTGTGGATCATGCGGGGCAAGGTCTCACCAATTCTCAGAGCAGGCTGTAAGAGACACCTCTTGCACCGGTTCCATGGAGATCTGGTTTCCTGTCTTGGTTTTTTATCTATTTTACTTATCTCAAACTACAAGAAAACTCTGAAAAGTACATTAATAGTGTTCACAATTATAACTTCTGTATACAAGATATCTGTGATTACAAAAATTGCTGGACAAAAATCTTCAGATAAAATATATTTTTTGTAAAAAGGCATACTGAGCCACTCCTGGATGCTTCAGAAATTCATTGAACTTGCTACATGAGGATGAAGATGCTCTGAATCTTCTTTAAGAATACTACTTAAATAAGAGCCTTCAAAATTTTGGTGTTGCTGTTTTGGGGTTTTGTTTTTTTGTTTTTTTGGGTTTTTTTCAAATGTAAATGTTACTTTTAATATAAGTATTTGCTATATCACTTTTTAATTTGTAACATTTAAACTATCTTTAAAATGACCAAAATAATTTTTAAAAACCAACCAACCAACCAACAACAACAACAAAACAGCAACCAAAAAAGCCCAAAACCCAACAAATTCCAGCATTTTAAGTCAATTTGAATGTTCTGTTTAACCTAAAGCACATTTCCAAATTATGTGGTGTGATTCAAGCCAAGAAATCTGTTATTGACCTCCTTGTAATCAGGACTTTTTTGCAAGCATAATCACAAACAATTCATATATTTTCTTTTCCCTTATCAGAAAACACACTAAGAAAAATTAGATTAGTTCATGATTAATCTGCAAGGTAACAGTACAAAGGCAAAAATATCCAGATTTGAGAATGCCTATGAGTTCTTAAAGCAAGACTGCTACAAAAAATATTCACTATATAATTCACAAATTATTCTTGGGCTGTTTCCCATTTTATGAATGGTCTATTCTTCTGTTTTTATTAATATTGTTGACTAGCTACAACAGGTGACATTTTTATCCCCTTAGGCTGTCCATTATCCAAATGAAGGGCCATCTGGAAAGGGATTCTGTTCACTGAAAAATGTGACAGAGCTGATGGCTTTTTAACTGCAAGTCATCTATGATTGCTGGTAAACACCAAAAATTAGCACTGATCCCCCTCAAATGAAAAAAACAACAACAATAAAGTACTTCAGACAGGCTTATGGAAACACCTTCTCGGCAGATGTGCATGCTAATTAATAATTGTACATGGCAACCCTTCCTCATTTTTGTAAATTAATGCCAGTTGAATCCTCTAAAACAAATAAACATGACTACAGATGGGGCAGCTACTTGGATGTGCCCAGCAGAGCATATGTGGAGTGGGAAATGGGGTGGGACTGAGCTCTCTGCCATGCTGCAAACAGGCAGCAGACAAGAGCCATTACCAGAACCTGCCACACTCAGAAAATCAGGGACTTTGTGCCCCTGGCCCCCAGGCCACGTTCTGGGAGGGTTTCCAGAGAGGAGGTGGATGCTGCACTGCCTCTGGATTTGCAGGCTGTGCCTGGGAGGGACAGAGACAGCAGTCACACATTCACAGGCATCATTTGGGGGTGACAACCCTCAAAATTGTGTTTTACACCAACACTACAAGAGGAAGGAAAACAGAAAATTAAAACATACTCGACCCATCTGTCTTCCACCAATATTGTGTTTCCCTTCTGGGGTGATGAACACCTGCAGTGAATGCACTCACCAAATCACCAGGAAACCACTCTCTGGGCTTTGATGGAATTGAACCAGGCTCTCTATCAGTACCAGTAAAAACTCACCAGAATCTGACATGTCCTGACAAAGTTGGAACCCACTAGGAACAGAATAACTGAGGATCACAAACATCAGAAAATAGTCTCATAGTTTCAAATATCCTCTGCACTGAGATGCCATTATAAACATGTTTATTTTATGACAAAACTATGCCACAGTTTTGTTTAATAAACAGTTATTAAAAAAATAACTGGTTCCATATCAATTGGACACAAACTCATTATCTTTTGAACCATTGTTTGAAAATGTGGATTTGGGGACTTTGTTTCCATCATCTGAAATCAGAACAGCAACACTCAGGTACCTTTACCTTGACACAGAAAATATGCATTAAAAATTCTTCAGCATACTTTTGTCATCTCAAAAGACATGAAGAGTATAATTATCTTGCCTTAGAAAAATCATATCCAACAGAACCTATAACGACAACAGGACTAACAACCCTTGATTTACTTCTGCCTACCACCTCATACTGGAAACCATCTACAACATCCTCTCTGCACCTGGTGCCACCCTGGTGAATGCTTGAGGAGCAAGTTTGGGTAACATCAGATTCCCCACTCTTGATTTAGCAGGTGTGTGACAACAAGGGCTGCACCATGTTCATATTTCAAACTGATTGCAAGGCAAAAGTTAAAAGGAAGAAAAAGATCTACAGCAATAATATTGAAGCTTTCCAATGTAACAACAAATAAAAGCAGTAGGCTTTGTTACAGCACAAAACATGAAAGAATTTTAGTTTTAAAGTACTGCTCTGCACAACACAGCAAACTGAACAATCAAATTATTGTCTGCTTGTCTAACATGAAGGCAGCATTATCCACAAACATCCTGCAGCTAGGAGATAAGATGCTGGAGAAGTTCTATAAAATCGTTTATAATGCAACTAACAATGATTTGGTAATTTGGACATTTCATATTTAATGAAAAACTATTTAAATCAGAAATCATCAGACACTCGACAAGGCTTATTTATACTCTGTGTCCCCAGCCAATGACTGAATTCTCTCCATTTTTAAATAGCACTCTTTTAACTTGAAGGGAGAAAGTTGGATGCTTGGTATTATTTTTAAATTAAACCACACAACTGGTATGAATAAAAGGAAGCCTCCCAAACCATTCCATAATAACAGGGATAACAACTGGCTAGCAGAACACTTGACTTGTTTTTTCCCAGTAGATTTGAAGTGCACTGCAATGTAATGTATTGAAAATTATTTCTAGCCCTCCCTGATATGACAAATCACAGCCTGTATGAGCAATCAAAGATCCATTTGAGCTGTGATTCATATGTGCATGTGCTCAGAGCTGGTTCTGCTCAGTGCTCTATAATCAGGGCTGCAAACATTTTTCATTAGTTTCCCTTTTCATTAAAGCTGTGAAAAGAAGGCAGAGATGGAATCAAATGTAAAAAGAATGAATTTGGTATAGAAGGCCAGTGTGCTTTTCAAGGCAAAGTTTCACCTGCTCTGTGTGTGTGCACACATATATTCATACTCGATTTCTGAGCAGGCAATATTTCATAAAGTAATCATGGAAGAAGTCCTCTATTACCCTTTTCAGAAAAGGTTTCTCGATCTTTAAATCAAAATGTGCAAACAGAATCCTATGTCCCATATTGAAAATATCCTGATGATCAGGACCTTTTTCTCCAAAACTTCATATTTTGCAGAACAGTGCCTACCAAATAAGTAACTTTTCATTAAAATGGAATGGTTATTAATACCATTCTTGCTATGAAGGTACACATAATGTATCTATCTATTATTATAACATAGAAGTCATAATTAGACCAAATGCCAATAAATAGTTAAGAGAAGTTTAATACTCAATGTCTTTTTTGAGCATCAGTGGAAGGCATATCTGGAATTTAGATTGTTAGAGTTACTTGTAAAATTTCTACCCTGCACTGAAGGAGAAAACATCCAGAATTCACCTCTAGAGAAGATAGATAAGGAATAAAAGTACAGACTGGAATGAGGACCTGAGCTGGCTCATGCTATTGACTGGAAGTTCCCTTTTCCAGCTATTTTACTTGCAATATATTTCTACATAAATGTGATCTGTAACACTTATTTAGGACAGAGTTAAGGAATCAGATCTGACACTCAGTCTGGTTTGTCTGAATGATGTGGGTGGGCTCTATCTCTCTAAAGAAAAGGCAGGAAACTGCTTTGCTGTCACAGTGGAACAGAAGCAGGGTCATTCCATGTCCCAGTGCCATTCCATGTCCCAGTGCCATTCCATAGCCCAGCTGGGATCCTTTCTGGTCTTGTAGAACAAGCTTTTGTCCCTAGGAAAGCTCCCCATGGCTCTGGCCACATGCAGAGAGCAATGCAAGAGAAAATCCTTTAAATGCACCCATACAAACATTTCCTGAGTATCAGTGCCCAAGCATTGTGATGCCACCTACTCTTTTCGTTTGCAGTTCTCTAATTACAAGTGGAATTACAGAATTTCCAACATGTTTTTAGTACATGAAGAAGATTTTCATGCTGAATGTGATATATTTATCCCAGCACTGCCACTGATGATAGTTATTGGACTACTTTCTATATAGTCACTATGTGTATTTTAATGTTCTTTTAAATTCTATGCAGTTTCTAGATAAAAATTCACATTTCAAAGCATTAATTCTCTGCATAAAGATTGAAAAATTGTTGCAATCTGCAGCCATGATGGTTTGGACTTCTAAGCTATGGAAAGCCTGAATACTGTTTAAATGCTTTACTTTGGACAGCTTAGTTAACACTGAATTCCAAAGGAAAAGTCAAACAGTGATTATTAATTAAAAAATCAAGATTGGAATTCAGGTTGTGGAGTGACACATTGGCTAAATGGTAGAACTATGACTGACTGAAATATTTTACTTGAATTGGAATTAAAAATCTAATTTATTTCTTGAATCTTATCTGCATAAAGCAATCAAGACACCATTTTGTATAGCAATTATGGCTGACAGAGGAACAAATGGTTAATGTTTACAGTTTTTCTCATTGCTTCCCATTTCTCAGAGGCAAAACTGAAAGGAAATAGTATAATAGGGTTTTTTAAATGGGGAGCAGAGAGAGAAAATTGTTAATAGCTTGGATAATAATTTAGCAATGACTTAGAAACAGTTTAGGACTATATTTTGAGAATATTCCCACATATTCCATGAGAAAACAAATTTGATAGCAATGTTCATTTAAGAAAATATCCTTTTTTAATGAAAGTCAAACTCATTAAGGCTTCTACTATAGAGCAGGAAGGTACCTCAAGGCCTTAGTGGTCATAAAATCCATCTCTCTCAACAGGGCAGGATAAGCTACACTAAAATGATTTCTGACAGCTGTTTCCTTAATCTGTTCTTGAAAATCTCCAGTGTGTGCAAAGGCTGCAGCATCCCAGGGTGACAGATCCAAGTGTTCAACTATTGTTGCTGTGAGAAAAGTGGTTTTGGTTGCTTCTCTTTCCTGATGTCCAATCTAAAGCTCTCTCACTGCCAAGGAGTCACATTAACTTTCTGTCCTATCCCCTATCCTGACCTGCAATGGACATGGAGTACAATTTATTGCCTCCCTGTTTGTGATAACCCTTGTTCCCTTTAAAGACTGGGATCCTCTCTCATGTCAATTGTATTTTCCCATCTAAACAAGCCCAGCTCTATCACTCTTTTCTGGGAGATCATATTTTCTCTGATCATATCTGCTTCCATCCTCCGAGCTGGCTCTGATTACTCTGCCCCTTTCCTCGTATGCCTCAAATGTCTAAAATCAGACACAGTGCTGCAGCCTGTTTGCCTGCCTTGCAAATCTGCAATAAAAGGACAACAGCAGCTTCAAAACCCCTCAGCCATTACAAAGCCGAGGCACATTTTTAACCCCTAGTGCACCTGTATACAAATGATACAATGTTCAAACTCATATGCCAAGTGTTGAGGCACATCAGGAGAACTGCAGCTTTGATTTGTGATAAAAAGCAGGGTAAAATGAGCAAGAACTGAACTGGTCACAGCCTCTCCCTGGCAAAAAATACAGCAATGACCAAGGAGGAAACAGCTGAACACCAAACCTCTGACACACTGCTGGGTGAGGGCCAGCCAGGACAGAGCTGGTGGAGTCACTGCCCCTTCACGATGAGGTACTGAATCCTCCAAGAGATCAGCTCTCAAATTTATCAAATTTCAGTATTAAGAAAGTTGTCTGAGCAGCTCCATAAAATGTTGAACTGGTTTAGGCTGCTCTGAGGGAAACAAACATCATTAGAGGTACATCTGTGCTCTTTGTCATGTTTCTGATTAAAACCCAGAAGAAAGAGAACCTGTGCAAGCACTTGGATGTGCAGAAGAAAAAAATCTAATTGAATTAAAGGAAATATATAAAAGGAAAATGAAATTATTCTTGTTATTGCTTGTACACAGCTCTTCCAGTCTTCATTACTTTAAAATCAAATTTAATACACAAGTTCTCATCTCTTTCTCTTAGCCATGAAGTTTGCTATTAGTGATTTCCCAGGAGCAGTGTAGTAACTCTACACTGATCGATTGTTGATGCTTGTATTTTAGGACTCCAGTTTCACAAGTGCATGCCTATGTTAATTTTGTGTCTGGAAACACAACGTTAACATAGGCAAAAAGGCCTCTTTAATCATCTTACTAAAGTGTTCAGCTTAATTTAATTCAGATATCAGGGAAGGGATATTTGTTCTTGGGAGAACTTCCCAAAATTGCATGGTTATTAAGGTAACACATGGTTAAGATGTAGTTATTAAGATATTATGATACTAAAATATCTTTTGCTCTGTTTCATAGTACTAAATTTAATATAATTAGATGTGCTGGGCAAATTTCTCTCTTATTATCCTTTTCAGTCACAGTTTTTGGCAGATATGGGAAAACCCTTTGTATAGGGTAAAAAACCCCCACAACATTAGAATTCTAATTTCAAAAAATTTAAGGAATTCATGGGAAATGAATACAAACCAAAAATAATTGGTGAGTTGTTTTTGACTAGTACAATGCATAGACTTTCTTTTGCTACTTTTTTTTTAAATAAAGTACTTTCATTACAGTATGAGAACTCCAGGAACTGAACAGCCATAGCTCATTACCTCTAGCTAATAAGATAAACCAAAATAAACTCTCTTGTTTATTTAAAAGGCTTTATGTGTATATATATATATGTATATTCAGATTATTTGAATGCTTACATTTGAAAGTTGTGATGGTTTGTTTTTTTTTTCCTTTGGGGAACAAAAGGACACAAAAAGTCCAGTGCTGATTATTTCAGAGTACACGATAGCCTCTTCATCTTTACTGCATCTGGCAACACAGGTAAGCACAGCTTAATTTATTGTAGGATAAGTGGCCTTACTGAATCCACAGGAAAAAAAAATATAAAAAAGGCATTAAATTGTTCTCTCTCCAACTAACTACAAAGGTTAGTGCCTCTTATGATTCCTGTGGTATTAACTACAAAATTTATGATTCTTTCAATGAAGTAATCTTGGTATTTTTCATACAATTACAATAATTTCTTAATTTAAAAAAATGCAGTCTTTGAACTGAGAATCTTCAGGCCCACCCTCACATCAGCTTCACAGCCAGATGTTGAATTCTGCCTAAGTTTTTCATGGACAAGGTTTTCCAAACAACAAATTTAAAGTTATTATATTCCCTTCCTCAGAATTCTCTACAACTATAGTGTATAACTTCTTTGTGCAGTGTACAGTGTTAGTAAAAGTAAGCCTGTGAATTAACAGTGCATATACTATTCATTCAGAAATGTGATGGATACTTCACTCTGTTCTTCCATCTAAATACTTCAAGCCATAAAAAATGGCTGAGAACTATTTAGGCATTTTTAATAAGTCAACAGGTCAAACAGTTTATGGATATGAACAGGGAGAAATCCACACTCTTAGGGAATTGTCCAACAAGACTATATTCATTGATTATATTACATTTTTCCAATAGACACGCCTCCTAGAGGATGCCCAGATGTTTTCCACTAGAAAAAGAAATGACTCAAGAGAGGGAGAGTAGGAACATGTGCTGGCTTCCAGTCTACCTGACAGGCTAAAGAGAATTATTATCTGATCCCAGATAATAATGAAAGACTCCTCATTATCTCCAACACCATGCAAATTCCAGGGAAAACTGCATCTCCCCTAAACACCTAACTCCATTTGGCTTGGTATCTGCCTGCATGTCAGAAATTTTAGTGGTGGTTTCAGCTATTTAATAAAGCTGATAATTTAATCTTTTTTAATCTGTAGCACTCTATATTTTTGTGCTACAGGCATGAAAATTGTCCTTTTCCCCAGAATGAATCCCACAGTGTCTAAACAGCAGCCCAGGGCCTCATCACTCTGTGTTCCATAATGTCCTCAGTGACTGTTCTCACAGTTTTAGCTGCTATCTGAGCTGCTGCCACCATGGAAAAGGATGGATGAGCAGCTTCCAGTGCTGTCCCACCCCACAGATCACACAGGGAGCTTTGCTGAAGCATGATGCAGTCTGGACTCCTGTATCCAATGCCATTCCCCCTTGCCTTGGGAAGCCAGACACTCTACTGCAGCAAAAAGCCAGGTCAGAACAATAACCAGGTCACATTAGCATGGTTGGGGCAGTCAAAACCTCCAGAAGTAGTTTACAGAAGTCCCAGTGAACTCTTTGCTGTTCCATGAAAGACACGAGGCAGCTGACTCCAAGAATGCCAGCAGCGTGTACTGGGCACAGAGCTGACAACGAGTGCAGGAGGAATCAGAGCTGTTTGTGCAGCTCTTACAGGCACACATCAGACCTGTACAATAATCAGAAGTCAGCCATCCAAACCCGAAGTGAAATGACAGATAGATATCTGAATATCTGAAAGGACACGTGCATTGTATTCAGGCAGGGCTGCCTGACATCTCTCCTGATGTGACAAAATAGAAAGCTGCAGTCCTGCTCCAGAGGGGTTCAGTGAACACAACCCTGCACATTTGCTTGCAAATTTGAACCTGACCAGCTGTAGCCTCTAAGGGGAAACATCATCTCCTCTTTTCTCTTTTATTGGCTTATTTATCCTTTCTCCTCAGCATCACAATAACTATACATGCCTTCAGAGGGACTGAATAGCTTGTTCTGTAACCCATGTGTTTTGTAGAAGTTCAGTGCAAATGTTATGTTCAGTTTTTCTGATCATTAAAATCAAAGGACATTGTAATAAAAAGGCCATGATGCTTTTGGACATGAGATTACCATTGAAAGTCTGCAAGATTTCTCATAAAGAGCAACTTTAAGAAGCTCCTTTAGTAACCTATATTCAAGGCTGATGATTTGAAAAAGCATCATGTTATACAGCCGCAAGAGTCATGGTCCACAGCTCAGTTCCAGCACAGGTGGATTGACTTTTTTGTGTGACAAAAGAAACTGATCTCCAGAGACTCACAAGATAACAAACCAGCTCTTTTAATTATATCATCAGCTACTATGGCATTCTCAAAACCAAAGAATTGCTAAAACAATGGAGATTTCACTGTGTCTCTAGATGTATCTTGAGACCAATCAATTAAACTTTTTTGAATTGGTATTAACAAATGGTTTAAATAAAAACCACAATGAGTTTATGACATGAGAAATATTATTGATATTAGAGATTCAAGGATATTCAAGGAATTCAGCTCTTGACAGTACCACTGAAGTTTTCCTTTATAGCCAAGAAATAGAGGAGAGGATAAAGAACTGCATGAGATTACAAATGACATCTCTCTTATCAAACTCGGTGAAATTATTTGTGTTAAGTTATTTGAATATCCCTACCTTAAAAATGCCCTCAATGACAGACAATTAACCACTACTTAGACGGTGTCACTTACTCTAATGAAATTCATGCTCAACACTTTAAAGATATACAAGTAGATGTATCAAAGAGATTTAGATGCCGAAATTCCTCTAGTGATGTGTGCCATTAGCACCTAATGCAGGCTCATAGAAATGTACCTCAGTCAAGCAAACCTACTAGATTCTTAACCTCTAATGTATGACACCTCATTTTAATTTTAAATTAGAAACTCCTTTTTTTTGTTTGTTTTTTGTTTTTTGTNAGATATCTGAATATCTGAAAGGACACGTGCATTGTATTCAGGCAGGGCTGCCTGACATCTCTCCTGACGTGACAAAATAGAAAGCTGCAGTGCTGCTCCAGAGGGGTTCAGTGAACACAACCCTGCACATTTGCTTGCAAATTTGAACCTGACCAGCTGTAGCCTCTAAGGGGAAACATCATCTCCTCTTTTCTCTTTTATTGGCTTATTTATCCTTTCTCCTCAGCATCACAATAACTATACATGCCTTCAGAGGGACTGAATAGCTTGTTCTGTAACCCATGTGTTTTGTAGAAGTTCAGTGCAAATGTTATGTTCAGTTTTTCTGATCATTAAAATCAAAGGACATTGTAATAAAAAGGCCATGATGCTTTTGGACATGAGATTACCATTGAAAGTCTGCAAGATTTCTCATAAAGAGCAACTTTAAGAAGCTCCTTTTTTATTTTGTAACCTGTACTCAAGGCTGATGATTTGAAGAAGCATCATGTTATACAGCTGCAAGAGTCATGGTCCACAGCTCAGTTCCAGCACAGGTGGGTTGACTCTTTTGTGTGACAAGAGAAACTGATCTCCAGAGACTCACAAGATAACAAACCAGCTCTTTTAATTATATCATCAGCTACTATGGCATTCTCAAAACCAAAGAATTGCTAAAACAATGGAGATTTCACTGTGTCTCTAGATGTATCTTGAGACCAATCAATTAAACTTTTTTGAATTGCTATTAACCAATGGTTTAAATTAAAACCCCAATGAGTTTATGACATGAGAAATATTATTGATATTAGAGATTCAAGGATATTCAAGGAATTCAGCTCTTGACGGTACCACTGAAGTTTTCCTTTATAGCCAAGAAATAGAGGAGAGGATAAAGAACTGCATGAGATTACAAATGACATCTCTCTTATCAAGCTCGGTGAAAATTATTTGTGTTAAGTTATTTGAATAACCCTACCTTAAAAATGCCCTCAATGACAGACAATTAACCACTACTTAGACGGTGTCAGTTACTCTAATGAAATTCATGCTCAACTCTTTAAAGATATACAAGTAGATGTATCAAAGAGATTCAGATGCCGAAATTCCTCTAGTGATGTGTGCCATTAGCACCTAATGCAGGCTCATAGAAATGTACCTCAGTCAAACAAACCTACTAGATTCTTAAACTCTAATGTATGACACCTCATTTTAATTTTAAATTAGAAACTCCTTTTTTTTGTTTGTTTTTTGTTTTTTGTTAAGAAGATTAGGAATGAAGATGAAAAGAAAATGAAGATACGGCCGTTTATATATATATATATATATATATGTAAAAGTCAGTTTGCACTTTCAAAAAAAGCATGCTGATGAAAAATTAATCACTGTGTTTCTCATTATCCCTGTGAAATAGAAACCTTGTCTTGATAATGTACTTTATATACCACAGTCAATAGAGAAATTTTGAAATTTGCTTTTTTCTTTGCTCCATATCATTTTGGGTGATATATACTTCCGTTTAAGCACTCATCTCCTTATGTCTCCTGCATCATTCTGGCATGATCTTGAGCAAAGCCTTTTACCTGACAGTATCAGCAGGAGCAGCAGTGGGCTGGGAGTTCGGGCCTGGGCATGAAGGATGTGTTCAATTGCTGCAGGACAAAGTGCTACCAGCAGCCTGACACAGCCCAAGAGACTAAACATGTCATCAGCCTTAAAACCATTATTGCATCCTCCCTTTTGGATTTTTCTAAATTGCTGTACAATAATGTTGGACTATCCAAAAAAAAAAAAAAAAAGCTTTTAAAAGCATGCTTTGGAGTTTAAAGCAAATAAAAAGCGGTATGTAAGCATGGAACATTTATTTCAGCTGTGGTTTCAGTTTATAATTCTAGTTTGATTATTTTTTGGTGGATTGGATTACAGGGAGGGAAAATTGCTTTGCTGCCCTTACAAAGACACGTCAGCACTTGAGCAAAGTCTTCCCTGTCCTTTGAATTCTTTTGCAAGTGCCATCGAGTGCAGGTTTGTGCTGATTCAGAAATTGTGCACGGGTTCAGCTGCTGGTCAGCTCCTGGGAGTGCTGGAGGGGGACCCTTGGAACCAACACGAGGAATGGGGGCAGTCAGAGGAGATGCAGGAGGCTCTGGCTCCCTGTGGGCAGCTGGGAGGTGGGAGGTGTTCCAAGGCAGGTGCTGCACTCAGGGCCAGGCAGAGCAGCCATCTGTGTGTGCAGGAGTCTGGCAGAGTTTGTCTGGGTGAGATACATTTTCTAAAATCAAAGGAGATGAGAGAAACAGAAAGAAGAATATGTAATATAAGGTTGAAATAAGACTCAGATGTGTGAGGAAAATGTTTGGGGTATTTTTTGCATTAAAATATTGTAAAACTTCCTTGATTCAACTGTTTTTACAGAATTTAATTAGGTGATGTAGCAGATTTACTTGTTTATTCACACCTCCAGCCATATTAAAAAACCCTTTCCCCTGGAACACTTAAGAGTCTTGCCTAAGCAGCCAGCTGGGAGTTTCCTAAGAGCTGATGTTCCTGAAAGCCTGAGGTTCTGATGTCCCACTTCTCAGCTGTACAGAATCCACGAGTGCTCAGAATTATTTTCATGCAGATGCTAACTTTAATGTGGGATCTTTCTCTGTGCAGAGTTTCTTGCAAGTCAGCAGAGATGACTGCAGCTGCAGTGCTTGCTTTGGGTGCATTCTCAGGCCTGTGCAGTGAGTGCACACCTGCAGCCTGCTGCAGTCTGTGGCACTGCCCTGCTCCTGTTCCCGGCTGGCTGACAGATGAGCCAATGAATGAATGAATGAATGAACTGATTAATTAATTGATTCATGAGTTTTCCAGAGCAGCAGAGGAGGACAGACCTTAGTACCTTAGACAGACCTGGTACTCCAAATGAGTTTAGATTATGGTGCTCAGGAAGGAGTTTGAGATGAATTTTTCTAAGAGTCTCACAAACAAATCAAAAACCTCAGAATTTTATTTCTGCTCTTCAGATACTGAGGCAAGAGTAAAACATCAGCCCAGGAAATCTGAGTCTCAGGAACATGTTGCTACATCAGCAAAGTCTGCAAACAGTACCACATCAGGCTGCCCCACTTGTCCCTTCAGCCCCCTCTCAGTAAATAGTTTGCCACCCATTGTCTTGTGTGGGGATGATCCCTCTGCACCAATGCCCTAAGCCAGTTATGCCATTGTATAGATGAGAGGAAAATGCTTTCCTGACTCCTTTTGTGGTTGGTGAAGGCTCCAAACCAATCAATTTTATTGCTGATATTTTAGTAAGAACTGCAAATATCCTGAAATGATCCAGGCTTTTTTAAAATTTCAGTTGCAACTTATCCCCATGGCATGAGTCCAACAGGCTTTAAATAAAATGTACAGAGAAAATTTACCTCTTAGACTCTTTGTAATTTCCCTGCTATTATTTCTAAGGATAACTTGTCCTTGTACTCTAAAAAAGGCAGGCTCATCACCAGGGACCCTAATACTAACAGTGAATTTGAAGAGAAGTATTACCCAAGAGAAACATCCTGTTCCCAGATTTGCCATCTGTTTTGTTTCTACATGATGCTCAAAGAGAAAGGATCTATTAAGCAGAGCATATATTTAATATTTCTTATGGTGTGAGATATAAAGCTTAACCAAAATGTGTCTTCAAAAGCTGCAACAGGAGACTGGAGTTTGAAGCCTAAAGCAAACAAAGTGTTAATTAACACACTTAATAGAAATGGCAATAAAGTGACAGGACAGAAGGAGAGGAAATGCTGTAGTTCCCACTTCAGCAATCTACGTCACACACTGAATCTGAGGGATGGAAGGGAAAAGAGAAAGGGAAAAACCTCACATCCTACTGAGCTAGGAAAAAAGAAAAACTAAAACTGAGCTGCCTTTAGCAGATTCAGTGAGCTGGTGTCATATTTAACCCTCAGAGGGTTTCACAGCCGTGGCTGATGGTCAGAGCACAGCCAGCCAAAGGGGAGGCTGCACAAGGCAATCAGCCAACCCCACAACTCCGCTGGGCTTTAGAGACACAAACATGGTTGGTATGGCTCTCTACAAGCTGAACGCTGCAATTTGTTCTTTAACTTTTGTAACTGTTTTCCATCATGCAAATTTGTGTTGTGAGTAACTGCATTTGATCATTAGAGCTTGTTCAATGCTGAGCCCGAGCTCATTGCAGCACCAGGAGGAATCCAAAGCTCCTGAAAGAGGCAGCTTTGGTCACTGTCCAGCAGCAGATGAACTCCTCAGTACCCAGACAGGTGATAAGGGTCACCTGGGTGGGAATGAACTCATCACTTAATGTGAACACACTAAGAAAGATTTCTCTAACATAAATTTACCTGAAAAAGAGAGCTCGAAACAGATATTTAGTATTTCTTATTGACATGCTTAATGCTCTCAAATTGCTAATAATTTTGAACAAAACCAAGTCTAGACTGAGCATGTTGCTAAAGTCCTGTCTGGGAGGTTTTCCTTAGGGAAGACTTACTTATTTAGTGAGATCTTTGGGAGTGAGTTCTGAGCAAGATGAGAGCATTCATTTTTTTGATAATAAGCAAATAATTTGCTCAGTTTGCAGAAGATTCTACAAACCACTTCAGCCTGTTCCTACACTTCTGCTGAGCACTCCTAAGAGAACAGGACAACACAATTACATCTGACTGTGAAAGAGGAGAACCCAGAGTGCAGAAGTTACAGGGGACAAAGAGGGCAAAGGTGCCTCTGAGACAGTTTTTATTTCAAGCAGCAAAGTCAGCAGGAGCTTCATTTCTGCTTCCAGGAGGGGCTGAATGTTGGTTGTTTGGCTTAAGCAAGCGTAAGAGGAACAATCAGTGAGGGCTTGTACCTGAAATTTCTGCAGAATCAACAAGCTCACAGGCTGAGCTCTAAGCAGCATTCCTGTTGCAGCAAATCTCCCATGGCAAATCACTTCCATAGCACCAGCATTTTCTCCCTCATTGATTCAGCTGCTTTGTGTTTCTGCACCTCTTGCTGTTACCAGGGCTGGAAATTAAAATGAAGGAGAGGAACATCTTTTTTTCTCAGCTTTATTTCATGGCAAAGAAAGTGGGTAACCCCAGAAGGGAAAATGCTGTGCTTTGTCCTTTTGGAGAGAGATTCCCCCGTGGCAATTCCACGTGTAACTTTTCACACTGTGAATAACAGGTGGGACAGATTGACTTTCACAGTTTCTTTGAGGTGGGATAAGATGTTCTTACCAACTCGAATTTGAGTTCACTCATTTGCAGAGCTGAAGATTTTGCCATCTAGATGGGTAAAAAGGGTAAGAGGAATCAAGAGAATAATCTTTGCCATGACAGCACTGTGCCTGGAAAACTCACACAGAATTTTGTCCCCAGTTCACCCTTCTCCTTCCTTGACACCAAGACAAAAAGCAGGAAAATGAAATTCAAACATTTTTCTTCTCTCAGATACATAATCTGAATAATTAAGGTGCCTAAAGCACTTGATTCCCCTGTAAAACTGATCCTGTGATGGTTTCAGTAGAGAACTCATGCATCATGATTACTGGAGGAGGTACATGCATGCATTATTCATGGCCAGAAAGTGCACACACCATCCTACTCTCAAATGACCCTCATTATTTGGGACATTCCTCATTTTAGATTCACATTTATCTCTATCTCACACTGAGGTTACCAGCTGGTAATTTTTTTCGTTCCTGACTCAGCCTGGTACTTTTATATAAAAGTGATTTAAAGCCAAGAACTAACCAATCCTTTCAAACAGCCTCAATAAATAAAAATAAATATACTGTTTGTGATTACCAAGGAAAGGAAATCAGCAGGCATTTAAAGATCCTAGAGTAGTGTTAGAATGAAGGCAAGGTTAATACAATCAGTATTTGCTTCTCTAATAAATTCTCACATTAATTTATGGTGCTTATAACAAACAAAGCAAAAATGAGATCCAGTTACAAGATATATGGAAATATACATAAATCTATTTCTGCAAACTTTAACTTATGTAAAGGTGATGAAATCATTAACCAAGAAAATTATAAAGAACAAATGAAATAAAGCTAAACAGATGCAGTTATTTGAGGGAGCAGAGGAGAACAGATGATACAATATTTATAACTGAAATCCACTGTCAGCATCAACACTTAGGGAATTACACACAAGGGAGGATCACACTAGAGATTTCTTTTTATTGCTCCAGAGAAAATTCTCAGCTTCTCAGTTTATTTTGTCCTTTCTACTTATTTTTTTTCTCTCACTGCATCCACAGCAGCAGAACTGGGCCAACACTATCAGTTATTATTCACTTGACTGGAGGAGTCTATTTGCTCACACAGCATTTCTGCCCCTTTTTGTTCATTTTCAGTAACTTTCTGGTTATCTGCTAGAAAGGGCCAGTAAACCAGGATCATGGCAGAAACAGAAACATGTGCTAGTAGAGATGCACAGCTCAGAAAGCTTTTCTCTCCTTTACAGGAGCTCCTGTTCCTGAGAGCACCCAAACACTGCTGTGTTCAGCACCAGGACCACAGAGGTGCACCTCTGCATCTGACTGCCAAGTTTTAACACACTTGTATCTTGTTTAAAGTGAGACAGAAAGTTGAGTGAATGGCTAAGTCCCACAGCATATTTTATAATGGTTGAGAAGGATTTAATTATCCTTTAATTATTTAATCAGGGGGCTCTGGTTGGAAGTGTTCGAATTTTTTTTTAATTATTATTTTTTTTGTGATACGCAGAGGCACAGTGTCATCTTTCAGGACTTTGCTCCTTCACTGCAGCTAAAGAATTGCTTTCTTATTAAAAAAAAATCACTGTGAACATTTACTTTTCTTAAAAATGTTCATACAATGTATCAAAGTGGAAATATTTTAATCACAGCTTTAAAAGTACATTAAAGCCTTGTCTTGTTNTAATTATTATTTTTTTTGTGATACGCAGAGGCACAGTGTCATCTTTCAGGACTTTGCTCCTTCACTGCAGCTAAAGAATTGCTTTCTTATTAAAAAAAAAAAAAATCACTGTGAACATTTACTTTTCTTAAAAATGTTCATACAATGTATCAAAGAGGAAATATTTTAATCACAGCTTTAAAAGTACATTAAAGCCTTGTCTTGTTAAGCCTTAATTCCATCCCTTCTGCAGCTACACCAGCTTCTTCAAGAGAAGGTATTTCCTCCTTAGGAGTGAAAGTTCTCTGATACCTCTCTGATGATCAGTCCTACCTGCCAGGTACTCTGGAAACGTATGAGGGATGTGCAGGACTTCAACCTCAACAATCCCTCTTTTATTTCACCAAAGGAACAACCATTTGCCAGATAAAAACCTGAAAACGGAGAAAAAAGAGGATCATTAACACTAACAACAGCTAATACCGAGAACTGAAACATTATTTGAATCAACAAATTCGAGGTTTTGCTCTTCCTGAACTCAAGAAATTTTCATGAAAGTTAAAGATTAAAGGTCAGTTTCCAACGAATTTTAATTAATATTTCTTTAGAAATGTTTCTTTTCAGGGGCTCTGCAAATTATGGCTGGGTTCTTGTATATCCATCACTGCCTACTGCAGCACAATTCATCTTTTGTCTCTGCAAAATTATGAATGAGTGTTTTGGTCACCTTGGTCTTGCCTTTGCCCTTCCCATATTCCCCTGTGAGAATTTTCAATATCCTTCAGCACTTGAAGTTCAAACTCATCTTCTTGTTATATGGAATATTATTAAAAGCTTTGACTGCAATTTCTGTTTTAGATTTCTCAGTTCGATTAATAGAAAATAATCACTCTCACACTCTCCCTCTCTGGTGATTTGGCTAATTAAATGGTAGAAGCAGCACAAATAATTTCTACACCAGCGTACTTATTGTTTTTAAAATTATGTGAAAATTAGTCCCTTACTAGATGATTAGGGTTTTAGATCTGCTAATGAACAACAATAGTCTGCCATTGCCATCTTTTAATTTACTTTTAATCACCAGCTAAGTAACAAAGAAATGTCTTTTAAAATAATTAAGACTACATATCAGGTCTCAGTAGGACATCAACAATAAAGGGGTTAACGATGCATCCAGTCATCATGGAAACAATCAAAAAATGTCTTGCTTTAAACAATGCAGAGCAGCTCTCACTCTCCAAATGCATCTGTGCCAGCAAATTCCCACAGCTCCACATTTTTCATCCTATGGAGATCACACACAGAGAGACAAAAAATAGTGATGGAAATCACCCAAATAACAGAGCAAAGATGGAAATTAAGATATCTGTGAAAGGCAGCCACTTTATTCTGACTCCACAGAACCCTCTCAGTGCCACAATATGACCTCAGCTGTGACAACACAGCACAACAAAAGATGCCAAACCAAAATCAGCACTTGGAGGCACAGAATGACTTTTTTTTTTTTTCCTCCCATAATCTTCCTGCACTTGTCTTCTTTAGATATTTAAAACAGAAAATTTGAAGAACTGAAAAATATGTTCCCAAAACTCTATTCCAAAGATATTTACTAAAGTGTCTGTGATTCATAGGAATAAACCTGGAGGTGAGAAATGGCAATAATTTTACTTTGAATCTATTAACTTTTTAGTTAGAGTATTGTAAATGCATATGATATTTATATCTGTTGCTATAAAATTAACCCACCACGACTCTAGGATGGGATTCTCATTGAGGAGAAGCTGGTACTGCACTTAAAATTACCAAACCGATATTTACAGTAATATTTCAAGGAACAGTAAATGCAGCAAAATTTTACTTTAATTCTTGATTTAAAAAAAAAAAAAAAAGGAATTTTCCTAAAATTTCGCTATTATGAAGCATCCAAGACATGTATTGGCACTCCAGAGAGCTGCTACAATCTAAAGCCAGCGCTGCCTTTGGAAAGGGGCTTTTCAAGCAGCACAGTCTGGCCCATGGGAGCTCAGTCTGTAGAGCACAGTTAGGAGACTGCTGCAGGACCATCTGTGCTCTGGCTGAAAAGGCTTTAGTTAATGTGGAAAACAAAAGAGAAAAAACCACCCTGAAACATTAATTGCTCTCTTCACAGCTTCTATTTCCATTTGGAGAATTGCATGTGAAAATAATATAAAATTAAGAGCTGGCAGTGGCCAAATAGGTAACTTAATCCACATTTATATCAGTAGAATGAGATTCTCAGCTGGACACTTGGGACAGCAGTGAATGATGGCAGTGAGAGGCTCCTGCCAGCTTTACCTTCCCCACCTTCCACAGCACCAGTCCCACCACACTCCCTCTTTCTGCCCTTCCTTCCTTTTTTCCCTTCAAAGGTTGGCTCATTCTGCACAAAGTCTGAAATCTTCATGATAACAGACACCCATGACTGAGTCTGTGTTTGCACTGTCTGAGAATTACGGCTGCCTGTCACATGAAGGTCTCCGTGTGGCATTATTCCCTGCTGTAACACTCGTCTGACTCTTACATTCACTGTGTGCATCTTTTCTCACTTTCATCCCATTGACTCTAATTAACACTCCTTCAGCCATTTTCAGTAATCCTCTACCTTGTGGGTTTTTTCCCAGTTCTCTAAAGACTGTTAAATAGCCCGTGCACAGTGCTGGAGTCCAACTGACTGTTAATTTTTAAACAGCAATTTGTAGAGCATCCCAAATGCAATCTGTAGTGTCTAAGAGAGAAACCTTCACCTATTTGTCACTTGATGTCTCCACATATCCAAACAAACAGAGCCATTTCTCAGCTGCACTGCTTCACAAAACCCTTGCCCACTGACACCAGAACCTTCCAGACTTCGACTGTCATTTTCTGCCCCACACTTCACATTTTTCTGTCACTTGTCATTATTATGACCAGTGCTATTTTGTGAGGCCCAACATGGTCTTACTATTGCTGCCTTATGATGTATCAACCATATAAAATATGTCATTACCCTTTTATGTGTCTTAAAACCTTTCAAGCTCTTATTTAATTACCTCATTATTGAATGAAGCCTCTTTAAAGGAAACTGCTCAGCAATTCTAGAAAATCAAAGTGCCTATTAGGACCTATAACAGACATTCAAGATGCTAATTTTAAGCATCACTTCTGAAAATCTTGACTGAGACACTTGTTTTATAAACCTATGAGATTACAACTGCAGAACAATATACATAGTAATTCTGAAAAAGGTAGCTTTTAAAAAACTTTTAAAATAAATACTGTATGACAAAACCTAGAACAAAACTGCACCTTATTTATAGGCTGGCTTGAAGGATAAAACAGGTAATTCAAAGAGTTTAGCAATTCATACTTCACATAAAGATAACTACTATTTCAAATGTAATTAAATACTTGGGGGTTTATTTGTTATTTTTTGCTCTATACATACTTTAAAAATACAAATTCAGTAAAATTTGACAGGGGAAACAAGATGAACAACTTGGAAATAATCCCTGCAATGAAGAGGTTGACTCTTCTCAGCTCTCTGTAGCATGTGGAATTTGTTCACAGATTTCAACAAGGAAAACCTACCAGCTTTGCAGTTACATGTATTTTGTCACCTTGCAACACACAGGGTAAAATTGGGACTGTCCTATACTGGGATGCCTGAGGAACTTTTTCCCTTTTAAAATGTTAATGAGCATAATTATGGTGATGAACCATTAATTTCACCCATGGGGCCCTCCTGGGGCACTCTGTGCCTGTGATGAAAGTTCAGATGTACACTGTCCACCATCTGCACAATGGTCCTCAGCTTCCCATTCCCCTGGAAATAGATGGCTCATGTGTATTCAGGAGACTTCAAAAGTGTAACCAAAAAGACTGAGACTTGGAGTGGTCCTTTCATGCCTTTGATGTACAAAGCAAATCAGTCTGAACTCATCAGAGACCACTGATGACAGGGGCTGGGCTAATCTTGGAATGATCAAAGCATTCAAAGTCAGTGACATTTGGAAGGAAATTAATGATTCCTTCATAAAGGTTTTAACCATCCTATAAACAGGATAAATGTAGGAATCCTTAGATGGATGGTACCATTAAGTACAGCAAATGTTACTGAAAATAATCACAATGGCGGCTCATTTATTAAGAAACTCTTCCCCACATTCATTTACATTCCACTGAACAGATTGTATGAAAGCAGATTTTTTTTTTTTTTTTCAGTCTGGTTAACGTTCTCTGAAATGAGAAATTACACACTGAAAAGCAGTACTTTGTGTGTGCCATGTCAGAGAATTACAAGGGATCATTATCCAATCTTTGAGACACAGAATTATTACAGATTTATCAATTGTTTCCACTGATGTAAAAGGTCTGATAATGGCACGACGTGCCTGACTAACAAGAATTACTATAATGAAGTTAAATGCTTTAACTTGTTTAATGAGTCTTGTTGGCAATTATTACTTATCTGGGACCAGAGAAGAAAATGTAAAATATGCTGTTATCCTTGATATGATTGGAGGTTAAAGGGTGAAACTATAAATTCAAGGTTGGCATTTGCTTCTTAGAAAAGATTTGTTAACATTGTTAAATATGGTGAAGTCATATTCGTTCTGGCACAAGATAAAGCAACCAATCAACTTTTTCAATAGAGAACCTCTCCCTGCCTTTATACTGTCTTGCTTTATTTAATAAAACCACATGGGGTGTGAATTACCAGGCTCACTTAATAGTGTTACCAGTATTTTACCTTTTATTCTGTAGCCTCAAGAAGTTCTCATAACAGAATAGAACATGAGTGAACAATTGCTCTAACTGCAATTAGGCATGATTTTGTCATGTGGTCCAACTAGGAGGAAAGGAATAACCCAAAAACCACTTTTGCCTCACCTAGTAAGTACCGATATTGCTTATATTAGTGAAGTGTCTTGCCTCCAAGTCTGTATGCAAGTAATTACAAAAAATAGACTGGAAATTATTTGTTGCATTACAAGAGCATCAAGAGTATAAATCAGTTGGCAATTTTTGATAAACAGTCCAAGACAAACCTTTAAGTTTAGTTAAATGGCCCCTACAAATCTGAGAGCTGACACTACACACCACCGTCATCTAAACTTTTCCTTTTCCTATCATTGTAAGCAAATTTTTTAAATCACTTTTGTCACAGATGTTTAAGTTTTGTCTTATCAGAAACAATAGCCCTGCCATTATTAAAGGTGGAGGCTTTTTGAAGTTTTCAAACCAGATCTCTTTTCCAAGTGCATGTCAATACCCTAAGAGAGCACAGAGCGACACCTTGCAAGAGCAAACTGCTCGGCCAACAAACTGCCCTCAGGGTGCTGAGCAGCCCTTGTGACCCTGGCTGCCAGTGCCTGTGGGTGATGGATCAGTACCCACACAAAGCAAACACATTTCAAATTTCCCTGGTGTGCTGGATTCATTTCTAATGAGTGGGGTTCAGTCTATTTCATCAAACCTTACTTATAATTCCAGAATTCAAGAACTGAATTTGTCTAAGACCATATTAAGAATAAGATATTTTATCTAAAGGATCTAAATTTTTTTGCAATTGTTCAAAACTAGAAAGTCTTGTGAGTTGACCCTTCAAAAATGAATAGATTTTCACATCATAATGCTGTTCTGCTAGTCTAACCATCAGCTTTAAGATGAAATCCTTAATAACTTTACTTGCACTCAGATATGCTGCTGTGGTTTCAGATCAGGGAGGCTCATGAGCTTTTGCCTCTGTGTCCTCATTTCCTCATTATACTTGGATTTTATTTTTTTTTTTTCCCCTCACAGATACGATCAGTCACTTGGTCTGGTCAGAATCAGAGGATCACAAGATATTTCAGGCTGGAAGGGACCTCAGGAGATCTGCAGTCCAACCTCTTGCTCAAAACAGGGACAGCTCTGAGGCCAGCCTGGGCTGCTCAGGGTTTATCCAGGGTTTTTTATTGAAAACCTCCAGGAACACAGACTGCTCAAGTTCTTTGAGGAAACTCCCAGTGGCTCAGCATGTCAGAGCTTCTTCCCTATTTTCAGTCTGGTCCTGTCCTGTTCCAACACATGCCCTCTCCTGTTCCTCCAGCCATGCCCCTCTGTGGAGGTGACACAGATGTCCTGGATGTCCCCAAGGCACCAGCTCACTGATCTCCTCCAGAGCTGTGTCTTCTCCAGGCTCCCAGCTCCCTCAGCCCCTCATTGCAGGGCAAGGGCTCCCTGACCATCCTGGTGGCCCCTCTGATGAACTTACTCCACTTTCAGCAACATCTTTCCTGTTCTGAGACAGTCCTTGCTGAATTTTGCTCAATTTCATCAGGTCTCAGCTTCCCCTTCTCCCAGGCTCTCCAGGTCCATCTGCGCAGCAGCTCTGTCCTCAGGCACATCAATCCTTACCCTCACTTGGGTGTCATCTAGAAACTTGAGAGCACACTCTCTCTTATCCCCCATGTCAATGAAATGAAAATTACTTAACCCTTTTTTTTTTTTTAAAATAATAGTAGAGGGGTTTCTTTAATCACAGACTTTTTTTTTTTTTTGTCAGACTTAGTTAGAGATCTGACAGAAAATTAGCATTCAGTATGGAACAGAAACAACAGCCACATGGGAGAAATCTTTCCCTGTGCTCAACTGCAGCACTAAACTCATTTTGAAACACTCACTCTCCTGTTCCTCAGTAAAAGGCAGTAGAAAACAAGGGGGTTGCATAACTTAAAGACATATTTTTGATACCTAGGCAGATTCTGTAGTCAGCTTTTATAATCCAACAGTCTTCCGACAACTTTAAATGCACCTGGTGTAACTTCTCTTCCAATGGACCCATTGCTCTTCTTTTTCACACTCTTCAAAGGTTGGAGGAAAAAATATTACTTTGAAATGTCACAGTGACTCCAACTGTACATTCACATATGTTTGCAAGGCTCGGAACAATGAACAATCTGATCAGTATTTAACAGAACTCTCAAGATCTTTGCTGAGCTCAAAGTGCCATCGTGGTGCATTCCTGCCTCCTGAACCCACCTGCTGTAGTTTCAGATCAGGAAAGTCATCCTTTTCCTCATTTGAAATTGCAGTGAAAAAATACAGTTACCCTATTTTTTTTTTTCTGAGCTCAAAAGTTTAAAAAAATATTTTGTTTCCACTTTTTCTAGGGGAAGAGAAATAACCATAAACAAATGAAAAAGAGAAATAAAAGGGTAGTGTCTTAGCAATTTTACCTGAGAACTATGCTGGAGTACTAATTGCAGTGATCAGGATTAATAAAAACAGAACACAAAATCTGTGAAAGGTGACNATTTTGTTTCCACTTTTTCTAGGGGAAGAGAAATAACCATAAACAAATGAAAAAGAGAAATAAAAGGGTAGTGTCTTAGCAATTTTACCTGAGAACTATGCTGGAGTACTAATTGCAGTGATCAGGATTAATAAAAACAGAACACAAAATCTGTGAAAGGTGCCAGGATAACATTGCCAAATGTGGTCAGCTTTATACCTAGCAGCATTACTGCAATGGTGTTTATTCCACACACTGAGGTGTAAAATTTACAGCTTAACACATTCCTATTAGTCTTTAATAATTAAACCAACACAAAGAACTATATCTCCACCAGTGAAAAAAACAATCTGTTTTTCCAGTTCTGCAGCAGAAAGAGAACCTGGGCATGAACCTGTTTCATCCCTTCTATTCTCTGCCTGCTTCAGCTGCCACCTGTTAGTTCTGTTCCTACAATTCCATGGTGCTGCTACTCCTTTGTTGAGAGGGATTTTTTTAACTCTGCTTTTCTGCAGTCACGAGCTTCCTTCTTGTTGTTTATGGAAATATGTGAAATATGTCTATAATACTCATTCTGTTCAGTGTGACTGATACACTTCAACACTGCAGCTTACCAAGGGAAATGGCAGCCTTAAATTTACAAAATAAATATGGTTGATGTTAAGTTTAGAGTGGGAACGAGACACGTGGAGATTCACAGCACTTGTGAATCTCACCCAGGTGATCTTGCCAGAAAGAAATCTGCATTAACCAGGGAGCACAGGCATGGATACAATTATAGGAGGTTTTTTTTCCTTTTTTGTCTTGCTTTGCAACTGGAAATGCAACACAGAGAAAATGAATCCTAAATTCAATTAGCTGCAGTAACCTAATATACAAGTGTTACTGTATTTTTATCCATATGTAACTTATTTTGCTTACCTGTGTATAACACTCAATTGGGAAAAAAAAAAAAAAAAGGAGCATGATGTGTAATTAACCTGATTGCAGTATCACCCATTTCAATATTTTCAACAAAGAACAACCCAAGAAATTATTTACTGGAGAAATATGTAAAACAAGAATTAGTACAATTATATTTGAGGATTTGGCATCCATTCACAGTTTGAAGTACAAACAGAAAAAAAAGAGAATGAGAATTAAATTATTTGTGGTAATTATTCATTCAACTGTTGCCTTGCTATTTTATTCCCTTTAAATATTAAATACGGTTGATTTCATCCTAGAAATGGAATTAACATTATAGCCATTCACTAACAATCTCTGACAACTGAAAGAAAAACAGTCACCTTTCTCCAGCTTCATAAGAAACTAAAGGCCTCTTTTGTTCTCATGTCAAGATTTGCATGATGACAGAAATGAATTCTGTTTATGTTCAGCTGGGAAGTTTTAATTCAAATTTTTTATGACATCTGCATATCACAATGAAAGAGAATTTTACTATTTTCCTCCACAGGTTTCCTTTACAGCAATGTTTCTTCAGGAAGACAATTTGAGACCAGTGACTTTCCAAGGTTGCTAACAGAGGTTTTATGAGTGGTCACCAAATAAAGATGTTTTTAAGTGCATAGGGACCCCTTAATTTTTTCACACTACTTTCCTAAGCCAACAAAAATATGAATTAGATCATTACCCTTCCTGTGGCTTAGTTCAGCATCAGAACTCAAAATCTTCAAGCACATTTAAGGTGTTTTGTGCTTTGTTATATATTCAAACTGAAAAATTATTCTATAATATTCTTCAGTTTTATAATATTAAGAACTTTAAAAGTAAAGTCCAAGTCTTTCCAAATAGTAGGGACCTCTAATAATTTACCTTGATTTATTTTAAATGTCATTTCTGTATGCAATATCGCTGCTCACTGAAAAGTCATTGAGAGTGCTCAGCAAATAAGGGAAATAGAGAATTTCAAGCTGGCTGCTCCTTTCACAATGATGATTTTCGTATGTCATATTTTTATTAAAAAGTTATTTTTTTGTTTATGCTCGGTGGAAATTCTTTTTTGAGGAGGATTTCATTTGTTCCTGACTTAAAAATCCACTACTGATTCTTCAGTCATTTTCATATATTCTTGTTTGTTTAAACTCTCCAGAAAGAGGTTTGGGCTGTTGCCTTTATTATGCCATCACTGTAGCAAACCTTCTTTAACACAGAGTGAATTGTGACTTGCCCTATTACTGAAGATGTATATTTACAACTGTGAAAAAGGACAGCATTATCTGACTTTCATTGGGTTTGAAGACTTGACAAAGTCTTCTAAAAAAAGATTTCTGTTACTCTCCTAACAAATAAGGTCATGTGTGAATCCTCTATGAATGTCTTTATCTTAAGCATAGAAATCAATGTTGAAGTTACTTAGAGTAAAATAATGAAATATTTACAGGTTAAAGATGTTTCTGGGCCTGTAGAGAGTTACAGTGGTTTGTGATGTATGATACCTCCTGCTGAACATCCCACCAGTTATTTTCCTTTTATTTTAGAAAATCTGTCTCTTTATCCCATTTGCAAGGGATTTTATCTCACAGGAGCCTAAAGGCACATTTACAGCACTCAGTGGAACTCCAGTTTGAGGTGCTGGAACACAACAAACATGCCCTGGTAAATTCAATTCAGTGAAACATGAGTGGCACTGCCTGTGCTGTGTTGGACAATGGTTTGGGTTCCCACTTTTACCTGCAGACAGCTTAGCTGACAGTGCCAAGTGATGATTCATGTTTGGAGTTTTTTATATTTGAGTCTATATAACTTCTTGATAGTCACCGTAGGTTTTCAAAAGAACTGAGAGAGAGAGAACTCCCAAAGGTCCCGAATGTATGACTCCAAATTGAATGCAAATGATCATAGTTCCCATGTAGCTGAATAAATGTTTAAGATTGTTAAATACAATTCTGTTTGTATTCAAACAAAGAATCCCTGACACCATCTCGAGACTCCTTCTTTGGATTCTCCCCTTTACCCCACGAATTAGGGAGTGATCCCGGTTGCCAAGGCCAGTATGGGAGATTTGGTATGTGCCCCTTTGCTGGTCACAGCAGATAGCTGCAGACCTGCCCAGGTCTCTCCTCTAGCAGCATATGAATCTTACATTTTCTTTCCACTTGGTAGTAGGACAAAGTGATTCCCCCAACCCCACTAGATTTATTACAAACATGAAATAAATCATGAGCACAGAAAGAAAAGAGCATCTTGTCATCCCTACATGACAACAGAACCTAACCCTCCTTTCAGCTCATCTTGATATGAAATGACCAAGAGATAGAAGTCCACACATGGAATCTGGCAGGTCACTGCTGGCTGAGGTGAAAACCACAGGTTCCTGTAAGTCAGAGCTGCTGAATCCTCCTGGGACAACTGCAGAGATTCCTGTAGCCCATGGCTGGGGGTTAGCACAGCATGCACCTGCTTATCCTGGCACCTCAGCTGTGCAATTTAGAGCACAGACCCTCAGCTCCACTGGCCTGTGAACCTCAGCATCTGCAGGATAAATGCATGGCCCATTTTGCCTCTGTGATATGCAGGCAGTGACCTCTGCAGAGATCAGATGGGCCAGGAGTAGGGAGAGCATTACTGCTGCTGCTTCAAGTGAGATTTGGCAGGCAGACTCATTTGCTGCAGCCCAAAGAATCACTCAAATAGAATGACACAGATTAAAAATGACAGGTAGAAAAATGCTCTTTAGAAGAAAAGAAACGTGTTTAGCTCATTTTTAACAAAACTAAATTCCAGGAATTTTCCTTCACTTAATGCACATACTTGCTGCAGCATATTTAGACATTTTTTTCTTTTGATACCTTCAAAAGAAATTTTTTTGCAGCTATAATATTGCAATATATATCACCAGTTTCTATAGTTTTATCAGATCTTTGCTATTTCATCTTCAGAGAAGATGAAAATAAAAACCAGGTTTTATCATTGACTTACTGCTGCCTCATTATATGGAAACTCAGATTTTAATAATAATGATATGTCAGCAGCTTGATTTACTAATCATATTCAGTATCTAGGACAGGAAGGGGTGTGTGAGCACATATGTACATGTATATTTGTTCCAAAATTTGCATTTTATCCAAGTTAGCTTTGATTAGCAACTGAATTTTCAACAGCACTTGTAAGGAATAATTTGGCTGAATCATTAAATACAACATGGTACATTTACAAGTAGAAATCTACAGCTCTGTCTAGAAAACAAGATAATAATATTATATCCTACATTCAAATCTAATAATATTGATGGTATAAGTTATTTCCATGAATAAATAAGTACAGTCAGATAAAAGAAATAATAAAACTCTGCAACTCATTAATCATGCAAACTACACTGTACAATCAAAATAATTTGCAAAACGCAGACTGAAACCCATTTGTTTAACAAGTTGTTTAGCCAGTCCATCCAAACTCAGAGTCATTGCCAAAAGATTCTGGGTCTGTAACAAATATAATTTACAGCAAATGTTCACACTGCTATGCTCAGAAAAATAAGACATCAATCATTTCATTTCTATGCATCAGTTTCACTTCAAATCTATCTTACAACAACCAGAGTTTGCCCTGATAACCAGCCCAGTGAGGGCATGCTGGTCAGCAGGCACATCCACACATCACCAGAGAGCTTCACTGCTGGAGCCTGAAGTGGCAAAAGGCTCTGTCTGAGCTGCCCGTCTCCCATACATGGGTTTGGACATTCTGGGGCTGCAAAAGCCATGGAAAAGAAGGGAAAACCTGTGTGGTTTGCTCTGTTTCAGCCACAGTGCACAGCATGAATGGCTGAAGAGATTCAGTGTCCAGTGAACTGGAGCTTTCCTTAGAAAAGCCATCTTAGTGATCCCAGGGAGAACCCGCTCCTTTGGTGCAACCACACCTTGAAGAAAATTCCCTGGGTGTTCTGTTAAACCATTGGCACACTAATTTCTTTTACTCTACTGACCTCTTCTGAAATGTGGCTGAATTTTCTCGGTGTTACACGTGCACAGTTTGTCCTTCTAATTGAAAGCCTAGATGTGACTTATTTCCCTGCAGACTGCCTGCAGTCAGCAAGCAGGAGCAAACTTCAGTCATTTCTGATTGGCTGCATTTCAAAACCACGTCCCAGATGTACCTGGGCTGTGTTTTCCACGTGCCACTCATTCCTTTTAAGCTGACATTTTCATTTAGTTATCTCTGATGGGCTGAGACAGGCCAAGGGATCCAGGTGCTCTTGTGCCTGATGGGTCCCCCCCAGAGAGCCAAGGAACAAGTGAAGCTCCCACTTACCCCCAAGTCAATCCATACAGCAAAGAAATTACAGGCTTGATGTCAAGTAAGAAGGGAAAAAACCCACTCCTAGTAAGGACAAATGAACTTATATGAACTATATAATTTCTATTCCTACAGAAAATATCCTGAATTTTAAGGTTGTTACTCACCAGCATCTGTTTCTGGCTCATTGTTTAAAAAGATTAAGCAACCAGAAACGACTAAGGAAATACCCTCATTAAGAGAAAATTGAGACAAAGAGAAGAATGACCTTCTCCCACATTTGATAATGCCTGGGCCAGGAAAAACATTATTTGAGCTTCAAAATCGAACAGAAAAACAGGAGATCTGAAAATGCCCTGGAACTGAAGGGGACATACATGATTTCAAAACTGTCCCAGTGATCAAAGATGAGGTTGTCATGAGTCATTCTAGCAGATGAGCTTTTCTTCTTGATTCTGAAGACTGACAAACCTGCTGGCAATCTTGAACAAGATTTGCAATCCTCTGCAGTTATCTGCAGGAAAATGCAGTACAAAGGGGACACAGACTCTATTATGATATTTTGGAATCAGTATTACACTCATATTTCAGCTGAAGAGAAAAATGGGAGTTGATGACAGATGGTAGTGGAGAATTGGCAGGAACAATTAAGAACTGAAGAAGGCATGGGAAATGTATTTTTTGTCAAAATGCTTCTCTGTAATTAAGCAATATGTGTCTCTTGACACAATTTCAGTGCATAGTTATGTTTTAAGACCTGAGAAGGTAAAACAGGCCAAGAAATTCTTGGGTTTTAAGTCAGCTAAACTTGAAAAAGGTCCAGTAGATCTTTGTTAACATAACAGGTTTTGCCTGGTGAATTCCAGGAAACTGAAAATACACAGCAAAACATTTTTAGCTGGGGAAAATATAATCAGTAGATTATTCTCCCTTACCCCAGTACGTTGTAAGTCTTGATACTTCCACAATATCTGTGAAATGTATAGGAATTTAATGCATGTTTTTTCCAGGTAAACACATGTTTTAAATCATGGCTCTTTTCTGCAAGGATTCTTCTGGTAGCTGATACAACCAGCAAAAGCAAGGTGGAAATGTTTAGTGAGAATTTGAGTGTTCTCCCCTTTGCAATGATCAACCCTGGTAAGGACATTCAATCCTCAGTTCAGTTCTGAATGATGTGGATTCACACCTCACACCTTCTCTGAAAATTACTCACTGCTAACAATGGAGAAACTGGAGTTTCAGCTGAAAGTATGGTGACAGAAAACAGGACAGGCCCATTTCAGGGACAGGTTTTAAGCTGATGTTCTGGAAGATGAGGTTTTTCTGTCCTTGGCTTTACACCCATTTCAGTTTTACTCAGCAAAAGGACCACTGCACTGTTCAATGTAATTCAGACTTCAACTGTGTCCTAATAGGGGCCATCAGCAAAGATGCTAATTGGTGTCAGATGTGATTAGACCACTGCTCTGCAGGAAGACTTCTGATTTGTTTTCCTCTGCTTCTTTACTGCTGAGAATCCAGCCCCAGGTGACTCACTACCCTCACCTGAAGTAGGATTCAAAGGACTGAAGTCATTAGAGCTTATCAGCAAACCTTCTATTCCATCAGCTCAGGCTTTGTTTCTGAGATGAGGTTACATATTGGTTTTTATCATTTAGAAGTGACAGAAAATGTAGGCATCCTTTCCTGTAATTTTATAGTCAACTGCCATGGAGAATTTTTATAGAAAACAATACAGAATTGTGATGCATTGTTGATTATACAATAGCAGAACATCGATCCAAGCATTTTCCCTTTTGTAAGTCCAGCAAAACAGAAGCACTCCTGTTTTGCAGTGGTGACTGCTTTTGTGTTGCTTTTCTTCCCAAAGCACGTACATAAATAAATAAGAGACATCTCTCCTCATGCCCAGCATTCAAAAGTGTATACAGGAATTGTGGGCTACAGAGCACTGCAGGTGAGTATTTCAATGCTTAAGACAACCTTCTCCTCTCCTGCTTCCCTCACCTTTTCACGATTCAGCTGACACCCACAGGAACCAGAAGCCTCTTACAAAATGTGCTCTACATGATATTCAAACAACAATGCACACAGCCTTGAGACTGACGACTCAGAATTCAGCAGATAATAGCTGGAAACCTCTGTTGACTTGATCTTGTTTTTCTCCTGAGAAAATTGTATCCAAAAATAAAATCAGATTTGTTCCAAGAAGCCTAGAGTCAAGATTTGTCCCAGAAGGCAAATGCAGAACTCAGGTTGATCCATAATTCCAGAAAACAGGGGAGCTAGGAGAAGGTACAAAAAGAGGTCTTCTTTTGGATGGGAAATACAAAGAAACCATAAAATGAAGAATGGAGAAATCTCTTAATAAGGAGATGCAAAAAGGTGGTGGATATTGGATAAGAAAGCGAAAAACCTGGAGATAAAGGAATGTAGACAAAAAGGATTGAGTGTAAAAGGAAACTCAGTAGGGTATCATGAGGGGGTGGAACACAGCCCAGGAGGGGCTGGATTATTTTTAAAATAATTCAGAGTCAAGTCAGCCCTAATCACCATGTACTTGTGTTGTACTGTACTCTGCTTCATAGCCCATTTGATGAGTTCCCTTTGATTTCTGTTCAAGGCAAACCAGTGATTGAATCTGGCACAAACAGACACAAAGTGGGTGAGGGGTGCAGGAGAAAAGCTATTTTATTCTCTGTCCACTATGCTGTGTTTACAGGACCTGGCACTTTAAAAAACCCTTTAAAATACATTTCTAACTTGGCAAATGTGAACATTAAAACAGTGAAGACATAACCATAGCCTAGAAAATGGGTGAGGAGGTTACATTTTAATTTTTTATTTTCTCAGAACTATTTTTGCATTTGACAGAGAAGAATGGTGAAGATAAAGGCATCAATGAGTGGGACTTAACACTGCCATAATGTCCCATTGGCTTTAAAACAATTCTGGTATCTCTTTGTGCAGGAAAAGATCTCAGTGTAAATTCCTCAACAGAAATCCCTCAATATTATATATTTTATCAACTTTGAATTCAAGGGCAGTCCAAAGGCTCCTGTCTGCAGTCATGATGTTTGCAACAAAAATGCCTGCTGGCCACTGGGACATGCCCAGGTCACTGAAAAATAGCCAATACAGTAAAAAGAAATGGTGAGCCCAATTCTCAAACGGGCCATAAGGTTTCTGAGCCCTTAGGCCTGGTTTCAAAAGCTCAATGTCAGCCAAGCCCCACCTCCTGACTTCAATAAGTGCTGGCCCATGCTGGCCATAAGCACAGGCACTAATGACGAGTGGCAGAGAGGGGCTCACCTGCCCTGCTCCCACAGCATTCCATGCAGCATCTCCTGGCAGCTCCACACGAGAGCGCTTGAGGGGACTTGCAAGTTTGACAAAAAAGTTGGTGAAATTGATTGGTATTTAGAGTTTAGTGGTCTCTGATGAGCATTCCTGTGCTTCCCTGACTGATTTTGATGAAGTGCTTTTATTTGTCTTTCTACCGAGAGACTGCAGATGAATTTGCAATAGAGCAGCATGGCTCCTGTTTAGCTTTGTCAGGCACCACTTAGCCGTGTTATAATTTATTTTCCAGGAAAAAATATTTCTCATGAGAGCTTCGGGCTAACACAGTTATAAAGCACCTGGCTGCCGTTCAGCTTCGTGTCTGGAAGCCATTTCATTTCCATGCATAAACAGAAAAACACCAAACTGCTGAGGAGGAAGAAGCAGGAGCTGCTCCAGGTACACGTGCTGCAGGTACACGGGTCCTCTTTGGAGTGGCATTTAATTAAATCAAACAGCACCTCAGTAGCACAGTTAGCTGTGTCAAGGCTGAACCAGACACTGCTGTCACTGCTGGTGATGCCACAGCAGGCTCTGGGCTGGGTTACTCAGTTAACAAAGCAGCCTCTCTTCTCACTGCTAGCTTGGGGAATGACTGCTCTAAATTTTTGAATCGATTTAGACCTGTATTTAACTTTGACATACTGTGTAATAGAGCAACCTTTACCTCGCTTCAGCTTTATTCGGTGAGAGCCCCCTTTTATTCAGAGAGCAAAGATTGTGGTGTTTGTTGGGGCAGTTTTGTTCCTATTTTCTGCTGAATTATAGTGATTAGTGAGCAGTTTGAAAGCACAGAGCTCAAAGATCTTCTCTGCTTTGATCACCTGCTATTCAAGAAGAAGCCCAAGTCTGGTTACAGGATGAATATATATATATTCACTCAGTTTCACTGAGACTGTTGTGCTTTTTTCCCTGCATTTTCTTCATACTCTTTATCTTATTAGAATGCAGGAAAATAAATGTAGTGACATACATATAATTAAGACAAAGTCTTTCTAGAACATGCCACTAATCATAAAGTGTGATTTCTAGAGTGATTTATAATTAAAAGAGCATTTCTGTTCATCTTGCTTAAATCTTGCTTTTTAAGAAAGAGAGGTGAAGATCCAATGAGAAAATGGAGCCTGTTTATAGGGAGCTGCTCCCATTGCCAGTTTAATCAGCTGTGATGTTTCATTAGCAATGACTTAACCAGAGCAGACAATGCTTATTGCAGCCCCTTGCCCTATAATCATTGCACATTACTGCTGTCATGTGGGGTTTTATCAATTGTTCTCTGAGTGCTCTGCAATATTGACAATGGGAAACTCCAGGCACAGGCTTAGATTGAATAACTTACAGCCTCCAAAATGGCAACAGGGTAGCTTGGCAAAAAAACCCATCAAAATTTTGCAAACTTTGGTACAAAGGGGATGAAATGCCAATTCTAAAATCAAATTCAGACAATTCACTTTTCATAGAACATGTTGAGCACTCCCATCCATCTGTACTGAGTAATTACATTCATTCTGTCTCTTATAACTCCCAGACACTTTCAGGAGTACTAATTCAGCTGACCTAAAATTATCTATTTATGCACTGGTAGCATATTGTGCTTATTGCCACAAGCCCTCCACCCTTGTTTTAACTTTAGCCACGGAAAGTTACTGCCAAATGCAGAACTGTCAGACATTAAAAATTTGACTTCCTGATGTGGTGAGTGGTACATACACAGATGCTCCAAACGATTATTTTTTTACTGCTGAGGGGGAAGGACAGGTTTTAAAAGAGCAGTTTTATGGAAATGAATGTGAACTGGTGAGCAGGAGAAGGAGGGATGGTGTAGAGCTGGAGGAAGGGGAATGGATGGAGCTCTGGCTGTGCTCGAGCAAGAGCTGCAAAGGCACTGGGATGCAAAGGGATGCTGGCAGGAAGGGAACTGGGCTGGATTTGAATTCCTGCTTCCCAACAAACTTCTGATGGAATCTAAACAGATTCCTCTAGCTCTCTGAGACTCAGTTATTCCTCTGCCAAATGACAATAATAGCACTTCTTTATCTCCAGGAATAAACAGTCTAAAGGCTAGAAAGGAGTCAGACATTGTCAGCAGGACAGGGTAGCAGTAGCAGTGCAACACAAGCAAATGGTTCTATTTTTTTTCAAGTAAATTCAAATCAAACTGGAAAAAGCATTTGACAACTCTGGGATTAAAATAGAAATGGAAAGAGGATATTTGGGCATATTTTCCCCTCAGAAAATAGGATTGATATCATTTTTTTATGACTTTATAATTCCCATAGCTTATTATAATGTAGCTGTCCTCTTTGATTTGTGTATTGGAACATACAGTGCAACACACAGTGCATATATTTGTAGAAATAGGCTTATTATTGTAACAACTCGAGGGAATCTTCTGAATTAAGGGAAAACATTTACATAGGAACAAATTACATTTTACCAAAAAAACTAATTGTTACATTGAGAGCTGTATACAGTTGTAATTGCACTGTCCTAATTACACACGTTGCATTATTTAAAAAGAGGAGCATTGTTTATTTGCAATATCCACTGCTTATTTACAGATGCATATTTGAACAAGGAGCAAGGAGTTATTCCTACAAAGCAGCAGAGAGATTGTTATCTGCACAAAAACACAAAATTAATTCAGTAGAGGAAATCTACTCTCAAACAGAGCAAGAGAGAAATTCCTCCTGAGGCAAGACATTCTACAATTGTTTCTAAATTTCTGTATAATTAACAAAGCACTTACCATCTGCAGTGATTGACCTGTCAGATCTGCTCCTCTGAGATAATTTCAGTGACATTTAAAAAAAATAGTGTGAATAAAAAAAAAGACATATTCAATTTGCAGGGAATGGTGTTATCCTCGAAACAGAAATTGTAAACACTAAGATGGCATTGGTTTACAATGGCTGCTGATTAACCCCAGTAGCCCTGATCAGAACAGTTCAGCTCAGGTTTTGGTGGGATATCCTTTGTTGGATATCATAACAATGACCTTATTTCCTCTCCTATTTTTAATTGTGCAAATGCCTCTCTAAAACATGAAAAGGCAACTCAGAAAATTCACTTGTTTAGATGAATACACTAAACAGTCCATATTAAATGGAAAGATTTCATGTTTAAGAAAGGATTATTTTCTCTTGCTTTGCACCTTTGTTGCACACTTACTTTGACAGAACTAATTAGTGTATGAAGTTGATAATATGCTACCACCAGCAGTGACCAACCTCCTTTTTACCCCAAGAGTGTGAATACCTGAGTGCATTGAAATCTAGTCCAGTATTGTTGTGTTTATAGAAGGAAAACACTCTATCTTTTCTCTATAATTTTTTATCAAATTTACTAAATCCAAACAACATAATTTTGTGGATTAATTCCATCTCCTTAACAATTCCTCCTTTATCTTCCTGTGTCAGATTAAGTATTGATAAATGCTGCAAAAATGCTTCTCCATTAACAGCCTGTAATTTTTCTTCCTCCACAAACCTGAATTTCTTGCAAATGTTATTTAGAGACATGTAAAATACAATTTTATCCGAACCAATACACACTTTTCTCCCGCCAGGTTTCACAAGTGATCTTTTTAAAAGCAGCACAGAAAAAGAGATGGATGTTGTGTGGCATGAGAGATGAATGCATCTTCAGTTCTAAGGAACAGCTATTGAAGTTTCAGATTGGTAACGATCACAGTCAAAATGATATTTTAATCTTGGTACACAGTAGGGAATAGACAGTTACTGCACAGTTCACTAGAATTTTACCCCCCTTTGACACATGAAAGAGCAAGTAGTCTGACTTTTCATCTTATTTCAGAAGAGATCCCCTTCTGGAGGTGGTCTAGTCAAGTCCAGCCAGTGCTCCTAATACAGAAACTTTCAGTTCTACAGTAAACGCGACTGATCTTTTATCTTTGATTTTAGTTCATTGCCACAAAATCAAGATGAATTTGCTGAAGTGTAAGGTTAAAAAACTGCACAAATGAGAACTCCTACAGTAACAGTTGTTTGTAAATTATTGATCAAGGAATTTTTTTTACAATATGAATTGTAAAAGGACCATCAAACTTTCCTAAAGTACCTTTGACAACAAATAAAAAGTTCAATCTTTTTTTCTTCATCTCAGAGAGATTTTTGTAGACTTTTTTCCCCAATCTATATTGCTAGATGCACATTGCTATTTCCTCTTGATTCAGTAGCAAGGAAGAGAAAGAGAAAAGGATATTTCTGATTTTCCTATGATCCCAGTTCTTCAAAAATGTGTGGTTTGGGTTGGTGGTATATTCATTACAATTCATTACAATTGAATAGTGGTAGGTAAAGAGAAAGCATTGAGTGAAATTTCTTCTTGTTTGCAGGTAATGGGTAATGGAGGAAGAAATGAGAATAAACTTATAGAGATTTTCAGCAAATAAGAGAGAACTGGCACAGATTGGGGACCTCCTTGGTATTTGAATATTTTTTAAAAGGCACATATAAAGAAAGAAGAAGAAATATTCTGTAGGTAGTTGTCCCATGAAGCCTGTGAGGGAAGATGCAGCTGTGGCAATGGAATTCTAACTTGCTGAGATCCCCAAGAAAGCTTCCAAGTCCACTGGCACTTGCACTGACCAAGGAGAAGTCCCTTGATGAACAGAAAGTAAACATGGTGGAATCAAGAATACAAAATACAACATGCCATCAGGAAAAACCATGACTGAATCCCAGGGAACTGCACATCAGATGCATCAGAGGATCTATAAAACTGAGGTTATTAATATTATACTGCATAATTGTTCTGTTCATGCACAGACACCTCAGATCAGTGAACTGAACCAGCTGGAGGCCTGTGACTTTAGCAGGACCCACAGATTTTCAGGGTCTGCTCCTTAACTACTGAGTCCCCAAAGAAGGGAATAGTCTAAAACACTCCATGATTGTGAGAATTTGTACAAAAGAAGAAAAAAAGACAGTGACAAAAACCCATGACAATACCCATGACAATACTCAGCCAAAGGAACCTCTCTGTCTCAGCAGAGCCTCGAGCAGTTGTGACTTCCCGTACTTCTGAACAAGGTCAGTGTTCATTTAAAAACCTCCCTTGGCAAGCACTTTGCAGACATGCTGTATGTATAAATAAATCTATTTTATATCACACTATGAGTGCTAATCCTACTGCAGAACGCAGTAATTACAGCTCACATTGAATTATTACTTTTTATAATTCATTGTAGTGAGGTATTACCCTGTGACATGTCCAAGCCCAGTGAGCACTTCATTATTTTTAAACAGAAAAATTGAAGGAAACCACTTACATTGAGCTGACTGTTGAACTTTCATTCTAGGTCAGAAGAAAAAGCCACACAATAAACTAGGACTTCTTAGAATCCATCTCCTTTGGTAACCAGCCTTTTACATGCTTGCCAGTAACAATATTAAAAATCATTTAAACTGTTTATTTATGACGTCACACTCTGTATAGTCCACAGAATAAACCATATTGATGTCCTTATACTACACTGCTTCCACAGGGGCACTTTACTTTTGAAGTGTGCATGTATGCATACAAATGATGAACATCCATGTAAATGCAGAGAAGCTATTAAAATTGTCAGTGATTTACCTTTTTTTTAAAGGTAACAATGACAAAATTTCTGATTTTAGCACAGCAAGGGAAACAGTAAAATATTGCTGGAACTTGTGAACATTATTTTAAATTGTAAGATGTGCCCTCTGAAAGAAAATGGATTCTTCTCCAAGGGACTGGACAAAGATTACACATTTGTATAGAAATATTCTACATGATGACACCTTTTTTAATTCTCTATTTAAAAACCTTTTGATGTCACCTTGGAGAGTCCCAGAGTGTGCTTAATAAAGCCTAAGAAGAGAGTGTGACAGCTGTGGTTTCTGACATGAAAACCTCTCTCACTCGAGGCACAATAACATTTTATTTATCTTATTTTGATGAGTATATTGACATGTAAAAAGGTAGAGAAGGCATAAAAAACTAGACCCTGTGTCATGGGAGAAAAAGGAAGTCTTTCTGTGTTTGGTTTGCTTTTGCTTTTCTTGAAGTTTCTCACATATCTTAGCTGGTTTAAATGTTAACAGATGTTCAGCAGACTTGAGCACAGTTAAAAACTCACATGTAATTCTCTGCTTAAAAATTCAGGGAAAAAATATATGTTAACAACTTTTTAAGGGATAAAAAATAAATTCAAAAAATAATTTTATTTGCAAGTTCTCATTAAAAAAGGGAATTTTAAGCAGTTAGATTCTGATATCTTCTCTTTTCTTTCTGAATTTACACATGCTGTGGTAACTTACATAAGCTTTATAACACTGAAGTAATGCTCAACTGACATTTGCTGCATGACTGTTTTGTCTGGCTACAGGTGAAACACTATTTCATAGCACAAAACACCTGAGCTCAGCTTGTGGTATGGATGGCAACATCAGTTAAAGAGACTAAGGCTTGGCCAGTTGGGGAAAAATTCCTGGTAGTTCCTCTCCTTTCAACTCTGTGAGGGGATGCATGAAGTAGTTTACACTGCCAATATTAATATCAATTACCATTAGACACTGAACTTCCCCACTGAAGGATGCACATGAGCATTAATTTCTTAAATGCTTTTATGGAGTTCATTCTATGAGCACAAAATGCTGCTCAGAAAATGTCCCTGCTGGAAGACAGCTTCACCTATATGGATGGATACTTGCAGCAACCTTCCTTTAATTAGACTGTGACTCTGTCCTTTTCTCATTAACAAAACCATAAGCACAAGTGGAAATTGATATCACAGAACTATTCTAAACTGAATACCAGAAAACATCCCAGAGGAAAAAGAGATTTCTCTATTATCTCAGCAGAGTAATAAGTTTGTGATAGCACTACAGCAGTTGGAAAGAATCTTTCTTTGCCCACTTGCTTCTTATTCTTCTCTCCAATATGAGTTCAGTATGTAACTTACCTTGCTTTCTTTTCAATCCTTTAATTTCCTGTCTCATTTGTCTTTGCAAATCTTTATATAATAGTAGCTAAGAGAAGTTCTATATTGAATCTATAGTGAAAGGGGAGCTTGGTATATTACAAAGGGGCAAATCTAAACCGATCCTTTGTCCTTCCTCTGCAGAATTCTGTGTCATCCCTCTGTTATGAAGGCCAAAGGACAAATCTAATGTTAAAATATCACTAGCCTTTTTCTAAAATTCTCCCAAGGAATTGTTTTCACCCTCTTTGATTTGATCTAATCTCTCTGCTCCACACTGCTCCACACTCCACTCTAACTTTTGATTATCAAAACGGTCAAAAAATTAGTACAAAATATTCCTCTCTCCATACTTCTCCATGTTCCTGATACATACACTATTTTGAAATCAAGTACTGTGTGTATTTACCATGGAAACCTCTGAACTCCAGCCTGTTCCTTCCCCTCTCCCACAAAATGCAGCATACAGTGCTAAAATACCACTGTCCATAATAGCATTACTGTCTCTGACTTGGAAATCTCTGTGTTCTGGAAAAAGGAAACAACAGGTAAAGAGACTCCTGGAATGTTTGTCCAGATTGGTTTTACTGCTATGTATTTGATGTTCATCAGCAGTTGTGATTAGACAAGATGAGAAAAGCAGAGAGTAGGAACACTGGCCACGGTGGCAAACCCAATCACTGCCAGCACAGGAACTGCTCAGCAACTGGCCTCTCACTTTCCATCAAAATGAAGGCAGTGCCAACTGGACAGGACATGGGAAGAGCAGAGTAGCCATGCTTTTAATGTGCCAAGGTGTCTCACACTCTTGAAGCATGACAGGCATTAAAATTTTAGTTCTCCAAAACTCCTCTGATATGAATGAATTTAATGAACGTAATTAAAGATCAAGAGATTAATATCATGGCAAACTACAGAATGGTTCACTTTGTACAGAAGAAGAAAAAGGGTGAGAGTTAGACTGCCTCTAGGAGAGTTTACTACGCTGGTGCAAAAAGAGTGAGCTCACATTCTAGATAATAAAACAAAACAGATCCTTCCCTTTCCTCTCCTGGCTGAGCAAAGCACAAACTCTCCTATCTCAGACAGCTGGAGATAAAAGGAAGGTGGGGTATCTGGCAGGAGTGAGGGTGGAAGAAGTCACAGACAACCCTTGCAAAGATGAAGGTTGAGGTCATGGAACCTGGGGCTGTTGGCAGTTGAACAAGATTTGCAACTGGATTCATGACAAAAAAAATCCTGATAGTTGATTTGTGTATATGTAATCCATACATAAGCAAATTCTAATTTAAAAGACTGCAAGGCACCCAGTTCTATTGGTGTTTTCTTCTAACTGCAGTAATGAACAACGAATTTCTGATTATCCATCTGGGTGAAAAAAGCCTAACTTTACCTTTTCATTCTGGAAAATTAGCACAAGACCATTAATAAATAACATGACCTGAAGCACTATTTCAGGCTATGCATGTCTTTCATAGATGGATTGTATTTTTGAATTGTATGGACATTTTATGCTACATTTGCTCTAAACTGCCTTTTCTTTTTTTTTTCCTGGTTTTTTTTTTTTCCTCTCATCTTTCTTAGAGGTCTGTAAGATAGTTGCTGACTCCATGTTGACCTGGTTCTCTCTCTCTTCACCATATCCTTAGCTCAGTGAGTAGTTTATGAAGTTTACTGAAGTAGATACCACCAAACTTGACAGCAAGACAAAAGCTGTTCCTTGTGTAAGCAAACAATGGTACCAGTAAATGGAGAGCCCAGAGAACAAAAGAGTATGACTATTGCAATTCTGTTATTTACAGCTTTGTATTACAGTTTTCATTTCTTTTCCTTCTTGAGATGAATGGAGCTAGACCATCTCCAGGCTCCTTTAAGGATTTATTTCAGAATGTACATCAATACTTCCTCCCACAGCCTCCATTACTTTAGCACCTGAACACCTTGCAAGCTTGTACTGTCTGTGCTCTCACAACACCTCAGATGCAGAAAATTTTCATGATATTAATTTACTAAGAGATAATTCAAAGCACACAGAGATCTTTAGGTATCTGACATCCAGAGTGAAACCCAAACCTCTTCCTCTGCTCTTTTTAAAGTGCTTGGTATCATTTAACAGCTCTTCAAAATGAGATTCAGGACAATCTGAACACTGAGAAAGAAGTCACCCACAGACAGACTTGGAAAAAATGAGAACAGCCTGCTCCAAAATGCTTGGTAAATCTCTACTTGTGTTCTGAAGCTGTCACTACCCCAGCAGTGTGTATTCAGAAAGTGTTACTACTACAAGCCCTGTTCAGAAGAGAGGAACTCCTACAGCTGAGTGTGGATCTGTCTTTTGCCTACAGGCATCCCTCCTCTTGTTTTTATAGAAAAAACACCCACAATAAAGGAAATCCTGCTGCAGTTCCTTGCTCTGCCTGAAGAGATTCAAAATTCCCATTTTTCTCCTGATAGGAGAGGGAGTGCCACAATCATCAAAATGCAGCACAGGTTGGGGAGGGGAATCCTGATATATTTCCTCAGCTTTCAAAGAGCTGAAGAAAGAATTTCAGGTCCAGTGATCTGGGCAGAGAGAGGGAATGTGATTTATGTCTCAGGCAGTGAAAACATTGTCTAGCTTTACCTGGATTTTACTCTTTGTGTCACCTGTACACTAGTGCAAGTCTAGAGCCACATTTTTTTCCAGTAGCAGGACTGTCTCAAACAATTCAAGGATATTGAAATGCAGAGTCCTGAGGAAGGAGACTTCTGAAACAAATTCAATATAGGCATGTACAGCTGGGAGTTTCTAGCAGAAAAACAAGGAATTAGAGCCAGAAATAATTTTGTTTTCTCATTCTAAGGCAGAAGTGTTAATTTCTTTAGAACAATAACACATAACCTGCCTATATGTTTCTGATGAAATGCCAGCATCTTTTGGTACCTATTGCTGGAGGAGAAGCTGCTGTAACAAACTTTTACTGGCTTTTATCTTTTCTATTACAGTCTATTGAATATTAATAAATTACCATCTGCCAGTTTTTGCAGGAGCAGCTGAAACACTGCCTGCATTAATATTGAAAATAACTCCTTCCCTCTTCACAAACTTCAAGAGAACATGAATTTTAAAATAATGATGACTGCCTGTACTATTTCATGGTGTTTCCCTTTAACAAACAATATTAAGATTTATGTGATACAGTCAGCTTTGCAATTGACAATTAATTGTCACTTAATTACACACTTTAATAATATTTATTCTGAAGTTATAACAACTCTGGCTTATAAAATGACCCTGAATCACTTTAATTTATTAATTCACTTAATTAAAATACTTAATCTTGAAAAGAGCTTTCAGGCTGTTTAAATAAAGGTAAACAAATCTTCAAATTTAATCAACACTTTATTTTCCCTTTGATATATGTAATTAATTTTCACTCAACTCAATAAATAAACCTCGTGTAAGGTTGTTCATGTGACAACAGAAAATAGCTTGCTGTCAGCTTAATCTTCCTTAACACTGTAAAACATTTTTAGTTATGCTGACAGCCCTGCTGAAAACCTTTTGCTGGAAAGCAATAAATATTAGCATTTTTCCCACTGGCACTGCAGGAAAAAACATTTATTTGTAAATGATGATCATTAATCAACATTTTTGTACAAGCAATCAGAAAACCTCCCAGGCTAAAGCAAACTTGATGGAAACAAAACCTCTATTTACAATTGGATTTAACTACAGCACACTTTCTCCTTAAAGAATAGGATTTTTTGTTTCCTTCTGTTACTGGTTCTTGGTAAGAGGGTTCTGTGTGCCAAGGATTGTACTTGCTCTCCTTCATGAAAGTTTTGAGACAAACTCTAGGACTTAATTACAGAGCTCACAGCACTGTCAAGATTTCACGTGTTTAAAGTTACGAGTGCAATTAGCTCCACCTAAATCAGTGCCAGTCAAATGAACCACTGCACGGGATGTCAGTGCCACAGTGAAAGCTGTCACTTGGACAGGCATGTGCACAGCTTTACAAACCCAAGTTTTACCATTAAATTCAGCACATTTCCTCATATATGTAACACCAATTTCGTGTATCTCATTGCAGAAAGTGACCCTATATTTTGAAAAGCTGGTTTCTATTGAAAGCAATTTTGAATTGTTCACCAAAATTCATCTGATGATCTCATTACAGCATATATTTGACTATACCTTCCCTTTACATTTCAGTTTGGTCTGTGCCTTGAGCACTGCTACAAGAGGATTCCTCCTCCCCATTACACCTTAACAAGGAGCAGAATGCCATGTTTTTCCTCAATTTACCATCTCCTTATTGCATAGTTTGAGCTCATAGTTTGAGCTGACGTGATTGCACTTGTTTCTCTCTATCAGTTATATTTGAATTAAGAAAGGATTGAAAAATCTGGGCTGGATATTTACAAGGCAAGTCTCCCTCTCCTAGTCCAACTCAGCCCTGAAAAGCTCAAGTTAATTAACGACAGATCTAAGGAACTACTGTCATCAAGATGATAATTAGATGGGACTAAATATGAAAAACAGAGGCTTCAGATGATGGCAGAAAGCTTTCTATCCCTTCTCAAAGGCTGTTTATAGTAAAGGCATTTGAATCTGGCTGCCATGATTTTTAATAAAATTGCAATTCATGGAGGTCTTCATTGAACTGAAACCAGCATAAAACTCCTGTATGAGCACCAACTGTCATGAGTTTTCCAGCTGCTTCTAGCACTCAAGAGAGCAGAAATGAAGCAAAGAAATTCATATTTTTGAAGCAGAGGAATTTGCAAGACTTTTTTTTCCAGTTTTTCGGTGTGTGCAGCAATAAGAAATGACTGCTAATGAGAAAATGGACCTCCATTTTTGATGCAGTATTTTCAGCTGCCAACCAGAGTTTGGTCTGAATTCTTAATAAAATCTTCAGAGGATCTGTTCTTTAGCTCTATTATTATCCTACCTCTTGTTTTCATCCTGAACAAATTCTTTAAAACACATCTGGGAGAGCTTCACTTTGTTTATTCGGTTTTGTTGTTTTTGTCAGTGCAAATGTGCCCCTTGTTTAGGGAACAGCTAAATAAAACCATTTCACACCATAAATAAAAGCAGTCAGTTTTTGCAAGCATTTTTTTTTTGAGAAACACAGGATGTGCTGATTGCCATCCTGGTTACCCTCCAAGGGATTCCAGGCAGTTCAAATGAATTCCTCATTTCAAGGAGTGAGCACTGTACCTGCTGCACAGAAGACCAGCTGGTGGCATCTCTGCTAGCAACTGTAGGGACAGTCTGCATGCTCAAGCTCTTTAATGGAGTGAGTTGCAAATTGCAATCAGAATAATTATGTATCTATTTAAAACGACTTTCCCTGCAATGTAATAATAATAATAAAAGATCCCTGTTCAAAAATAGCCTGAAGAGGTTTGGGTGTCTATGAGAAATTTCAGTGCTCAAGCACCATCACAGACAGCTGGCTTCCAGCTGCCCTTCCACAAGGGCACGTCTCCTCCTCCCATCCAACCTTTCAAGGTCATCTGGATGCTTATTCCTGGTGCTGAGAGACATTTCACAACTCTGCAGACATTTAGTAGGTTCCTAAATACTTCTTTAAATCCAGTCCCATGGGATTGAGCTCCTCTCTGGAGTGCAATGGCTGAAAACTGTTTTTGCAGGTGGATTTATTCTTTCCCTGCTCTGATTTAAAAGGGTGCACAACCTCAATCCCAAAGGGTAGTCCAGGCCTTATTACCCAGCTACACTTCAGCCATAAACAAGTTGCTTTATTTCTTGTGTTGGAGCTCACACAGGCTGCAGTGCTGCTTGCAGGCAGCTTGTTACCTTCAGCAGTGACAGAGCAGCTGTGTATCCTAAATTCATCTATTTGTATTAAACATCCGTGTTTTCTGCTGCCTGCTGCTGAACTGGGCAAAAATAAAATGTTGTCATGTCAGGAAATGGTGTTTAAACGTTAAAAAATATTGATTTAAACAAAAGTGATGCTGGACTGGGACCAGTTCTGCAAAGCCTTCATTTTACCTGTAAACGCAACATAAAAATATGCCAAGTGTATTGTACATTTTTATATATAACCACTGCAATTATACAGAATATATGTGAAACACAAAATATGCATAATATATTACTTTCCAATGTGTGCTTCAAAATAAATATAAACACTATATTTTTAAAAATTAGCAGCATTTTCATGGTGCTGTTTAGCTCTTAGTGACTTATTAATTTCATCCACTGTCCAGCATTGTCCTCTGAGAAGAAGCAGCCAGGGCTGAAAGGTGCTGGGAGTCAGGGACAGCTGGAGAGCAGCACAGGGACAGAGAGAAAGGGTCAGAGGAGGGGTGCAGAGAGCTGGAAAACCAGAGCAAAGGGAAAGCTGAGCCAGTGCAGCAGAGGGAAGGCAGGGGCTGGCTGGCCCTGAGCTCCTGGAGAGGGACAGAGGGACAGGCAGGACACTGTGGGCACTGTCCTGGACACTTGGGATCAGCCCAGGCTTCATAGACTCTGCAGTGCCCTTTGCAGGCATCAGAGCTCATTTCTGTGCTCATTCTGATGCCTGTAGTTTGAGCTTTCCTGTTTTTTGTATTCTGCACTGCCCAGGGGTGCAGCTCTGAGCTCACAGTCAGGGTCACTCAGCTCTGCACACAGCAGGGACACAAAACAAATCCTTTTCCTGCTGAACACCAAGGACAACTTTCAGGCCCAAAAGATCAACCAAGGGTGGCTGAAGGGAGGAACAAGAAGGATGGGACCTGACAACCTGGAGCTGGAATTGGACCCCAATTAATCCCCAATACGCAAATGAACTAAAACTCATAAAAATGAAAGACCTCATGCTGGGTCAGCCATTTTGTGACCATTCTTAGCCCACCTTGGGTGCAGCCCTGGTCAGGCTCTTGCCCTGCCCAAGGTGTATCCTAAAGGCCTTTCAATAAATACCTGCTTTATTCTCCAGCTCTGTGCAGCCTTCCCAAGGCATCAATTCCAGCAGCCTGTTTGGATGTTCCCAGTCTGATCTGCCTCATCATTGCTGGGTTCTGCCTGCTCCTTCATTCAGTGGCTAAAGCTTTGGTCTGTTTTCTGGTCTGCTGTTAAAATGTAGCAATGTTCAAGCTGGAAAGGACAAATTTATGCATTCCTTACAAGGGACAGCCCATCCCATTAAAAACAGAAAGGACACTATTTCCTAGGTAGTGAAACACAGAAATTGCATCAGTGTGCTGCAGTTTACAGCAATTCTAGGCTGTCAAATGAGCCCCAGTTGAGTCAAATGCTGCAGTGGTGGCTGTGGTGCAAGCCCTGACACTGCACACTCACACCTCTGAAACCAAAGTAAGGCTCTGCTGAGGGCCTGGAACAGCAGAGTTTGCTGAAATGAACTTCTCAAGCAGCTAAGTTCAAACCAGAGGTTAGAAACAAGTCTAATGAATATGCAGGGTCAAAAATTCCTCAGCTCCAAGCTTTTTTTATATGAGCAGTTTAGGGCAGCTCCTCACAAAGTGCTTCCATCCTTTATTGCTCTGACAGTGTCGTGGTGCATGTGCCAGCCCCAGCAAGGCATTGGCTGTCAGAGAATTGCAAACACAAGTGCAGTGATTTAATCAGTGCACAGTAATAATTCTGCTGCAATAGATGATCTCCCTGATGACTGCAGTGACAATAGGAGAGCCTGGCAGGGGAGTGGCAGTGTCCTGACACACAGGTGCATCACAGGTGAGGGACCTTTCTCCCCTCAGCCTGCCCTGCTCACTGCAGCAGCTCAGAACGCTCAGACTGATTGATTCTGGCTGCCAAGGGCTGATCCTGCCACACTAACAACCAGGCTTCTTCTCCAGGCTGCAGAGATCTTTGATTCTGAACCACACCACAAACCATCAAACACACTTTCCACAAGCCACTTCAAAACCTGCCTGTCTCACATCTCAACACTTAGAAAAAAAACACTTTCCTGACTAAGCAAAGGGACACCAGCATATCTTCAACATCTGTGAGGCATTCACACATTACAGACAGATTGTACTCTTCAGAGCTGTGCCTACATGAGAGATTGAATCTTTTCCTGAGACAGCAACCATGAGTTGAGTGCCTAAAATTTAGCTGCCAAAAAGAAGAAAATGTAATTTTCTACGTGCTAAGTACCTGCAGCATGTTTTCCTGAATGCAACCAGAACCAGGCACAGTTCATGTAGTTTTGCAATTCATTACTCAAGCAGTCGATCGTGATATTCCTTAGAACAGAGAGAGTAATCCTTGTGTGGGAGACACCTCTGCACACAAACCAGCCTGATGTCAAACTTGACCTTTCATCTTCAGCATGAACAAGCAGATTTGAGATCCAGTCTACACTCCCGTGTAGGTACAAATTTGCTAAAAATTGCTATAACTCAGGCTTTCCACTGCTAAAGGAAATCTGCCTCTACCAGCAACAAACTGCCTGCCTGTGCTCCAACAGCCCAGAAATGATGGAGCCAGGACTGGAAACTTCTGTCAGCAAAAGTAAGGTTTACACAGAATGAAAATGGCCTTGAGAGGAGCTCTTGGGAGAATTCCGAGTTAACTGGAGTTTATCCAGGCATGATTTAGGTAATACATTGTCTGCAAAAGTGCTTTAAAATGTGTAAGGCACTGATGAAGCACCAGATCACTGAGGATGATCTGCCGAGTTCTGCAGAGATTTCAGATCTTGAACATGATCCTGAGTACTCTGATACCCCTATAATTTAGGTCTGAGTCTAATGAAGCAGTGACAGCACAGCAACACACAGCTACTATAAGATAATGCAGACTTTTAACTTGCCATTTGCCTAGAAATTTTCTTGTCTATATTTAGAAGAAAAAAATCCTGGCACGAATCTCTGTCTGCCAGTTCCTAGAAGTCACAAACAATTTAAAAACCTAGGCCCAGTAAATAACCTAAATTTGGGGTTAATGTTGTTTTACAGGTAGTCCCAGCCTAAGTGAGTTTACTCAGGTACCCAGGCATTTATTGGATCAGGTTCTAAGGGATCTCTCATATGCACATGAGCACTACTTCCAACCTCAGGGTCTCCAGTTCCAGATTTCACTAGACCAGCACAAAATCAAGGCTGCTTGAAAGCCTGACTTAAGAACCCTTGCTTTAGACAGTGCTTCTTCATAATTGAGAGGGCTTTTGGTTTGGCTAGTGTGAGACTCTTGAGTTTAATAATAGCTCACATAAGGAATCTCTATTGTGTTTTCAAATCACAAAATCAGCAATAGAATCACAAGGCACTGCATCACAGTCCCCCATTTACTGTGTGTGAGTCTGGAATGTGAGCAAGACAGTTCCTATGAGACATTCAGCTATGACCAGAGGCAAAAATTCTGGCAATCTAGTGTAAAACATCACTCTTGTGCCATCCCAGGCTTTGCAGACTTTTCTTGTCAGTGGAATCCTTTTGATTTCGATGTAGTCACTCCTGATTTACCCCAGGGGCAGTAAGACAGAAGCTGGAGACTAGAAGTACATTTTTTTCCTTAGGAGCTCCTGTGTAACTGCCTTGAAGCCAAATGTCCACTGAAATTTTTTATTTTGTAAGATATCTGTTACTGTAAAGAAATCCCTCCCTCCTTTCCCAAATTCTGACTTTTCTCAAAACAATTAGGTTCGAAAATTAAATAATATGTTTGCTATTTGTAAGTATTAAGGTAAGTACCTTGAAAGGGAGATGCGTTCAAAAAAATAATGTCCAGTTCCATTGCTTATTTTTTTCCTTGCTAGAATTTAATGAATTCTTCATTTGCTTTTATAAACTAAATATTTCCTTTGAGCCCAATTAGCATAGCTGGAAGAAAAAGCAAAGCAAGGCACTGTTCAGCATGCATCAATGTAATGGAAAAATCAGTTCTTTTATTCTAGCTTTAATAACTGCAGCTTGATTAGAGAGAAAGAAAAAGCTAGGAGAGAGAGGTGGGGGGGGATGAGAGGCCTGCCAAATTAGTTCTATAAGAATTCTCAACCTGTCTGCTCTCTGGCTTACTATTCAAATGCTAATTGAGCCTTTTTGTAAACAGAATGGGTAATCATAGAAGACAAAAACAGACACAGAAAACAAATGAAATATCGCACCTTATCCAAACCAGCACAAAATTGCACAGATGAGCTTTAGAAGCCTTAACATTTTGTTTCTTTGGTCTCTTTAAAGAACATAGACAATCATATAATTATTATAATAATGTAAAATATAACCTAATAAAATAATAAAATAATAAAGAGCAGTTCTTTTTGAACAATGAAACCAGTCATGTTATAATTAGATAAGAGGATTTATACTCTCAGCTATAAACATGAAAGTGGACCATGAGACCGGATAAAGGCAAGGTTTTAATTCTTAAAAATTAATTACATGGCATTATTATTATCAGTACACAGGATGCATTAATTATACAATAAATAATAAGATGAAAGGCACATTTTTTTGCAACTTGAAATCACTTGGGGACATTTGGTTTTATACAAGAATTGTCCTTCAGGCATTTCTATAATCTTGTTACTATGCTAAGTCAAGCCCTTAAACCTGTTAGTGGAAGTGGTGGATGGAATTAATCTCTCTTAATTTAGACTTTGTACTTACACATATTGTTGCAAATTTTAGATATCCCCTGTAATTGGGGTCTAAGGTGTAGCAGATTTATTACAGCTTCTCCTCGTAAAACAAACACAGTCTGATGTTACTGGAAGCAGAGCACATCCAATATGCACCCAGGTAAAGGTGGCTTCTTGAGCAATGTCTTGCCCAAAGCCTCTGAAAATGCCAACATTGCACTCAGATTTTCCTGTGAGGTTTGGAGCTTTGCAGAGAGGCAGAGCTGGGCTCAGCAGAGCAGGGATTCATTCACTCAGTGACAGAGGCTCCAGCCCTGCACCATCTGCTGAATCTCCCAGCCCTGAGCACACACCCTCTAAAATCCCACTGCTGGGCCCTTTGCTAGTGCCAGCCTGCTCAGAACAGAGTCCAGAAACCACACCATGGTACACACCAAGAATATTTGATATATTAATTTTTTTCATATATACACACAACTTGAGAAAGAGGCCCTCCTCCCACCAAGGCAGGACCTCCCCAGAACATCAAGAGAGCACCAGAGGACCTGGACACTGCCAGGTGTTCTCACCTGGGGCAGGGATGGACTCTGCACCAGGGAACATCTCTTTTTTGGCAGCACAGATGCATTGCAATTTATTTCCTGTTAGATCTCAATGAAGTAAACAACTTTACCATACATTTTACTTTTAAGGAATTATTTCACAAATATCACTTATAAGGAAAATGAATGTTCTACATTAAAAGGTTGATGAATATATAATGTTTAGCAGTGTCTGACTCAATTAAACTGCCAACATGTGCTCCCACAGGAATTCAAGAGATGGGCAAATGTCAGGAAAACCAAGGTTCACCTTTCAGCTTAAACCTTTGAAAATGAAGAATCTTTCATAATACAACCCTGTGTTACTACCCCTAAGTAATTATTCCCAAGATTTATTGCTTTTCTGTAGCATTTTGGTCTAACTTTTCATTCATATATTGTTCTGAATCACGGCTCTCTGGGAGAAATGAACTTTATTTGCTGGTTATTTTGATTTCAGGTGTGTACACTGTGACACCTCCTCATGATCAAGCTCACCTTCCTTTCATTTTGATCTTCCTCCTCCATATCCTGTCAGAGTTAGCTCTGTAGCTAAGGTACACCAATCTGATCTGCACCTTTTGTGAGAATGTTCATTTCTGCTGTGCTTTTTAATATAAGCTGTATTTTGATTTGTTATTATTTTTATCATCATAGTCCCTAGAGACCCAAGGAAGCAGCAAGTCCCTCTTTGTCCTCAGAGCTGTTATCCAAGAACAAAGCACCTCTATCAATCACACAATCTTCATTGGAGAAGATGAAAGTTTTGCTTTTCTTTTTGTTTCATTGAAGGGTGTTATTTAATTAGATTTCCTGGAATATTGAACAGTATTTCCATACAACAAGGGCATCAATTTAGAATGGAAAAAATTGTCTTTTACTATAAACCAGATATGTCAAACTTCCTTCCGAGCAGCTGCCCAAATGTCCAGTGTTTAAATAGGAAGTCAAGTAAAACAATAAAAGGTTTCATTAAAACCTTTGTCTTTTGTGCCTTGATATAAAAAAGAGCAACCTTCCAATTTCAAAGCAGCTCTGTTACTGTTATCATTACATTATAACATTAGAGTAGCACCAAGTAATAAAAATTAGTATCAAAAGCTCATTTTAAGTACCGGATAATAAGGAAATAAATACTTTCACCTGAAAGAGTTTAGACTGTGAAGAAAGAATTCAGCATATAAATATCATTAAGAAGCAAAAGAGCAAAATTCTAGGAGATTGAACCTTTGTAGCCACACACCTGGAGGTAAATGACCACAGGCAGAACTCAAGGCTCATGGCTGAACCTACAAATCCTGTGGCTCTCAGCATTTTGTACTATAAGCCCACATGAAAGTGGGAAAGAAAGGGAGAGAAGTAATATAATTTAAATGGTTACTTAAAAAAACCCCTAATCAAACAAACAAAAATCCCCAATTTTAATGCAGAGCTTTTTTTGTTTTTCCCCCAGCCCATTGACAGAACCTCTTGCAGAATTGGGAATCCCATAACATTATTCCTCGTGTCTCTATGACCTCATGGTTACCCACTCTGGACTCATTTTGAGTGGCTGGGTAATGCTGCCATTCTCAATAACTTGTGCTGAAGGCAGGCATTGCCCTGCCATTCCCAGAAACCGACTTTTCTGGGAAAATACAAAGAGCTCCAAGCTGCTGTGGTTTATTCTATTTTCCCTTCACTCTCCACCCAGTTTGCTAACAGACAGTTGTTTGTGAACACTACATAAGTCAGTCTTTTGAAAACTAGGGGTGTCTATTATTTCTGGAAGTCTTTGATATCAGAGGGAAATATTTAAAGTAAACTACAACATTACAAACTGACCAGAGAATTTAGTAGGGATTTTTCCTTTGGCTTCTTCCTGTTTTGTCTATAACAACATAGTGAAAAGACCAAAGCTTAAAACCCTGGTTTGTGTTCATCTATGTATGTGTGTTTTTCTATGTACACACACACATTTTGAAATGCATTCATAAATATTTACTATGATATAATTACAGGTGGAGAAAAAGATACTAAGTATGAGAATATTTCACCCTAAAAGCATGATAGGTATTGGGTTTGGATCACAAAGTAACAATCTCTTTTGTACAGAACACAACACAGCACCATATAAAACTGAGTCCAAAGATTATTTTAGCTATTTCTTCTGAAAAGCTGTTTGGGTGCTGTGTCTTTAAAAGCTCAAGTTTATTTTGTGTTAGTTTTCTTCACCTGTTGTCAAAAATAAATATTGAAATACAGCCAGTACAACATATTAGCCTTACCTAATAGTGCTATTTAACATTTTTATTGAATATGCTCACACAGAAAAGATTTCAATACCATACAGCTTTCTGATGTAAACCAGGTAAGGCTGAAAGGATTTTTACCATTTTCCTGTACCATAAAAGGAAGTGAATTTATAGGCAGGCCACTTAGGCATGTTGTAATTAAATGAGTTTTAAGGTTGACAGTAGTCCTCACACTATGGTCTGTATGTATTATCTGTTTCAGTATCTGAGGGGGGGAAGGAAAATACATCTGCCAGCTGACATTTCACTGATGACATCACAGAGCATATTTCTGGTGCTTATGTGTAAAATATGGGATTTAGTTCACAGAAATTCAGTTGGAACAGACTCCTTGGCTTTATGAAGTTTGTGTGAAATGCCTATCCTACTCAGATGTTGATTTGAATGAAGCCACCACCTCAAAACAGAACCCTACGAAGGCAGACTGCCAGTCAGTTTGCTCTGGACAGGGGCAAAGCTGTGAGTCTGAGCCAGCTCACTGGAACATTGCAGCAGGAAAAGGTTTTTCTCAGTCTCCTTCAGTCTTTAAAATAAAACCCAATAATTCTTTACCGCAGATGACAAGCACCTTCCCAGTGCTCCCAGACCCTGGGGTTTGGAATGCTGCCCCACCTTGCCCCACAGATGTTCAGCCAGAGGGAGATGAAAAGCAGCAGGCACAGGGCAGGTGCAGGTCTGGGTGTGTCCAGCCTGACCCCAGCCTGTATTTTCACAAAGATTTGAGATGTTTTTAGATTCAAGGTTTGTGCTCGCTCACAGGTGGCTTCGCTGTGAATTCATTGAGACTCCAGATACAAATGAAATATTTCTAGACTTCAGTAAATCTTGGAATTGGTTTGAGTCCTCAGGAGAAAGCTGCTGTAAAGAGCTGGCATTTTTCTTTTTTACAAGTTTAATTGGAACCGTTTTGCATGTTACACTAATCACCCCTTTGGGAGAACAAAAGACAAAAACTCTGCCAGCAAAACACATTCCTTTTTGAGATTTTGATTTGTCAGATATTTGTACTTGCAAGTTACATCACAATTCTATCCTAGACCAGAAAGACTAATTTGTGAAGTTCATAAAAATTCTGTATTTCAAGCTAAGAACTTGACACTGGTATCATTTCCAGTAGAATAAACCCAAAATAGCTTTGCTGAAATCCATAAGGTTATAGCGAAATATGACTGATGGAAGTGTGACATAAATCAAATTTTAAGCTTTTCATGTACAGTTGAAACAGTCCTGAAATAATTTATCCAAATGCACAAAATTATTTCTCTTCTGACTCTCCTAGAAGACAGGTACTCATCACAGGTCAGAGCGCATTTCTCCTGCCATACTTCTGAGTTTTGTTCCAACCCTTCATCATTCATCATTCTTCATCATTTAGTATTTGTTAATCTTCTGTGTGTCACACAATAGAGAAGGCTAATTATGCTCTCAGTAACGAGCATTTGTGTGAATTGTACGTGACTACAGAAATTGTTAGTGCTAAAAGTCAGGGAAATTTGACTGACTGTGACATGGATATTGACAGGATTGCAAATGTTCAGAATTGGAAAGGAACAAAGACGGATATTTTACACAAAATGTGCTAACAGACAATCTTAGGTAGACAATGAAATCTCTGTTCCAGCATGACAGAGCTGACAACAAAAACAGACATTTTCTAAATATTCATTTAAAGAATATTCTCTCCATGAAGATTTTTCATTAAAGAAAAAAGGTTAGTAATATAAGATATAGGTCTCTTGGCTAAACATGAGGTGATTGTGAACAAGGTGTCTGTAATAAGAAATTTGATTCTAAAAGGAATTTCCACTAGGGTTAAAGGAAAATATTAATGATATAACATCTGAATTACACTCCACAGTTCTGATCACCTATGCGCCAGCAGGAAAAATTCAATCTTAAATAAACTTGGCTTTTATTGGAAAAAAACCAAGGGAACAGAAACTGTACTGCACAAGAGAGAAAGGTAAAATCTCAAAGAAAAGATGATTAGAAGTACAACTGAGAGAATCAGTGCACACAAGCAACAGGAAACAATACTGATGTGTAAGACCACAAACTGGGCAAGTAACTTAGAATCTTATTAAAGCTAATGCAGTCTTGCAATGAGAAATTGAATGCAAAGCAGTGAGGAGTAAGGTTCCAAAACAACAAAATCACCATCTTTTTGTCTGGACTGAAAAAAAAAAAAAAAAGGAAAAAAAAAGGCAGTAGGAAATTTAAGAGAGGCTTTATTCAAGTCAAAATGAAACAGCAACCGCTTTCTCATTTTATGTTCTAATTTAAGATGAATAGACGTATCTCAAATTAATATATCTGAATATCATTTAATACATTTGAATATTATTTTATTTATAGTTTTTCATTACTATTACTTCCTTAAAACTAGAAGCAGTTATGTTTGGGTGATGTGGCAGGGAATGACAGAAGATGGTTCAGAAACTCTCTTTTCTGCTATTTTCTGCTGACTGCTGAGAGAATGCCAAACCACTGACCCTGATCCCAGTATTAGACCAGTATGTCATCCACTGGAGGTGAAAGATTTATTTTCCCTCTGAATCCCCACTTTTTGCCTATTTTTCTGGCTTTCTCTGCACAGCCTAATTTGGGGCTCCCATGCAGTAGCAGACAGGTTTCTCCCTGACCGTTCCATTTTTCTCAGCTACCACTAGTGAGCCAAACAAGGTTCAGACATCCTCAGCCTTCCTCATCCCCCTAGGAGAGAGGGTTTTACACCTCAGTAGGAGGTTTGGGTAAACTCTGATGAGCAGCCTATCTTCCTGTGCTTTTCATAAATTGAAACCTTGTCAGCCTGCACTGAAACCTCTCATTTAAACATTTTCTAGCATCAATAAATACCTGTGAAGGATTACATAAATACAGCCAGCCCCATCTAGGGTCTGAGTGGGTAGAGAGGAGGCAGCTAACAGAGTGTTAATACTTCTAATATACTTTTCCCATTTAAAGCCCGGTGATTTCAGGCTCTCGGGAGAGGACAGCTTGCTCAGCCTCTCTCCATGGAACAGGCAGAGCTGCAAACCTTTCACACACTTCTCAGGCAGCAGACAAGGACGGGGGAGAGCTGCAGGGAGCCCACTCCTCTTTTGTGTGCTCTGATGTAAGGGGGTTCAGTGAGCCCCAAGAGGCTGCCCTGACCCAAAGGAGCTTTCAGCAGCAGCCTCCTCCTCAAGTTATAAATTCATAACCGCAGAGAAATCATTCACGGGGCCAGTAATTGCCTGCAAAAGAGGTCTGAACAATGTGTGAGGATTCTCTAAAAGCCTCCACTGCCGTCCTTGGTGTCAAGGGCTGGCCTTGCACTTGCTTTTGTAACAAAAGAGTGTTTTCAGAGGACGGGATTTTCCAGCTGATGCTATAAGTAACGAAGCTAGGAATAGAATGGGCCCTCCTGCTTATGCAACATGGAAATTAGATGTAAACAGGCATAACAACCCAAATTCTGCCAATGGCTGTGTTAATAGCAAGGTTTCAGCACCCAGCATGGATTAAAATGTTATCCCAAATGGTTGTCAGGGAGGATGGAGACAGCTGGGGTCACTCTGGGACCACACCTAAATGCAGGTGTTGTACACACAATGGGATGCAGGAAGGACAGTTCTTGTAAAAGTCTGAANGAATGCAGGTGTTGTACACACTGAGACTGGGATGCAGGAAGGACAGTTCTTGTAAAAGTCTGAACATGGATCAGGGAAAGTCAGATTGGATCAGGGAAACCTATAAAGCCAGAGAAGAGCTGCACACAAACGGCACCACTGTTATGGTACCAATGTCATATTATGCCCTATGGCTGATTCATGTATTTATAGGAGTCACAGAGAAAGCAAAATACCAAATCCTGCCACAAGAACACAGCTTCTCTTTCAACAACATTGATATTTTTGTCAAGAGTTTGGCACATGGAAAAATGGAGCCTCAGTTTGATTCAGACTTTCATGTCTGTGCTGAAATTCAGGGGTACTTCCCTTCCAGGAAGAAAGAGGAAAGTAAAAAGAGATATTTGGAAATATTTTTCAAAATTAATGTTTCAAAGCTTGTCTCTGAAAACTTTTACAAGATTAAATTTATTTAATTTTAAAAACTGAGGAGAAGAAAAAGTTTCATTAAATCAATAAAATTATCTCCATATGAGCAATTTCAAGCCCACTTTTGAGCAATGTTATTTTGATGAAAAAAAATGAAGAAGAAAAATAAAAACCTTGGATTAATACATACTTTTTAAAAAGCACTTTTTAGTTCAGCCACTGATCTAGAAGTCAATATTTCACTCAGCTCTAGGACCTAAAGAGAACTATCTCAAGAGTTTGCCCAAAGGACTAAACAAAATCACTTGTATAATTAATGTGATTTTCTAAGAAGAGTAGACTCAATACATTTGAGAATACCAATGTCTCTTAAGACAGGAGGTTTTTTCACAAGCTCATCTTAAGAAGATTCCTCTGTACTTTCTTTCCTATGCATGTGTTCCAAGAAGCACTTAATGAGCTTCACAGAGTTACTAAAGAAAAAAAGACTCTAACTACTTGCTTTCTAGTTCTCTATTGAATTTCTTATTAATTAACGTATTAATGCTCTGTTTTCTTAAATTTAACTTTAAAGAAAGCAAGAACTTTTCAAATTAAGCTATGAGACAAGAATGCTAACAGCTTTTTTCACCCTATGCACACTAAAATCTCTGAGGTTTTTAGGAAATAAGATAGGAAAGGTAGCAATGACAATGTTTCTGTTTTTAAGTTGAAATCCACTTGTCAAGCCAAGCTCTTTCATTGCTGGAAGTTTTTATCTGAAAGAAATTAAGTCACCTTTTTTTTTTTTTTTTTAATCATACTAATGTTTTAAAACATATACTCAAACCAGTAAATATTTATGGTCTTATGTCCAGCTACATGTCCCCCACTGGAATAGTGACAGAGATCCCAAGGAAAGCACTGGAACCCAGCAGTTTGCACTATTGTTTCCTCTATGGTTATTTACCCATGTAATCTTACTTGAAAGGAGAATCCTCATTTCCAGCCTGAATCCAGCTGCAGAACGCAGTGACCAGGCTGTCCCATGATCAGCCAGTTCGAGCAGATAACAAAACCTGAACCCAGCCATCTCAACTTCCCTGTGTCTGAGATTTAATTATCTGCCCCCAACACCCTTCCCAGCTTAGGACAAATGACATGAAGCAACAGTTCCTTTCAGTAGAACATAGAAGAGAAAAAATAGCAAAAAAAGGAGAATAATCAATGTAGGCTAGAAGGGAAGATAAATTTTCAGCTATATGAAGCCCATGCATGAAATCTGTTGGGGCAGGAGGACCAAAAAAGCATTTGGGATCTGGTTCCTTATGCGTGTGAATAACAACCATACGTGAGGAGTCTGGATTGAACACCCAGATTCTGACAAAGAAAATCTTTCAGGTCACCATACAAGCTGTTCAACGCAAAGCTAATGTCTGTTAAAAAATTTGTTTACATTTTACTAAAAATTGATATGTACCTTAAATGTGCTATAGTGCCTCAGTATAGGAAAAGAACAGATGGAGCTTTCTCTAGTCAAACCTCAGCTTGAAAGACACTCAGCTTGTAGAGAGGAAGCTTAGTTGGTGGTGCACTTCATGTCCTTCATGTAAAATATTCTGTCACTTTTAATTTTGTACCTTGTTTACTTTCTCTCTTACAAAAGAACTGGGACTTGTTTTTAGCAGCTCTGATTAAGTTTCTATTGATTTTCGAGATAGGAAATGGAACTTTCAGATTTCCCACATGAATTTAAAGCAAGTCAGATATTAACCTCGAGGTAAAACATCTGCCATGACATTCCAAGAATAGACAAGCACTATCTCACTGAAAACAGCATCTGTGCTCAAATCTCAGTGCCTGGGAGTTGGAACTGGAGAACAATGCAAGCAGCAGGACTGTATTTTCACATGTGTAAAGCCACACAGGAATACACCCACATTTATTGACATTTACATTTACTCAGATATGGATTATCACACACGTGAAACACCCTTTATGCTCACACTCCTCAACTGTTAAAGCACTAATGGCTAAAGTGAGATAGAGATGGTGTCAAAGGGAATTGAGAAAAATGAGAAAGCTGATGCAGAGCTGGAAAAGCTTATTTTTTATACCACTGTTTGTGGCTCTGATTTTCATGTCTCAGACTAACTCTTAATATTAAAGCAAAAGCCTTCTGATGTTTTGAAATTCTGAGCTCTGTTCCCAGGCTCTTTCATGTAAATAAGAAATGTTTACATTCTTTAGTTCTGATAGAATATTTGAGTGATTGGTATGGTCACCAATCCAAGTGATGGGTTGACCTGCTTTGGCCAATAACTGGCCACCTTTGTACAGTGTATATAAATGGAGTCAGAAAATTAGAATAAGGAGATTATTGCATGCTGACCTTCGGACTGTCTGCCTGGTCCTTTCCAAACCCCAAAAAACATTTTCTGCACCCCAAAAGATGCAACAACTGTTAATGTATCTAACCATAGAATAGATATTTATTATTTTTGAGGATTAATGTGCCCTTTCTTATCCTGTAACAACTGCCAATATGTACAAAATTTTCTAGCTTAAAACTTTCATTATCAAATTTATCCCTGGTGTAGGTATTACCAACAGTATTTCATAGACTAACAAAATAAATATGCATAACTCTCTGAAATACATGCCATATGCAACATCTACTGAGATGAAAACTTTTACCTTCAAGTCTTTGTACTGCTTTTACCTATCATGGTAGTCTTCTTTAAGCTAATTGTTTGGAGATGTTTGTGATATCAGTGGATATTTTCAGACTAGGCTGAAAATTCACACTGGATGTGGTTCTGAAAACAGAACCCATGCAAAATGAAGGAAAAATTCAGAGGAAAGAAAGAAAAAGAGGCAAAAATCATCATTAGAGATGGAGCTGAAACATTTTAGTTCTTTTCTATCTTGTGAAACAGCCATAACTCTTACAGCTTGCTGGTGCTTAAAATGTGTACTGGTCCCACAGGGCTAGAAAATGCCACCTATTTTATTTAACAAACAAGTAAAGGGAACAATTTCAGTGGTATTCATGGACTTTTAAAAGGGAATTTTGCCTACTGTCTCATTGCTGCAAGAGTGATCCCACTGAGCTTCTCCTCTGACTGGAGACAAACCTGGAACCTGCCTACAATGCCCTTGGCAAGAGGAGGAGCCTCTGCAGCTGGTTAAATCATGATTTATACACCCAGTCCTGTGAAAAACACAGCTGCTCAATGCATTCAAGCACCCCTGTAAAGCAGCTTTGATCAACAGAGTAGAGTACCTTTGAAATGTATTTAAAAAAACTCCAAACTTTTATTAACGACTTACTCTTCCAATCCTGAATGTTACTGTTAAACCTGTCACCATAGAGATGGCATGTTAAAGGATATTTGAGGAATTTTAGGAAACTCTCTTATCCAAGAAAATCAGCTTCCCAAGGCATGGTAAACATTCCACAGAGGCTGGAAAATATAAAAGTGTTTTCCTAATTTGCATGAACCTAATTTATAAACTTAAACACAACCATTGTATGCCGGGTACATCATCTTGCAAAAAGTTTTAAAATGGCACTTTAAAAACATTTTAAAAATCCATTTTAAACTGTCATGGTTGCATTAATAACAGCTGACCCAGCAGCAAACCACAGATGACAACAAAGGTCAAAACTTCATAAGCAGATTAAAATAAAACAAATTAAAAGAAAAATTGTTTATTATCTATTATTATTGTTTATAAATGTGGTTTATCACCATAATCTGCTATCAATTAAAAATATATAAAATCTTGTGGGACATTTTTACAATTCCAAGTTGTTTTTCTCTCATTTGCTGGAAAACTGAAGCTGTGCTGTCACTTTGCCTAGCAGTGATTCAGGTTGTTCCTATTCAATACATGACTCACTATTTTGTCCCAGATTTTCAGAAAAGGATTAAACTCTACTGAAAATCAGGCCTCATATCACTGATTAAATGAAATCTCTTACATTTTTTCATAGCAGACTGTAGATGTTAAAAGGATCATGTGTGAGAGAGGGAAAGAATGTATGGGTTGCAGAATACATAATAAAAATACAATAAATACACAGCATGAAAAAATGACACCACTAAGTCCCATGTGTGCACCTGCAGGATAACAAGGTGAATATTTGCATGGGAGCAGTTCACACCACTCCTAACACTGTTCCTGAGACTGTACTCCCCAAGTGAGCCAGTGATTACACCAGATGGCTGAAATGATGTATTTGATTCTGAAACGAGATTCAAAAACTATTGTGGAGAACTTTCTAACACATTTCTATTGCTATCAGATTATTAGTGAGAAAGAAACCTAAACTTGGAACCAAATTTTCCCTTTTCTATTTCAACATATTACAATTTTATTTGCTGATTGCCTCTGTAAAGATTGCAAAGTACATGTAGTGGGACCAGAGATCTTCTTAAGCAGTAAAAATATTTTTGGAAAGGAGGTTTCTACCTGGACAGCTATGTGGGGTTGACATTCATTGAAAAGAATTCCACAAGTTTCCATTTCTATACTTAACAGAAACCAGTCTTCAGCAATGAGAGTCAGTTATTTTGCATTTCAAAAGAATGGCAGCTCCTCTGAATTCGTCAGAAAAAGCAATCAGCATTTTCCGCTCTGCAATGGAAAACAATCCCTGGAATTGTATATAACACAGTATAATCTGTGTGTACAGGTACCACACTCACATTCTGCAGGAGATATGTATTCCACAAATTATGTACAGTCACAGGTAATCCACAATCATGTGTGAAAAACATGAAGGGTGAAATCATCACCTGTTCCTTCAGCTGTTTTTTGTTAGCAGTGTGTAGTTCTGCCTACAGGATCATCTCTCTGCCACCTTTCTCTGGCTGTCATCAAACATTCCCACTGCCTTCCCATCCGTGCACTGGAAACACAGCACTGTCCAGAGCAGGCACTTGGGTTTACTTTTTATTTATGAACAAATACTGCTGAAAGAAATAAACAAAAACAAACAAAAATGATGCTGGTTTAAATCTTCAACTGAACTAGACTTAGCCACATTTGAATTGCACATGTGAGCAGCCCATTTATAGTCACTTCTCGTGAGCATTCAGTTTACAGGCACAGATGTTCAGGGAAAATGCATTTTAATCTCAGGATGAGACCATTTAAATATAGCCTTCTGTGAGTATTCATACCAGTCAGGGAACGAGAAAAACACCAATCAAATTATATGACTAATCATTTCTAAGTTGTGCATGGATGTATTTGAATTTCAGATGGCAATCTGAGGAAAGGTCCTCAAAGCTTTAAGGAATGTTCAAGTGAAGGGCTACGTGTTCATGGGGATTTTAACAATGGCAAAAGATTTGCCCATGTTCACACAAATGGCTCAAAAAAGATTATCAGAACAATTTGGAAAAAATTATTTGAGAAAAACTGTCCTTAAGGGAGAGTTTTAAGGAATGGACAGCTTTATGGAATCTCTGGTGAGACTAGGATACTTAGATTTTAACAATATTTCTATAAAAGGAGATATTCAAACACTAATGAATGAAAATTTACAAAGAAATTACTCAGTCTGAATGAAGATTAAGAATTGGATCCACTGGAAATACATCTTCCACGAGCATTCTCCAGGCTGGAACGATTCAGATGCTTTGACTTTCTACTCTAATGAATCTCACCAGTAGCTGACAAGTAACCCTTCCCAACAAAGAATTATCCTTTTCCAGGCAGCTTCCCTGCTCCCTTGCTCCCAGCAGGCTGAGGTTACGGTGTGTGCAGTTAGAATGGGCTGCTCAGAACTGCTACCACTTCCTATTTCCCACATTTTCCACTGGGAATGCAGCCAACCTACTCCCAAACCACTGTCTGCCCCACGTACTGGCAGGCTTAAATCTGGAGGAAGCACTGGAGCCATTTTAGATAGATGTCAAAAAAGAGACAGAAGGCATAAAAATAAAAATGAGACAGCAGCACTCCTTTGCAGAAAACTCTTTTCCATGACACATGAAAAATATCTATTTCAAGTGTAAATAAGTTGGAAAATATTTTTAAAAGATCAGCATAAAACGTAAAGTGCATTTTGAAAAACACATATTACAATATAAAATATGGGCAAACAAGCAGAATTGTGTCTATGTGGGAGCTAATTTAGTTGCTTTCTTGGAAGCTCATTCTGAATATGAAGCCACCCAAGCAATCCTCAGTTCATTTTGCCTTTTCTTTCATTTCTATAAAAAGGCACAACCTAAGTACATGAGGGTATTGTTAAGCCGCAGGTTTGGAAACTGTTGTGTGATCTTAGAATTGTTATTTCCAGAAATGGCAAAACCACTGTTGTTATTTTATCTCAACTTCACAAAGTACCAAAATGTGCCATTATGCAATGGAAATCATTGTCTTAATTAGACAGATGGTTGATTCTGATCAAAGCTAACTTGAAACAGACTTTCATACACTTCTTCCATCTTCAGACAATTTTTTTCAGGGAATATGGTAATATTCCTCGGAATGTATATACATGGAACATATTTCTGCTGTTAATCAAATTTATAGAAGAAAGTACTGATATACTGAGACACATTTAACTTCTTCAAATTGGCATAACTATTGACACTATGCAAAACTTCATTCCAGGTCACACTGTGCCTCTAAACCACCTTCCCAACAAATGACTTTGAGTGCTAGGGCCAGCTATTCTTGGGACAAAGACTAAATCAGTAGAGATATCAAGCAGCAAGTTAATACAAAGTTATTTTCCAATCTCTTTTTGTTGGTTTAAAAGCTCAAGGTTACTTGATTAATCGATTAGGTACTGTGTTCTTCCCCAAAGAATGAACGAGATGCCCCTACTGGAAAATCAATTAGGTGAAATGAGCATGATACTAAAGGAAGACAAGAACTGTACTCATCCTTCCATAAGGAATATTTTAGGCTTGTTTTTCCAAATAGTCCCACCAAGACCAAAATGCTAGGTGGAATTTTTGTGTTGCCTCTGGCTCATTTTTGCATTCACACCCCAGAGATACATAGAGAACCTGAAGCTTCAGAAAAAAAATCTAAATGTTATGAAATTCTATGTACGAGAAAAAATAGGCTGTTTTTTGTTGCTTTAGTTCTTCCCAGAATGCCTTTATTTAATTTCATGCAAAGGAGGCATAAAACACTCTGTTCTTAATTAGTTCTTGATACAGCTTATCTGCTTTCATGAGGGTTTGTCAGCACAGCATGAATCAGAATCATTGGAGACCACTACTTTAGCTTGAGTTTATGATGATGATTTGTCTTTAAAAACAGATTGGTTTGAATTGCTGGATCTCAGAGTAATTGCAGACACTATTGACTTCATGTAGCAGGTCAGATGTGATTGGGATGCTCCTTTTTCAAGTGCAGTACTTATCCTTGGGAAGACAAAGCTTCAGATGTATTTAAGAACATAAATGGCACACATTTGCAGGGTTTTACGTTAGTAAGTTTGGGAGTCATTTATCAGTTGAAAACCAGAAATGGCAAAGGCAAACGAGGAAAAAAAAAAAATCCAAATGAGTTTTCACTGCTAAAATATTTTGTGGATTATAGATACAGCTAGCAGCAATCTCAAACTCTCCAAGTGCTGTTTAAAGAAATTATTAACTCTCACAACACCCTTGGGGAGAAGGTAAATATTATTAAACATGTTAAAGGTGAGGCTGCTGCTGTGCTGGTGGGCAGATTGGCCCGAGGGGTGGGGCAGGCTGGGAATGCAAGAGGAGAGGAGAGTATGTGGGCACCACAGATGGTCAGTGTGACCCCCCAGGACAGCCCTGCTGCTGGATCAGCTTCTGCAGTGCCCCCAGAGCTCTGCACAACAGGACACTCTGCAAGGTCCCCTCAGCACTCCCAGCTGAGGCTCAGGACAGGGCTAAGGACCTTTGCAGGGTTATCTTTGTCTGCCTCAGGTGTGCTTTCAGTCTGTGGGTCCTGACCAGCACCTGAACTGCAAAGCTCCATGCTGCATAGTACCTGCAGCTCTTCTGAGAAGGGAGAGGGGACAAATCCCTTCCTCATGCTCTGCCAGCACAATCTGCCAGCACCTTCACCTCCTTCAGTGTCACATCCTCAGCAGAGCACATCCTGTCTGCTGTGGCACAGGCTAACAGGATCTGCTGGGAGCAGAGGAGATTTGGGTTAATAATTGCATAGCTAATCCAAACAAAAGGAAAGAAAAGCAGAAAAGCAGTTTTTCATTTATATTTCCCCAGCAATATTTTGTAAACTTTAAACATCCACAGGGGTTTGGATATGGGTATGGATATGGATATAGGCAGTTATGGGATAGGCATTTCTCTTGTGAGGGTTGTGGTTCCTTCCCAGGGAATCCTACAGTGCTCTACATCCATGGGCATGATCCTGCCAATGCTGGCTGTGAAGAGCTCCCTGTGGCTCCAGTGGGAGCTTTGCTGGAGAAGCTCTGAAGCTTTTAACAATATTAGACTGTTCCAGTCCCCTGAGGAATCTGTGAACACACCAGCCAATATGGAGCACAGCAAACCTCTGCTCTGATGAGATGTGTCACAGGCTCTGTTATCCACAGAGAGCAGAGAGAGGGCTGAGAATGAGCCAGACACACACAAACACACAAACACACAAACACACAAACACACTCAACCCCCGTAATTCCTGTTCAATGCAAGCTCTGCCTCCCAGGACCTGTGTCAGTGCTCTTTGTCAGACATAGCACAACAGGGGCACGAAATTCAGGGTGCTGCTAAGTGCCACTGCTCTTAAAATAAGGAATTAAAGCATAATCCTAACGTTTAACTAGGGTAAAAGTCAATAACAATGTCCAAAGTATGGCATAAGTCTAAGCACATTTATACTGCTGTGGATGAGACCAGTTCCAAAATTCAGAGTGGGTACATAGAATTTCCACAAAATATTATTTCAACTTTCAATTTAGATATTTTATTTCAGACACCAAAGATTAAATTGTTTAATGAATTATGCACATTTTTGCTCTCTGTGGTAAAGAACAGCAGAAAAGGACAGTGTCATGTGGAAAATAGGATTATGAAATTCCATAATACTTATCAATAATAATATATTACAGCCATGATTGTTAGGCAATTAAAGGTTGTAAAAACATGAAAGTACAGAACAGATGAACTTAACTTGCATAAACAAATTCTTTATGGCATTTTATAACTTATACTGTGTGATTTTGTAAGCTAAATAATTTTTTAAAAATTTTTATTTTTATGCATATGAAATGTAATATAGCCAAATATGCTCCAAATATGAGGAAAAAAAAAACAGTTAAATTCACAGAGAATGAAAGAATATTTTGTCTTTTAATTATGAAATACTCCTTAAATTTACTATACTAGAAATCAAATTTGGAATACTAGCAAATGGGGTTTGCTTTTATTAATCATTCTACCCTTAACAGTATTATTTGTATTTATGAGGTCTTATTCTCTCCTTGAACTAAAAAGCAATCAGGTTCATAAAAAGCTGACTAGAGAGAAAATGTCTTATGTCAAAGCTCAAGTCTTGTCCCCCATTTCGCTTGAGAACTCTCTAAAGTTTGTGAGAAGGGAGATGAAGGCAGCTTTCTCCTTCTCAGTGTAAATTTTGCAGCCAGCACAGCCCATGTGCTGCAGCCCAGCCCTGAGCAGGTGCTGCTCTGACCCTCACCCCCAGTCAGTGCACAGCCCCCAATGCCCAGCAACCCCACACAGGATGGATCCTCAAAATGTTGGGATGGGCTTGCTGATGATCACATCTTCAGAGCACACTCTTAAATGTGGGGGGTTTATTTTTGTGGGTTTTTTTGTTTGTTTGTTTGTTTTTGTTTTGTTTTGTTTTGTTTTTTTCTTCCCATCTTTGTGAAAGAACTTTTTACTAGGAGTCATTTGGTAAGAAATCCACAAGGTCATCTATAATAGAAAAATAATGGACTAATTTGAAAGCTGAAGCCCAAACATTTGCTTGTAAAAAGTATGGCCAAGTGTCAACTTTGCAGCTTTGAGATAAGCTATCTATTTTGATAGATTAGAATCTCCACATTGTACCTTAGCACCTCAAACTGGAAAAAGAGGCATTCCTGTGGGGAAGCTCACACAGGGAACTGGCAGCTCTTGCTCAGGCTCAGCTGCTTTGCTGGTCAGGGCAGTATTTTCACAACTTTTTTCTTCATTGAAAGAATCTGACAGACTTTATAATCTAGTGTCTAATTTCTGAAACAAATGCCCATGTCAATGGAATAATTATCTAACAGTAGAAGAATAGCCTTCACTGCTGTGGCATGTTGCTATGCTGGGAATCATAAAGGAATTACTGTTTTTCAAGGGCATAGTGACAGCAACTTTGAAAGATTACACACATTTCAAATTGATACAGGTTTTGGCTCTTGAGTACTGCTCAGATTAATTGCCCACTTAGTCCAACTTATATCATACTTTTAACTTTTTAACCACCATAGAGCAACCATATGAATCAAGACACAATTCAGACCTTGCTATTGTGTGAATGGCTTCTATTTGTTAATAATGTACAGACTGGCTCATGGCATCAGTACTTCATTACAGCTAGCTGTAAATATTGCATGGGCATGGAGTTCTAAGCCCTTTGCTTTAATTTGGTCCACACAAGCATGGAAAGTCCTTGCAATTTTCTATACTCATATACAGCTCATGTCACAAGCTGTACAAAATACAGATTTTTGTAGAACACAAAAACCTACCTGATAAAGCTAAAGGGCTTTCTAACAACATGAGAGTATTTAATGGAAGAGTTATCAATCTGTTAAAACAGAGTAGTGTTAAAAATAGTTCTTCATTTCCCCTAGAAAGATAGTGATGAACAGAAGTTACAATTTAGAAAGGATGACTTTTTAAAAAAGCAGAGAAGGAGGGAAAGTTACAGTGTAAGATGGATTTAACTCCTCAGGCTTGATTCTAACTGCATTCATTCATTTCTTCTATGATAAAGGAGGAATTTGGTTATGTGCATTTCTACAATGATTGTGTAAAATAATGCATCAGTGCATCCAGTGAGAGTTTTTTTCCATCAACTTAGAGTCAAGATTTCACCAGTTGTCTCTACAACTGGGTACACAGTTTATGTTATGCCTGGCTTTTCTGGGCAAAAATATTTGAAGTACTTCATTCATGGTCTGCCAGCTTGTCACATGTCTGCCACAGATGTAGGAAACATATATTATTTACATTTTTAGCATTTAGATTGTGTAAGTACTGTTACTGGTAAGCTCTGACTGCAGAATGAAATGTAGGAAGACAAATAAGACACTTTCTATTTTCCCCAAAAGATAACTGCAAGGAAATGCACACTAAAATAGATTACATTGCTAAAATATTTGACATGCACTATTAAAATATTTTATTCAGTATTCAAAATATTAATGATGACTGCTGATTCACATTAAACTCTCTTGGTTTGTGTCAATTCACCTCTTGTGGTATCATATAATGTTCCTTCAACATGGCAAAAAGAATACAGAAATTTAATTTTTACAGCTTTGTGTACATGTACTCCTGCTGTAGTCCAAAGTCCTGCCTTCCCCAGCTGGCATTACTTAACTCAGCTAAAATTCTCACTGCTTGAGTAACACATTAGAAAATGTGCTTGTGAACACCTATATGATAAGAAAGCTAACTGCTGGCTAAATGAGAGCTGTGTAATGTCAAGTACATTCAACTGAACCCCTTTTCTATGCAATGAGGTGCTCCTTACAGCTGGAATCAAAATATTTTTGTATGGGCATCATTTTGTGGTGAACTGGTGATAACAGCATTTTCCTGCTCCTGTAATGATCAAGGTTCTTGTTACAGGTTAAAGTATGTGAGCTGCCTCAACTCTGCCAAGGAGTAGAGGAATGTTCTGACAGTGTCCTTCTGGAGGAGGAACAGAAAATAACACATCTCAAGTGATGTGTAGATGCTATTTTATATATTTCTAGTTATATGTAATATGTAGATGTTATTAACATGCTTGAGCCTGTAGGGTACACAGGCTCCTTGATCCACAGAAATTCCATCTGGCTTCTTGTATGGGACTGTCTACAAATGCTTTGGCCACAGAACTGAGAGTTAGATCATCTGGCTACAGCATCTTCTTCAGTTCTTTTCTACAGGTTTTCTTCCAGGTTTCTTCCAGAATTAGACTCATTTTGGCTGTTTCACCTAATTTGATTATAAATTGGTATTTAATATTGCAGTCTGGTTCTGCTGTGGCCTGAAAACATCAGTTAGAGGAAAGGTGATTCCCCACTGGAAGGCTCCTGAGGAAAATCATTCTTTTCTCAGGCACACAGACCCCTTTGCTGCTTTCCATAGCCTGTGCCAGGTATGTCTGTGCTCCTGGCACTCAGTTTGGACATCAAACATATTGTATTATCTCCTTTTGCAAGCTGAAAAAGCCACTTGAAAGGTCCAGATTCAGTTGTCATTTGATAACATGCAACTGTACAGGACTTGAGCTAAAAAAAAATTGTTAAGGACTATTTCTGATCAAATACACAAGGAGTACAAGGGTAAGAAGCCTTTTCTTGCCCATAAATAAGCTTGTTTAGAAAATCCAGAATTTAATTCATGCAATGTCACATGGCCTAATTTTCTGATGCTGCTTAAGTGAAAACTGAAGACCAGACTGCAAACCAGACAGAAGTACATATTATGAATTTAGCTGAGAGAAGAACTTTAAATAATACACTTATTTTACAGTAAGAGTTTTTTCTTGCTGGGAGCCATCCCTTATTATAGCTAAAATATCCTTTGTTGTACACAAATAAACTCCATCTAAACATATCATTAATATTGACACAGCTTAGGTCTTCTACAATTTTCTCCCAACATACTGTACATTTCCATCTAGAACATGGCATGAAGAAAAATGAAAGCTTTGTGCAGTATAATAAACATTTCCATAGAAGTCTATATAGTATTTCTGCTTTACATCATGTTTCATTTATCAGCCTGAATTAGGCTCTTGAAAGAGGAAAATGCAGCTTTGCAGTTCAGTACCTTTTCTGGTCTTTTCTTGCAATAACAAAATTGGTTAATGTCATTTCAAGTTCATCCTGTTCCATGCACACATGTACGTAGAGCTATGGGTAATTCACTTACACAGTTCAACATCTCCTTTGTCACAGATGGTAAATGTGCAGATTTTTCCCTCAAGGAAAGAAACTCTTTTATAAAATAATTGTATATTCTGCTCATTTTTTCTTCTGTCACTGATGCTCTTGTATTGTTATTATACTCTGTCAGGCTGGTAATTAGCATTCAGTCTCCATCTGACACAAGCACAGCTCTCAATCCTCCTTAAAAGTCCCTTAGGACACACATGGTAAGTAAAATAATGTGAGCCAGTAAGAGGGGGGAAAGTACTATAATAATAATAATAATAATAATAATAATAGCAACAACAACAAATAAACCAAGAGTGCAAAACCACAGGCTGCTTTTGTCATGGAGTCAATGCATGGCTCTCCAGTGAACTGCACAGAGCTAATCCTGCTGGTGGAATAAGCTTTCAGAATGCTACAACTGTCCTCCTGCAGCTGTCCTTTGCTTTTCCTACACAAAGATCTAAATACTCTTCCCAGTTTCTTCCAGACTTCTAAGGCACACAGTGAGTGTCTCTTTCACTCAGTGATTGCCCCTCCTCCATTTTCAGGTCTCTTGAGGGAATAATCATTTTTTGGACAGTGTCACATGTGATACTTGAGGTGTCCTATAGTTCTGAACAACTCCAACTAGACTATATCATTCTTGGTAAATGATAATGCCACTTTAGAGCTTTGTGCACCTACCAGAATTCAGTTTCAGCTGCAATGCTGTCACTAGAAATAAGAAACAGAACTTTCCTTGTAGTTCTTACAATATCCTCGTTTTCAGTGATTTCTCCTTGAAGTGACTGGTGTGAGCACAGAGTGGGCCTGCTCCAGGAATTCTGTAAGACTGGTAGCACCACACAGTCAGGTTTTTTCATTGAAGCTGTACCCTCACACACACTTGTGCTTTCACAGGCAGGATGTGCTGAAGGCACTGGTGTAGCCACCATGGTGTCACCAGCACATTATCTGAGATAGTGAGCGAGTTTTCTGCCTTTGCACTCACACAGCAACAGGAGAGACAGAGCAGTAGCTCTCACTGAAACTGGTGGTTTAATGTCATCCCAATATCCTGAAGTTACCATGGAAATGACAACAAAAAGAGGCTCACACCTCGACACCGGATCAGTATGAAAGATTATCGTGAGTCCAATGGCTCTCGGCAGTCTCGTAACACCGTGGAGAGTCAGGGATGTCAAAGATCTGCAACTTGAGAAAACCCTGAATTTCTCTGAATGTGAGATGTCTTAGTTCTATGATGTCAAAATATGGTCTGTCATACAAAAGCTGCTGAGTTGATAACAGAGATTTGTGCTTTAAAATAAGAACACCAAATTTATGCTAATATTAATTAACGGTCTGGTCTGGCACTATATGTCTTGGCATCAGTCTTAGAGCCTAGAAAATCTCGTGCAGTTGACAGAATCCGTGTATGAGAGACACTTGTCTGGTCACTGCCATCAAGGTGCTGAAAAAGAAGTCCTTGGAGGTCTCCATTTGCTCATTAGATCTCCTCTCTTACAGCCAGGTAACACTGCAAGGGTGAGCAACAGGGGAATCCTTATTTCACTGCACAGACACTTCCCAGGCCTACAGCTCTGTGTTTGTCCAAAAACGGGAGAAAAATCTCTTGATAGACACCACTGCTAACCAACTGTAATTTCTAAGTGTAAAATGAACTCTTAGAATGATTCAAGTATTTAAGAGATATTGGGTGAGAAGAAATACCTCATTCAGAGCAAATTCCTGTGAAAATGAGATCAGTATGGGGGTGACTACAGCAACTAAATTGGAGCACACCCAGCCTAAGCTGCACTATGTTCAGTGTTTAATGAAGCCCTGCCTATTTTCTCTTCTTAACTGACTGGGATGTTGTGTGAAACACCAAACCTGTAACACTCAGATATTGAACACAACCAGCATCTGACACAAGCAGCATCACACTGAGAAAACAAATGATGCAGTCAGCTGAAAATACTTCCCTAGACACAGATTAATAAAAAGGAGGAAGAATGATGTTCAGCCCCCTCCTCTTTCTGCATGTCACAGACCTAGAAGGTTTTAGGATTATTTAGATAATTCAGAATGCTCTCTCCTCTCTCACTAATAACTTTATCTTTTATTAGGTGAACCAAAGAGGAAGATTAGGGGTTCTGTTAGCCCGGGATTTATGGTTACAGTGAATTAAAACACATGAAAACCATCTGCTGCAGCATTCAAGAAGGAACTATTATATACCTAAGTTGAGAAAAAAAAAAAAAACTAAAAAAAAAATTAGAGGTGGATTTTCTTCTTTTTGTAGAAGAAAAGCTCTGTCTCTTCCTGATCTCTAACTTCAGCCTCTATACAATATTTACAATGCTACAATAATGATGCTGTACCCCTGCAAAGGCACAGCATTTTGTGGGAAAACCTCCTGGGATGTCCTCTTTTTTAGCTCTTTTGTGGTTGCTTGGAAGAGTGGATGGTTAGGCTGTGAAGGAGCCATAGTCTCAGTCCACCAAAATGCTCAGCTCTTTGCCATTTTAAATCCTACTTTCTCTTTCTGAACCTTGATAAAATCTTTAATTTATATATCTAACATCTACCTTTCTTTCTATCTGCAAATGAATGGATAGAAATTTCTGACTATTAAAAGGAAGAACCCATGTCACATATTTCCCATATTTGATTACACTTCTTTCATCATGTATGTGAAATAGCAGATTTGCATAATAACATATTTCTCTGGACTATGCACTGACCTGTGTAAAACAACCTACCAGAGAAAAATCTTCTTTCATGAAACACCAATTTTTCTGATGCCTTCAAGGCAAAAAATGTAGACAGCCTAGTTTTCAAAGTCACAGAGAAAAATATCTTCATAGATTTATGAAGGGAATAAATACAACTTTGCTAACCAACCACTTCCATGCATTCTAATGGCAACATGTTGCAATTAATAAAACAGGCATGCCCCATGCTGGGGGAAAATGCTGACCATGCCAGAATAAGTGGGCCCATATATTGTCCAAGCATGTAAATAGATTAAGTGACAGCATAATTAATCCTCAGTACATAATCAATGAGGCACAGTAAGGCCTTGTGAAAAATTGAAGACATTGGAATGAGACTGAATTTTCTCTGAGCTAAAATGTGGAGTCACTAGTCAATGAATCCTGCCTCAGGAGACTGTAACAAATACACAGAGAACCAGCTCAAGGACAGCCAGAGTTGTAAATTGAGAGCTATAAAAAAATAATAATCTAACAATTGTGCCAATGTGTTTATAATTTATAGGTTGGCGTTACAGGTGAGAAATAGGGGTGAGCAGTCTGTTATAATCTGAACTTGAGTCAGTAAAGCACTGCAGAACCTCTAAATCACCACTTCTTTCATTTCACATAGTTTAAAAACATATAATAAAACTATCAGACAAAGCCACTTTCTTTCAGGGTTTGAAGCTGGAGCTGTGGATACCAATCTGTTCAAAGTTAGAGTGCTACTAGGGAGTCCAGCAAAGGGAAGCTCTTAATTTTCCTTATACTCTTTTCTTTGCACGTTGGGCACTTGCCATAAAAGTACAAAAAGCACAGGGGTTTTTTTGTTATAATTGAGGCAGGCAAGAAAATAAGAGTTCCGTCTCACGTTAAATTTCGGTGTTCTCAAACTTAATTCCATTTTGATAATCTAATTCAAGGTACCAAAAAAAAAAAAAAANAAAAAAAAAAAAAAAAAAAAAAAAAAAAAAGCTTAAGCATGCATTTAGATGGAGCGAAATTGGAACCTTTAATCCTCCACAGTGCTGAGTAACTCTGAGTTTAAATTCCCTTCTCCCAGTGGGTGTTGAGGTCAGCACTCACCACAGAGCAAATTGGAGCCTAGCAGGATTCTGTTCTCTGGAAATAGGGGAGGCTGCCTCGCCGTGCTCTGCAGGGACTGAGCAGCTTTTCCAAAAGGGTTTATATTGGAAGGGTTTGGGCTGTTTCTTGGACGTGACTCCCCCTTAGAGAAAAGTGAATTAAATGGAGGAGCTCTGCATGCATTTGCTAATAACTGGACAGACAGCAGAATAGCACTTTTACATTTTTTTCAGTCATTCATCTTTCAAAGTTCCCCGTGCTTCCCATGAGCAGACCAGTCATTATTGCCAATCCATCCTCTTACAGCCTGTACAATGTGTAGGAAGGTACTGGAGCATAGTATGTAAAGATGGTTCTATATTCACTCAAACTTTCCCTTAATGATAAAGTATTGCAATAAATACTTAAAATACTTGTAAGTAACCTTCAAGATACTGTCCATTTGTCTGACATAATCACCGTTTGAGCTGTAACTCATCTTCCCTTACAACTGATCTACTGCATTCCTCTGCCATTGTGATGTGAATTTAACCTGAACTTTGAAATGCCAATTGGCACTCAGTATTCTTCCCCCATGAAAAGCCTGTGGAAAATTTTCATGATCAAATTACTTTTCTGCATGCTCTATCTTTCATTTCAATTCCAGCAATTTTTCATGTGCATTTTTCATTGTTAAATGCTCCCATGGAGGATAGTTGTAGCACTAATGGCAACTAAAAGTTACTGCTATTAAAAAAAAAAAAATCTGAAAACTAAAGTAGATCAGTAACACAATAAAACTGGTAGCTAGTGGGAGTGCAGCCAACCTTTTATACTGATTGGGTCCAGTGGCCTTTCTACATTCAGAGCCCTTTCTTTGGAACAAGCTTAATGAACACACTGACAGTGGTGTGACAGACAGAAAACCTACCAGGTGAGTTCCCCAGCTGTATCTTTGTGGGGGCTTGATGGGGATTTTACTTGCTGGGTATTAATTGAATAAGTAAGCAAAATTGAAATATTAGACTTCTGTTGTCATACTGTTCTGTAAAAAGGTTTCTCTAAGATTTCGCTACACAGCGGCAATAAATCTCAAGATAATGTTAAGCAATTATTCTGGTCTGTCACATGTTCCTGGATATTGTAAGAAATTGGGTTGAGTGAGGCAGTGATATGCAGACAAGGCTCAACTCTGATTTACACAGTCATCTTTGGTACTTGTTCCTAGTACCAAAAGAGATTTTATTAGCTTGGAATACTCAGTATTGGAAGAAATTTATAATTTTTTGATGGATAAATTCAGACCTTCTCAAGACAAAGGTTAACTCTCCATAGCTTCAGCCTAGCAAAATGAAGGTTGAAAATGAGAGCTATAAGGTAACAGGAGAGTTGACATCTGCTGTGTAGATATAGTGCTTCCCTTCTCCCAGAGGAAATAAATTAACAGAAAACCAACCAGCCAAAAAAAAAAACCAAACCCGAAAAAAAACAACCCAAGCAAACTAACAAAAACAAACCACAGATGCTGCATTCTGAGGGAATATTTTAGACTTAGAATTCAGACTTAGAGTTATCCTTAGAGTTTATCAGCAATCCAGCATCCTAGGAGAACCCTCACATAGTGCAGGCGAAAAATCGTGAGCCAGAAAAAAATGTACTCTCAGCCCACCTGGGCTCGGGGCTCATCATACTTGCAGCATCCTGTAATGGAATGAAACTGTGCTGCTGGAAAGGGTGTGATGGATTTAAAATCTGCTTCTGGGGTTTACATTTGTGCTGTAACCTGGGTTTAAGACAGCTAACCCAGGAGCAGAGGAGCACAGAGGTCAGCACCCGCCGCTGGAGCACCTGCTGTTCCGAGGCTCCTGCCAGCGAGGAGCACAAAGCCTTGGCAAGTGCACTTGGAAAAGTGCAAAAAGCCTTACAAGTACTTCAGGAAAGAAAGTAGAAGCTGAGCACAAATCTCTAAGAAAGACACTTTTTTTTTTTTTTTGAGCAGACTGCTTTTATCTCAAGGGAATTTAGCATTTCTGTAGACCACAGCTACTGCAGGGTCATCTCAGGAGGAAAGGTCCAAGCCCTCTCAACTCTCTCTGTCAGAAGCAACACTTCCAAATTTCTCAGGAAGCCAGTGAGCACGGAATGCAAGGCCAAGTGTCACATGAACTCCATGATACACATCAGGTAACTTCATATATTATCCTAGCATATTATCCACAAGCTTCCACATCTGAATGGATTCAGTGTACACCAGCTGGTGGAGGAAAATCTGTTTATGACCAAGCAAACAGGGAAAAAAAAAATCAAAAACAGAAAAAAAAAAAAAAAAAACAAAAAACCAAAAAACCCAGAAAAAAAAGCAAGCACGTACATAATTTTAAGTATGGATATACAATAGACATAGTATTTCAGAGAAAAGCTGCATGAAATATATAGTGTTGTGGGACTTTTTTTGCTTTCCTTTGTGAAAAAAATGAATGTAAAGTATATATTTCACTTGACATAACATTAAGCATATGAAAATTATTTATTTCTAAACTGTCTCTATTTATTTAGCTACTACAAGCTTTATTTGTGAAACTGCCACTCCTTCACATGTTCTCAGCATAGGTAGCTGCAAACATGAATATCATTCAGAAGCTGTTGTTTTAAAATGTTGCCTACAAAGGAACTGGATTTTAAGGAAAAAAATTATGAATCTGTGAGAACTGGGAATGAGGTGATGCAGCACAGCATTCCACAACCATAACCTTGAAACCTTTCAGAATTCAAATTCAGGCCCCATACATGCCTTTCTTATGGACAATTCAACTTCTCAGAAGGCTTCAGGCTTTTAATAGGAAGTTCTTTGCCTGTATGCCAGAGCCAAGGCCACAGCTGTGGTTTAGCAGCACAAATCCAGACTTGAGCTGCATCCAGGGCACGTGATTCCACCAAAGGAATCTGCTGTATCTTCAGTAGATTGGTTTGTTTTCTCCAGGAGAAAATCAGCTATTTGACCCCTATGCCTATTTCTATATGGCTTTCCATTTGCCAATATTTTCATCTTTTTTCTGAAGAAGGGAAGTGCCAAAAACCTTCTACAGAAAAGCTTCCTCCAGGTCACCCCTGGCAAACTAAGAATGGAAAGTTATAATATGACAAACAGAGAATACATTTTCAAACTTGTCTCACTTTAGTTCAATAATCTTAGCAAATGAACTAAATTTGCAGGTGGGTTTTTAGGGTTTTTTTCCCCTAATCTCATTATAGGTTCATGAAAATGAAATTGCCTCCATTTCAACAGATGAATCTGCTTGCACAGAGCATGATGCTTCTCTGTGGTTGTGTCTGTAGGTATTAGCATGAGATGAGAAAGGTTTTTCTTTTGGCAGCAGATTTGTCCAGAACATAAGGCCTTCAGACAGTTGTGATGTGCACACCCTCAGGTGCTGGAATGAGCCAACAGCATCAAACTCCCTCTGCTGTTCCAGTGAGTGGGATGTACATACATCCAGCTGTTCCAGTGGATGGGATGTACACACATCCAGCCCTCCAGACAGGCTTGGAATGCCAACGATTCCCAAAGCCTGAACACACAGGCTGCCTTCCCTCCTGGGCACTGCTGAGCTCTGCAGTCTGTGGAGTGGGACTGACATCACATCCAGTCATGCATGTGATGCCTTGGGAAGGCTGACCTGAAACACAGACTGGACAGAGTTGGAGAATAAAATAGATATTTATTGAAAGGCCTTTAGGATACATCTTGGGCAGGACAGGGCCTGGCCAGGGCTACACCCAAGGTGCACCCAAAATGGACAAATGGTCACAAGATCTCGCATTTTTATAAGTTTTGGTCCATTTGCACATTGGAATTTAATTGGGGTCCAATTACACCTTCAAGTTACGAGGTCCCATCCTTCTTGTTCCTCCCTTCAGCCACCCTTGGTTGTGCTTTTGGGCCTGAAAGTTGTCCTTGGTGTTCAGGAGGAAAAGGGTTTGTTTTGTGTCCCTGCTGTGTGCAGAGCTGAGTGACCCTGAATGTGAGCTCAGAGCTGCACCCCTGGGCAGCACAGAATCTGAAAATATGAAAACTAAAGCTTAAGGCATCACATAGTTTATGTAGGGACCAACTATGGTTTCTCCAGTTCAGAGGAGCAGATCCATGCATATCAAAGAGCATGATTTGGCTTTGTGGACTGAGAAGCTCTTAATACTTAAAATGCCACACAGACACCGGTGTGGATACTCAGCATACAGATGGAGGACATCAATGACTATACACCTGCATATCTACTCACTTCACAGTGTCCTCTCTGTATAGGCAGTTTTCTTGTAGTGGAAAAGAAAGAAATGTCAATTAAACAAACTTCTGATCCCACTTTAGTTGGTTGAACACTTGCAAGAATAAAAACAAACAGAATGGATGGTGTGGAAACTTCTAAAGCAAACTTTACTTCTGATGGGGAACAGCTAATTGCCAACACAGGATGTGTGTGAAATATTGATTTAGTTTGTGCAGATAGGGAAGCAAGTCCCAGCATACTTTCATCTGTTCTTAAATATAAATGAAAAAACAATACATTTACTCTAAGGTCACAGTGGGAACAGAGGATCAGCCGAAGCATACACAGCTTGTGATTTATATTCAGAACCCACCAGCAGCAAGGAAAGAGAGACTGATACCATCATCTTACAATGAGCTTTTGGATCATGTTGTGCATCTGAGAATGCTGGCAGAGTCCAAGGCTGTTTCTCTGCATGCAGCAACCAGTCTAACTCAACAATCAAATATCCTTTTCTACCCTTCAGTGCATGCAGCCACATCTAATACCATTTTATGTAGCCATTAAAAGTATGCAGGCATTAATTATCACATTTTTGGGTGTGTTTTGAATACCAGTAAAAAAGCGCAAAGCCTTTAAATAAAGAAGATGCTCATGGGCCATGGAAGTTTTTCATGAGTCAGGACAGACCTGTAATCACTCATCACATAGGAGATAACTGAGAGTTTAACTGTGTGTTCAGAATAAACAGCTCTGTGCAGGGAGGGGGAAGGGTGCAAAACTGCTCTAGCCATTGACAAGAGTGAAGAAAACTTTCAAATAGGGCAGCAATCAAGTTAATTTGATGGGTAGCTCTGGGAGCCCCGTGGATTCTCGGAAGGCTTAGCCAACAAGATTTCATCAAGGTTGTTAGTTGCCACTCCATCTGCTTCACAAGGAACTCTTGGCAAGCTTAACTCTATTTCCAGTTGCTAGAGAGACACTTTCAGGCTCAGGATGAAAGAAACATTGGTGTTTCCTTCCAGTACATAGCATTGTAACTTAATTTTCATATAGTTTTCCCTGCTGAGGTTGAGTTTGGGAGCAGAATTCACATGAAGTTTTTCTCACAAAAATAGCAAGCAATTTTTAAGATAAATATTAAAATTAAAAACAAAGAAGTTCAAAACTAACTGCAAAACATGACTGATTTTGTGGTAGTTTTTTTTTTTTTTCCTTTTAAGTCAAAGGCAAACAATTCACTATGAATAATTTAACTTTTTGTTTGTTTGTTGGTTTGTTTGTTTGTTTTTCCACAGAATTTCCTCTGGTAGTTAGTTTCAACCTCAGGTACATTCCATTTTTAAGCAGACAGCTTTCCTAAAAATTAAGCCACATTCTGAACTTTCTTGGTATGTTCAATACTCCAGAGTCAGAGAGTGCACAGTAGAATAGAAATGAAGGCATGCACATCTTCAAGTTTAAATTTAATATTAAGCTTCTGTGAGTGTACCCTCATAAAACTTTGAAGTGTATTCCTTCCCCTGCTCTCCCCTGAGGAACTGACTGGCAGAACAGAACCATGTGAATGCTCATGAAAGGGAGGAGGATGAGAAAAGCAAATTAACTCAGTACAGTTCTTTGAACTAAAAAGAAAAACATTTGGCAAAGTCTGGATTTAGGATGTGACACTGCAGAATTACAGAATGGTAAAGAGCAGAAATTCAGCTATTCTCAAATGTGCTGAGTGCAATGTCTATCTGCATGCTCATCATCCAACAAGCTGAAGCAAAGATAATCTTGCTTGCTCAGCACTTGTTCAGATTTGCAATTTATAGGAGTGGAGTTGGAGTGGCAGGAAGCCTGATGCTGTGTCCCTGTGTCTGGGGCCCCTCTGTGCCTTGGTGGCTCAGGATGAGAACCCCTGGCCAGCTGTGCTGACCCTGCCAGCTCCCCACCCCTCAGGATGGCCCTGGCAGCCCAGCCCAGCCCCTCTGCAGAAACAGCCAGAGGTACAAAGTGCTGCATCGTTTAACTGGCTACAAACAAAGAACAGCCTGAGAAAGGCTGTGCTGCTCCCAGCTGCTTCTACTGCTCTTTGTGGGCACCACTCAGTGTTGCACTTTTTGGGGTGCAGCATTTGTTTTTGGAGTTTGGAAAGGATGAGGCAAACAGGTTTGGAGTCAGCATGCAAAAATCTTTTTATTCTAATTTTCTGACTCCATTTATATACACTGTACAAAAGTGGCCAATTATTGGCCAAAGCAGGTCAGCCCATCACTTGGATTGGTGACTATCCCAATCACTCAAATGCTTTTCTCAGAGCATAGGAATGTAAACATTTCTTATTTACATGAAGAAGGCTTGGGAACTCAGCTCAGAGTTCCAAAACATCAGAAGGCTTTTGCTTTAATATTAGACTGCAAGTCTGAGACATGTAAAATCAGAGTCACAACTCAGCACCTTCCAGACTCAGCAGTGCCCACAGTCCCTGTTTTGGCTCCTGTTCATACACAGTGCAGCCTTTCAGTGCAGCTCCATTCCCAAAAAATCATCAATCAATCAATCATATCACGCAGCTGAGAAACACAGAACCACCAAATCATTAAGGTTGGAAAATACCTCCAAGGTCATTAATTCCAACCTCTGACCAAGCATCACCACATCACCTAAACCAAAGCACCAACTACCCTGTCCACCTTGCTTTTCTGGGCTGTGAAAACCTTCATTACAAACACAAACCAAACTTGATGGAGTGATATCTAAATTTGCCTCAGGTTCACTCTGTGTGCAATGGCAGTCTCAGATAACAGAAGCACAGACCACGAGTAATTAAAATCATATTGATTTTACTCAGCATCACGGTGATGATATGAGTAATGTTAGCCTTCTTATAATGGAATAAAAATACTAAGTGGCTGTGTGAATAAGATACTTTCATTTTCTGTAAGAGATCATCAGAAATTACAAAAAAAAAAAAGGATTTCAAATCAGTCTGGCAAAATCTATGTTTTTGAGGGACTTTGATACATTTAAAAATAATTTAACCCAATAAATACACAGACATAATTCTTTGCTCAGCCACAGAAAAAAAAAGCTGGGATGTCTCAATGCACTCGAGACAGGGATATGCATAAAGAACACTCATCCTGCTTTCAAGTTGTGATTTAAGGGGAAAAAACGCTTATAGAAATTCCTCCTTCCCTCTGTCCTTGTTCCCTAAATTGCAGGTGGCTGTTCCTGCCTGGTCCTGCTCATGCTGCCTGTCCTGTGCTCTGCACTCAGCCCACAAAGCCCACCACCAACTCTGCAAAATTCCTCAGGATATCGCTGGAGGATAGTGCTGTATCTGGTGGCTCTTTAGTCGCTGCAGCACTCTTCCGATCTGGCAGAGGCATGACAAATTTGCAAGTCAACATGTTTTAAGATGGATTATCCTTTTCAGAAAATGTCTGCGGGGATGGTTTGTAAAAAAAAATCCTTTAAAAATCTTGTTCCTGCTTTCCTTTTCACACTACACATGAGAAGAAATATTCAGAGAGGATTTCTGCATTCACAGCTAATGGGGGAAGGGATAATGGAAGCTCATATCCCATTTATAAGAAGGATTAAATAGCCTTTTAATTTGTTTTGCTATAGATAAGGTATATTTGCTATAAGATATATTTATATGTAGACACAGATATATGCACACACATCCCAAATATTATGCAGAGAAACCTGTAATATCTATCTTTCCACCTTTAGAATGATAATGTGAGGAGAATTTTCCAAAGTTCTGCATCACTGCAAACCCCACATATTTCATTAAGATGATTAACCACTGAAGAAAGCTCCCAGCAATTTAACAGATACAAGCGAAAATGTAATGCCTTGGAGGCATATCAGATGTTGGAGGATAGCTTAACTACTGAATTATCCACTAACCTTCTCTTCCAGCTCTGCCTTGGGGATACTACAAAAGATCTTTCAAGAATGAGATAGAAGGCACTGAAAGAAAAACCATGTTAAAAACTTTTAAGGAGTGGCCTAGATCTTGACCTTATCTAAATTAGCTTGGACTTGCATAAGATGGGAAAAGGTTGATGTGGGGGGAAAAGAAGATGATAATGATCAAGTGTCTTGACTTGCAGACAGGCAATAAATCACTTCTATTGAACATGCCATGAATGACAACAGAGAGTCTTAGACCGGAGAATGAGTCACTGGAAACGTTGTGTCTTCTGAGTCAGCTGAAAGGGGAAAAAAAAAAAGTCTCCTTGTATAGGCATTGTCTTCCTAATTTGCAGAAAAGCAAATAAACATCTTTCTCAGCTTTCAGTTTCAACAGAAAATGCTAGCCCCAAACCTTCTGGATAGCCACGCAGTCAGTAAATCGCCTCTCCAGTCAAAAATATTTCACTGTTTTTTCCTTGAGGGAACACACTACACTGCCCAGGGCTGACCTCTAGGATTTAGAAAAAAATCCTCTATCGACATCTATTGATTTCCCTGCAAACTCAGATAAGTTCTCAGGCTGTCTGAGAGGAGTCAGCCCTGCTCCCACCCTGTGGCAGGGACAGCAGGCTCTCCCTGCCCTGGCCAGGGGTCACCTGGGCACAGGGGTGTCCTGGGGATGGGGACAGTGCTGGTGGCAGAAGGGGCACAGGAGGTGTGGGCAGCCCCTTGCAGGAGCTGCAGAGTCAGACTCAGGATGGTTTTTGTGATGTTGGTTTGGGTTTTGCCTTTTTTTCTTTTCTGTGTTCTCTTTATTCTTCTCACATATATAGGCAGCTCTGTAGCCTGTTGTATTGGTGACTAGATACCCCAGTAATTTTTCATGGCCTTTCTCTAGGCTGAAAGATAAAACCAATTCCAGAGCTCTAAGCCTGGGAGGTGCAGAGCCCAAGGGCTATCCTGGTTCTTCCTGGGAACCAAGGCTGAGAACAACTCTTGGAGATCCATTCTCCTGGACAAAGAGAATGTGCTGAAGAGAAGTGAGAATGTGCTCCAGAGAAGGGGCTTGGCCTGGTGGGGAATTGCATCACCACTTGTCCTCCCAACTTGTGCCTTTTATTACTTATGCTGATTTCCTAAAATCTATAAAAGTATATTCNGAACTAAAGCTGAGAACAACCCTTGGAGATCCATTCTCGTGGACAAAGAGAATGTGCTGAAGGGGGGCTCCAGAGAANTCCTGAAGGTTTTCAAATAAATATCCACTCTTATATTACCTCCTTACTAAAATTATGTCCAGTTTCACTTCCAGGATGGGGAAAAGGCAACACTTGCAGTCAGCCATACCCACATCCATCACACCTGATGGCACCAACAAATGCAGCTGGGGACCTTTGCTCTTAAGGTTCTTCTTCCTGTTATTTTCTTAGCAATGGAAAAATCTTGGTTAAAAAGAAAGAGGACAGTGCAATCATTTCAGTGACCTTGTTCATACAAGCCTGTATTTTTAAATAGAGGTTTTAAGTCTAACCACAAACTTTGCAGAAGTAATCTCCTGCTGTTGCCCTCTCCAGTTTTTCCTGCCTTCTTGCTACAACAAGAGGGGAGTCAACAGCCTGAATAAGATCACTCTGCTGTTGCAAACTTTAAAAAGCACCAAACAAACAAAAAATATTTCAAATAAAGCCCAGCTGAATGCACACAGTTTCAACAGAACAGTGTATGCATTCTGAAGGCTCTTAAAATTTGTATTTTGTTTTACAAATGTTAACTGCTTAGTTCTTACACTTCATGGGATGAAAAGGCCCAAAGGATGCAGAGATGAATTAACTTGATATTTTAGGTTTTTGAGAAGGATGGGGGGGATAAAGGTTTATCACTTACAAAAATAAGAACTAAAAGACCAATGGTACTCATTCTACTAAATAACTACAGTGGTTTCCACATGGATGTATTTGTGAGATGCTAAAGGAAAGATGGTTATCTCCAAGATGAGAGTATTTAGAAATATATGCCACTTTTTCAGGGATTTTTGATAGTGTTAGCTTACATATATACCCTACAAGTTTTCTGCACCTTTTTTTTTTACTGGTCATGTTTTCTTTTTTTGGCTTCCAAATTGAGTTGTGCTTGCAAAGAACTCTCAATGCATCTCAGAGTCGTGTAACAGTCTAAAGAGAACTTCTGTCTTACAGGTGGCACAATCAGGTTTTCTCAGGAGTTCAGGCCTTTTTCTCCTCCTCAGCACATGGAGTAGGTTTGAACCTTTGCCTCACCTCATTAATTAGTTCAGTTCTCCAGACACACTAAAAGCTCCATGCTCGTCCCAGGTAGCCAGCCTCCAAGAAAACAAAGGACAAGTTCAAGCCCTTCTCTCAGGTTCTTTCTAAAAGGTCTGTCAATCTTCTCCTTCTGAGGTGAATCCTGGAGTCTTCAGGGACTTCCTACCTACCCTTTTCTGTCAAGTTCTAAACATCTCATCTGTCTTTCAACTATTTCCTTTTCCTTTTCATTTAACTCTCTGCTCCCCTCGTACTCCTGCCTATACTTTAATATCTCTCTATGAAATCCTATAACTTATTCTTCACAGAATCTCCAGTACTCCTTCCTGCTCCTGGATTCTCTTGGCCCCTCAGCTCCCAGGGCACATTCTCACAGTCTATGGCCAAGTCCCCAGCCATGATTTTCCAGCCTCATTTCACTATGGATGTCCAGCAGCCAGCTGCTCTCATTCCAAGTGCTTCCCCATCTCCTCTTCACTCTTTGCAGAAAGAGATTCACATCTCGTTTCTCCCTCTTTTTGTACATCTAACACTGGCTGGGGTCTGGCCTAGTGCCGGGGCAAGTCTTCTGTCTCCTGCAACATTTTTGAAAGGACAAGCAATGTCTTCTTCCAGTTTTCCCCAACACAAACACTGCTACATGTACTCCAACAGGCCAGGCTCTCCTCACTCTGATTTCCTACACCTTGCCATCCAAAGCCTGGAACTCATTTCATCAGCCTTCAACATTTTATGGGAGCATGAGATATCTGTAAGAAAATGACTGCTCCTGAAAAACTTCAGAAAATTTAACTCAAAGGCAACAAGCTTTGTTTAAATTTCCCAGTCTCAGAAAAGCTTTTGGGTATTTGCTCGTGGGCTGTTCTCAACAATGTCAACAAAATCTGCTGAGATTATTAGTGGCATTTTTTAAAAAATCCATTTTGTGACACTGTACTTTACAAACAGTTCCCACAATTCCACTTTTTTACTCTTCAGGCTTTTAATCTTTTTTTCTGGTTCTCAGGGAAGGAGAAGAATTCCAAGTCAAGAAGAAACTGTGCATAGAAGGCAGGTCCAACTGCAATTATTCACACAGTGGCTGAGCATTCTAATCAAATCCTGAATACCTGGAAATTTTCAAGTTTTTAGATCTTAATTTCACAATTATTCCTCTGCTATATGCATATTTTCTATTCTTGCACTAGGCAAAAGATATTACCAATGGAATAAAGGATTTGTAGGAGATTGTTGTATAGTCTTATTAATGATATAAATTCAGTCTAAACCACAAAGCAATTTTGTTGACTCATGGGACATTAAACATTCCTTATTTAAAGCCTTTTTCCTTTTTATTTCTGAGTTCTCCTTCAAATCATTTTTATTGTCTGATTTAGAATAATTCAACATAAGATATGAGCTTTCCAGCTAAGAAGCCATTACCAATTCAAACCTCAAACTGACTTCGCTTCCAACATGCAAGCAAGTGAACTTAGCTTGTTAAACTTTCTTTAAACTAGAAATATTCTATAACCCAAGAATGGCTATTTAGTACATTAAAGAAAACTATAAAACTTGGATGGTTTATGCACCATCTATTTTAGTTTCAGGGCATGGATAGCCAGATCTTAGATCTTCTGCCTATAAATATGGGCCAGATACATGCTTATGCATTATCTGGAATAGAGCGCCTGCACAAAATCTTTAGATAGACACAGAAGTTACTTATACATTTTTCTCACCTGATTGCATTTAACCCTCATCTGAACTGAAAGATTATATGCTGAGATGGCTGGTTATTTTCTGATAAGAAACTAGCTTTTGGTGGAGCATCTTAAATGTTAAAACCTACATTTTTCACAGGAAAAAAATTCACACATTTGATAGAAAAGGCTTCCCTGACCTAAAGTGGACTTGCAGACAGGAGGACAACTGCTGTTGAAGACTCACTCTACAAGAAGACTACAACCCTCTGGTAATAAAGTCTTCACCATAAGCCAAAGTAACAGGCTCATTTCAGCACAGGACTAAAGGGCTGATCAGCAGGTATATATTTATATATATTTAT
>VWYP01032422.1:0-45344 GCA_013400435.1 Pycnonotus jocosus
TGGCCAAAGGGATGTTCCATATCTGTTCCATACCTGTCAGTATTTATATGTATTAAATATATTATTATATACTAGGGATGTTGGCTAGGAGGGGGCTGATCCTATCTTAGGGGTGGCCTGGGCACTGATTAGTGGGTGGCGAGCAACTCTGTTGGACAACACTTCACTTTGTTTTCTTGGGTTTTATTCCTCTCTCTCTCTCTCTCTCTCCCCTTTTCATTCCTACTACTAGTAGTAGTACTAGTAGTACTACTNTAGGAGGGGACTGATCCTGTGTTGGGGGTGGGCTGGGCACTGATTAGTGGGTGGTGAGCAACTCTATTGGACAATGCTTCACTTGTTTTTTCTTGGGTTTTATTCCTCTCTCTCTCTCTCTCTCTCTCTCTCTCTCCTTTTCATTACTACTACTAGTACTACTATAATTATTCTCTTTTTACTTTGTTTCAATTATTAAACTGCTGTTATCTCAACTCCTTAGTTTTCACTTTTTTCCAGATCTCCTCCCTATCCCATGGGGAAGGGGGCAGTGGGGAAGGAGCTGCCTGGTATTTAGTTGCCAGCTAGGGTTAAACTACAACACCATGTTAACTTTCAGGTCAGCTCTGGTTGGGCACTGTTAATTACTGACATAATGAGCCTTATAGGGTTCACACCAATCCCTCTCCATACCTCGGTAGGTAGCTGCTGCTGATCCCTGTTTGGATTGTGTCAGGGGGCATGCAGATGTGCAAACTGCAGGGAACTATGACTCTGGGCAGTAAATCAAACTTTGCCATGGACAATGAAAACAGGCAATAAACTTCTCTCTACGTTTTATATATTCCTTAATCTCATTGTTACTGAGCTCTTTTTGAAGTGTGTTTGAATACAAGCAGAGAATTAATAGAAGACTGAAAAATAGCCAGTAAAACATAAGTGGCATAACCAGGGAAATAATTTGAGGGAGATCCCGAGGAATACCTGGTTTCATTCTATTAAAGAAAAAGCAGGGGAAAGATCACTTTGTTCAAAAATAGATTTTCAAGGATTTAAATTCTTTATGAAAGAACAGGGAAAGATAGAGCACAGACACATGTAAAGCTAAAACATTTAGACATCTGACTGTTTTGTATGAGCCAGAGTTTTGGAATCACAGTAGATTTCTTTAGAAGTTCCAGCACTTACACAAGCACTACTTGTATTGTTTTTCTCATAATTTTATCTCAAGACATTATCATTAAGAAAATTGCATATTGTCAACATGCTTTATAATAAGGTAGCAATTTTTAAACAAGTAGTAAAGAGCGGATTATAAAAAATGAGACACAAGTCACGCAGTCATTCTTCACTCAGTGTTGCTGGAGAAAATAAAAGCGCATATTCTTTAGCATTAATTTTTCCATAATTTCCTTTCTTATTGTAACCTACTATTTTAAAGAAAGTCATGTTGACCTATAAGCAGAATATCTGTAAATTTTATTGTAAATGTGCTCTTCATGTGCTAAAGATGGGTTGCTTTTGTTTGTTCAAAGAAAATAATATAGAAAATAAATTTTACTCTCAAGTATGAGACAACAAGTTAATGCACCTTTTATGTGAATATTCATCAGTTCCCATTCTCATTTCCAGTTTGGAGCCTGGGAAAATTAAGTTTTGTGATACTAAACAGAAATTAAAACAAACAAACAAATTCTTAGTTTTTAAAGGTAGTTCCATTATGATTATTTGAAATGTATCACACAATAATTTACAATCTTGACTAATTTTGTGATTAAAGTTTTGTAAAATATTTAAAAACACTTTAGGGAATAATGCACAGATCCTTGTAAACTTTTTATATTGACTTAACATGCATTTGACCTGTTGTTCAGACTAACAATACGTATACTAACTAGGCTAAAGCTGGGAAAGCTGGCATCTTTCCTGTAGGCAGTGGTCTGCCTAAAGCACAGCCACTTGCATTTTATATCAGTTATATTTTCTGGCCAAAAATCCTCAATTCAGCATTTTTTATTTCATCTTGTTAATTCCAGTTTCCATGAACAACTCATAATAATACAGCAGATAGAAAAAATTCTTGCCATGAGATCCTCTATTTCTGAAAGTTAGTAAAAGCTGCTTCTTCTGCATCTTTGCTGATTTAAAATATTTTATTCACCTGCCATTACCTGTTTTTATACATAGAAATCTTTCCCATTTTGTTTCCACTTGTTTCATGGCTGTGAGCAGAAAAATTGCTATTTAGTGAATCAAAGCGGGTCCAATACTGGAAGCCAGTTTGAGAACCATCTGCAATGAACTAGGTTGTGTTGGTGGGACAGCATCCTAAGTATTCTTGTGGAGATTGAAAATGGTGTTCTCGCACTCTACAGAATATCCCAATTGCCTTTCTGTAGAAATGGCAGCTCAAATAAAGGATTTTTGTGGTTCTCATGAGTATCATCTCACAGAGCCAAGAAAAGCAGCTGGACTCATGGGTTCTTCACAGTTCATTTGGGTAGCAATGAGAAGGTTGAAGTGACAACTAGTGATTCCAGGAATCTTCCTCTTTTAAAGATTTGTGGCCATTTGCAGATATCCTTATTGGTCTGAAGAGACTGCCCACACTAATAAAGAATGTGTTTAACTTATGCTTAATTTAGCACACAGTTCTGTGATCACTAATATTGAATTACCTGAAAGAACAGATTTGAGCTAATTGAGGAGCAGGTGTGTGATCATTTAAAATTAGCAAGATCACACAGTGGTGATATTTTTGTTTGTTTGTTTGTTCTCTGCCTTGTGTTCAGGGCATTGCACCTCCTATTACCAGCCTGGATGGGCATTCAGCCTGCATCTTGCAGGTCCTGCACCACAGAGATTGCCGGTTCAGAAGCAACATGGTGTTTCTGGAGGCAGTTTCCACAGTGGGCTGTTGTTGAAGAGTAGTTTTCCTTTTCCAGGATCAGCTGCTTGCTACAGAAGATTTCCCTGTGGGAAGGCACTGGACTATTGTTAGCATTGCTGCCATACAAGGGCAGCACAGTGCTCAGGTTGCCCTTGAACAGCTGCATAGCAGTGGGCAGGTAATCCCATTGCTGATCACAGCCACACAGCTGTATGAAGCATCCATGGACCACATGCAGCTCTCATTTTTCTCTGGGACAGCACACAGCATTGGATGACATGTGGACATTGAGTTACTCAGCTGGTACCACTGAGTAAAAAATTGGTGCCAATTGAAGTTATCAAACCCCTCCTCTTGTTGCACAGGATTTGTGAGAAGCAGCTCCTACTTGGGACAGAAAGTAGTTATCACTGGAGCAACTCTGAGCATCAAGAAGAAGGTTGCCTTGGTTACATGAAACCTAGAAACGCTGAAATTTTTTCTGGTGCATTACCCATCAACTTGCACTTGGGAGGGTGACAGCTACCTATGTAAGTTAAGAGGTGACACCTGCAACCCGTAAGGTTCTCAACCTGCACTCTCTGTGGACATGGAGAATATGTTGGAAGGCTATGCTACCTGCAAGGGCAACCTCACAGGGGTGATCTCTTTATTCCCTGTCTCCTGACCTGGCACAATTTTCCACCATCAGGAATGTCGAGAGGAGCTAGTGTGGATCATTTTATGGATACTTTACTGTTGTCAGCTGAGACTGGCTGGTCTAGCAGGACATACAGCACTCACTCATTTCATATCTCCTGCCTGTCTGATGGTGTTCAGCCATGCCATGGACAAACCTGCTGCTGAGCCCATTTGGAGTATGGAGTTGCTGGATAACCCTCACCTTGAATGAGCCTGCTCGCCTGTTCTTGCACTTAGCAGCAACTTAGCTGTTGCTGGGACCTCTGGCTTTACCACCTCAGGGTGGGGTTTCCAAATGGCAGGGCAGCTTGTCTAGAAGGCTGCTGGAGGGTTTCTGAACTGCCCTCCAAACCAGACTCCCGTCTGCAGGCTGTGTCTTTCACAAAGACTCAGAGAGCCAAAAGAGCAGATGGTGGCAGGGCAGGAGGGTAACAAGTGGAACTACAGCCTGTCCCTCCACCAGCTGCAGCTTGATCATTTCCTGTGAAATGTGTGAGGGTCACATTGTCAGGGACAACCTGACTAATTGTTTTGTGTTGAGTGGTTGACAGCTGTTTGCTGTAACTTGAAATCACGCATATGTCGGATACGAGCAGTAAATCATATTTTCTCTGACTTTCCTGTTCCCAGTTCTTGTTTCCCCATGAAGCTTTTTGTATCCTGTTCTTGGAGACAGGCCCTAGTGGCTTTGGAATCCCAGCTGTGCCATCCCATCCATTTCAGCTCTGCAGCTCTTTGCCCCAGACTTTGGAACATTTGAAATTTCAACCCTGGACATCTCTGATGTCATCCAGCCCTTCTGCAAGAGCCTCAAAGAATGATGTCTGCTGGAAACAAAAGTAATTGAAAGTAACTGAAAAGCAAAGGCAAAAAGAAAATCATATCTTGAACAGAAGTGGACACAAGCTCTATTTCCACACACACAGAGTGTGTTCTCGTCCTGGATATGTTGTAGCAAGTAGCTCATACAGTGTCTCCTGCTGGCAGTGNGGCTCTATTTCCACACACACACAGAGTGTGGAGGATGGGCATGAGCAGAGTTCTGGTCGTGGATGTGTTGTAGCTAGTAGCTTATACAGTGTCTCCTGCTGGCAGTGCCTGCTCTGGCACGAGTTGCTCCTTAGCAGCTGCTGAGCCTTGGGTGAGTTATCTGGTGTGGAAGTGTTTAGGGTAAGATATGAAGCAGTCAGGAAGGCTAAGTCTGAGGTAGCAGGAAATTCTGAGGAAGCAGAAATTGCTGATATTCTCTATGGTTGTTATCAACCTATTCTGTGTCTGTGGCAGTACATGAGCTTTGTCACCTGGATCCACTCTTTGGATGTCCAAGGATACCCTGTGTAGTGTCACGACCACCTCTTTATTGCATCCACCCATTTGCTGCCCCAGGACTCTTGAGCTTACTGGCTACCATGCACACCCTGTTCTTGCTGTTCTGGTTTTGGCCACAATCATCTGAATTGGTTTAGCAGGTGAATAGAAGTAATCCTTGTTCTTTCCTTATCTAAACAAGTCATGAAACTTTATGAAGGTTATTTGAAAGTCTAGACCAGCAGCTTCTGCCCTGACTGGATCAGCTGAGCTGTTGGCAGCTTCCTTGTGGTGCAGCCTAAGGGGTGGTTTCTGAGGAACACCAGCTGTGTTTAAGGCTTGTACAGGTTCATGGCTTAACTGTGAGTCAGGGACAGTGCTGTATGAGCAGACTGTGAGAATGCCGGTAAAGGAAAGGGTTAAGGAAAAGATTTAGTGAAAAGGTGTGAGGCAAGGCAGAAATCTCGGGTAAGATCCATGGCAAAGAAATCTGACTGGCGAGTGTCCATTAGAGATGACCAACACATCTAGGACTGCAAGCTTGCAGCTGACATCCAGGGATGCTTATCCTTGAACAGGGCAGAGGCAACAGGGCATTTAGGCAGACTCTTGGAACAGAGCTAGCTGTGAAAGAGCCTCTGAATTTATACTTGCAACCATCTTAATTTAACGCCAGCTTAAATTTCATTGACACAAATTTAAACCATCAAAAGATTATACTGCATGTATCAGGGCAGTGTTTTGTATTAGACAGCTACTGCAATATTGGCCCAGTAGTATTTAAAGTGAGGTTTACTGTTGGGTGGGACCACAGCCTTGTAGGCAAGGGTGGCACTATAAACACAACTCAAATGTCAAAAGGAACTTTAGACTGAGCTCTGGAGTGATTAGGCTCTTGTTGTAGATGGCATGCCTGTTAAGAGATGTCAGATTATTTTAATTAATTTTCACCCATATGAAGTAAATTGACAAGCCATGTTTTTTCTGTGGTCCATGCTGTAACATTAAATTTTATTAAACAACTTCCATTAACAAGTTGAACCATTCATACTACTAACATGAGGTCATTAGTGCAACCTGAAATTAGACTCCATGCATGTGTACACACTGCTGCTGCTGAAGCAGCCCTCTTGCCCATAAAGATTAATTTAAATAATTTTAGCTTCCTGGTACTCAGAAGTAAGTCAAGCTTACTCACAAAAAGAAACACAGACGTGCACTGTGTAGTCCTCAAACCAACAGAGAAGCATACATTGCTTTAGGCATGCTAATTGTTTAATGACAATTATGGCTAATTTGCTATTTGCTTGTCTATAACAGAATTTCTTCAGGTGCAGCTGTGAGTGGTCTGAAATGTGCAGGCCCAGAGAAAAACTGTATGAACCCAATCTTTAATGTTCTTAACTAAAGCAGGATACACAGTAGCTTCTAATTTAATTTCAATTTCTGCATAAAATATAATAGAAAGAATTTTTCCAGTTTTACATTTGTGCTAAATAAAGCTGGTGAACATAAACAGGAAAAAAATGCATTATTTTGGGCTCAAAAAATAAAAAAAGATAGTATATGTTTTCCAAGTCTTTCACCTCCCAGGAAGGCTACTAAATAGGGAGCTACAAAGAGAAGAGAGGGTATCAGAACCATCCAGAAGATGTGTAGCTACTAAGGGACTCCCAGCACCTTGGATATTGTCACCAAAAGAGTTCAGTTGGATTCAGAGAACCATAGAGTCACAGAATGGTTTGGGTTGAAAAAGACATTAAAGACCATCTAGTTTCAACCTCCTGGCATGGGCTTTTCACTAGAAGAGGTTGCTCAGAGCTCCATTCAGCCTGGGGCAGGGCTTCCTGCAAGAGGGTTCCTACAACTTCTACGGACAACCTGTTCAAGTGTCTCTCCACCCCCACAGAAAAGAATTTCTTCCTAATGTCTAAGTGAAATGTGCTCTCTTTCAGTTTGGTCATTCCCTCTTGTCCTTGTCACTTTTTGCCCTTGCAAAAAAGATCCTTCATCTCCTCTCCATCTTTCTTGCAGTCTCCCTTCAGATACTGAAAGTTCACAATTTGTTCACCCCCAAGCCTTTTCCAGGCTAAACAAACTCAATTCTCTCAGCCATTTCTCATTGGAGAGGTTCTCCATCCCTTTAATCATCTTGGTGGCCCTCCTCTGGACTTGTTCCAACAGGTCCATGCCCTTCTTGTGCTGAGGGCCCCAGAGCTGGATGCTGTGTTCCAGGTGGGGTGTCACCAGAGCAGAGCAGAGGGGCAGAATCCCCTCCCTGTCTCTGCTGCCCATGCTGCTCTGGATGCAGCCCAGGACACGTTTGGCTCTCTGGGCAGTGAGTGCACATTGCTGGGTCATGTCCAGCCTCTCATCCAGCAACACCCCCAAGTCCTGCTTGCAGGGCTGCTCTGGATCTGTCCATCCCCCAGCCTGTGTTGATACTGGGGGTTGCCCTGATGCAGGGGCAGCATCAGCACTTGGTCTTATTAAACTTCATTAAACTGAGATTCCCATACTTCTTGAGATTGTCCAGGTCCCTCTGAATGGCATCCTGTCCTTCAGGTGTGGCAGCAAATTTGCTGAGGGTGCACTCAATCTCTTTGTCTATGTTATGAATGCAGATGTTAAACAACACTGGTTCCAGTATAGACCTCACTTGTCACTGATGTCCACTGTCACTCTGAGCCATTGATCACTATCCTCTGGATGCAACTGTCCCTTTGATTTCTTATCCAGCTGATCAAATCCATCTCTCTCCAAACTAGAGAGAAGGATGTTGTGGGGGACCATGCTAATGACTTTACAGCAGTCCAGACAAATGACATCTGTAATCCTTCCCTTGTCCACTGATGCAGTCACTCCATCTTAGAAGGTCACAAGGTTGGTCAGGCAGGACTTGCCCTTGGTGAAATTAGATCCCTTATTGATAACATTATTATTTCAATAATGGTCACAATTTTGGAAAACTATTGACATCTACTTAGATGACTAATCAAATAGATTAGTCAGGAAGATTTTTTAAAATGGAAAAAATACCCACAGCAGAAGTAGATGATTCATAATTTGCAGGTATTGCTGAAAATGTAAAATATCTATTTGACTGAGTAATACACTAAATATTTCCTCTAAAAAGGCAAATGTGCACACATTTTAAACCATGGGGGGCTGTTTTCCCATTGCTTGGTGACATTACTCAAATGTTGGTCTGCTTTGCCATCACCTCTGCATGAATGTAGTGCATTGCCAGGGACTGACATTACCCAGCCTTCAAAGAACCTGCCTGCCCTGATGTGTCAAATCAATGTCTGCCAGCTACAGTAACAGGGTCATTAAGCAACAGCCAGCTGATCTGTCAAGCTCAGGATCAGAGGAAAGGTTCACATTAGTCCCAAAGCAGTAGAAGACATTTCTATTAGTGACAGCTACAGCCCTGACAACAATTTTGAGCAAAAACTGTCACGTGACTTTTGCAAGCAGCTTCCAGAAGATGATTCTTCAAATCAAATGGGAATAGTGGCTGCACAGCAAGTTCATGGACATGCCTTCTGTGATAAAGAAAAGAAAGGAATTTGAACCTGGGAATCACTATCTGCCACTCCTACTCTCTATCTAAGGTTTGTTTGTCTTAGGCAGGAGTGTTTGTGAGAGAACAAGTCTGGTGCAAAAACCTGCATAATTCACTTTTCGGGGGAACTATCTTATGTGAATAACCTCCTGCTTCACACTCTCCATAATTTATGCACACTACTGCAAAATTAATTAGACTTTTAGTAGGCCATTTTTGAGAGAAAACCACATCAACGCTAACCTTTAAAATGAATCAGTGGAACAACTCTCTCAGATGAAAGCTTTTTGAAAAAAATTCTGGAGATGCTCCAGTAATCTAGTAAAAAAGCTACTACAGAGCACAGCTGGAACTATGTGGACACTTTTCTCATGATATTTTTTTGCCTTTCTACCTTCTATTTTCTTTCTCATGTGGTATGCTAATTGCTCTGGGCTTTGCTTTTTGAAGGTTTTCCTCCTTGTTCTCTTTATTCTCCTGCTTTTTCTCCTACTCTATTATCTTTCACCCCTTCCTCATCAGTAATCAATTTGCAGACTGGAGCTGGTTCAGCAGAGGGCCACAAAGATGGTTAGAGAACTGCCTCACAGTGATGCATGGGGAAAACTGACAACTGTGTTAATCATGGAGAAGAAATGGCTGGATGAAGGTCTAATTTTAGTCTTCAGCTATTTGAAAATGTTATAGGGAAGGAGCACTTGAAAGTGTTATAGGGAAGAACGTGCCAGATTTTTTGGATGTGCAGAATGAAATTATAAGATGCAATGGCCAAAGTTACAGCTGTAAAAATTCCAGATGAATCTAAGGAAAAGTATTTCCTTCATTAAGGTTGTTAAACCAACAAGTGCCCAGAGAGCCTGTGGGATCTCCATTCATGGAGATACTCAGAAATCCTAGACAGGACCCTCAGCAACCTGATCCAACTTTGAAGCTAGCCCTGATTTGAGTGGGAAGTTGAACATTAAATGTCTTTGGTCTGCTAATCTCTGTTTCCTTAGGGCTTTCTTCTCAAATAAATGTCTCTTCAATCCACCCCAGTCAAGCCTTTTCCCTACCTGGTCAGCTGTCAGCAACTCTGGTCCCAAAATGAGACTACACATTTTATTCACGTGCACACCTTCTACTCCACAATTTTTCATCATGCTCTCCCATGCCTGCTTGTCTTTGAATGGGAAGAAGTTGCTTTAGCTCTTTGCTGATCTGCAAGAAATCTAGAATAGAAAAAATCTGTTGAACAAGAAATCTTCTGGAAGACTCACACCCAACTTGGTGCCCATGAGGTTGAGCTCACCCATCGAAATTGTACCCTGATGAAATAGGACATAGGACAGCACTTCCACTGTGTGCAGCTATTTCCCTGCTTGATATTTAAAAAGCAGATTTAGAAATATAGCTCTTAGCATCTAATATAATGTATTGACAAGAATAGCAAAATCCTGATGAATAAACACAAAAACAACAGAGACATTAAGACACATTTGTCCCAAGTATGAGGCAAAATGTATGAAAAAAGACAAAATTACAATAATTGCAATAATACAATTATAATTAATATTGTAATTGCGTATAAACAAAAATCGAAGTAGCACATATTGGAGAACTGCATGGTGACTGCAGTCATTAATATATTGTTTCTTGAAAGGAGAATTATGAATAGCAGTTTTGGCAAGAGTCTGGTTTTGACTACCAACAGCAGTATTAACTTGCTTTTATGGCACGCAGAGCAAAGTTAAGGCTGCTCACTAAACACATAAAGAAACCTTTCACTCTGGTGTTTCCTGAAAGAATTGGCCCAGAATACAAACTGCTTAGAATGAGAAGATTGCACTTGATGATCTCAGAGGTCTTTTCCAACCTAATTGACTCTGTGATAAAAATATCTAATTTTGGCACTTAGAAATGTCATTGAAATGACAGATCCCTCAGGCACGGCAGATAAAGCCTTCAAGGACTAAGCAGCCCGTTTACTTTTGATCTCGTGGCTTCCCCCTTATCTGCACAGTGGAGACTACAAATGAAGATAAACAGGAACCAGCATGGGCTACTTCTTTAAAAAAGTGAAAATCTCTGTCAAGGAGTCCCATGGGATTCCCACTGCTCAAAGAAACTGCCAGGTTGCATGAGACAGACAGAGGAAAGAGGAACTTGGTAGTGTAGAGGACTTCACCCAAAAGCCACACTTCAGTGGCATGTGCCAGGAGAGAGCTGACAAGGACATCCCAAAACTTTCTGGACCTTCAAATGGGGAGTGTGTGAATGGCCTGGGGAGAACAACAGCCCCCAGCCAATGGGAGTGAGCTTCACTCAGTATTCCAGGACTGCTTTCCTGGGTGTTGCACTTGTGAGACTCTTGGGAAGAAAGGGTTAAAATAGGAAAATTGATGAGGAGGGAATAGTTTTGCTCAAAATGACCTTGAAGCTGGAAACACTAAAAATGTTGGTGTGGGAAAACACTATTTCTTATGGCTACTGTTGTTCATCCTCTGCCTGTTTTGAGAAGGAGAATTCCTGTCAGGGACATGCAGACATCTTTGGTCGTAGTGAGGCAGGCAGCGAGCCCCCCTCCCTGCTGCCAGCTAGGACGAACTTAGCCAAACTTAGGAGCCTGTGTCCCTGTGTCTCTGTGGCCAGGCCTTGTTAGTGAGGTCATGAAATAAATCCACTCTGCATTTTGGCTGCTCATGCTACCTGTATGTGTGAATTCACAGAGAGGGGGGGTGTGTCTGCCACACTGGGCTGTGGCAGGATGTGAAGGCAAAGAGAGGCAGAGGCAGAGGTTTGCAAGGCACAAGATGTCTGTAGGAGAGTCTGATGGTTCTTATTTAGCTGACTGGGTGGGTGAAGGCAAGGCTATGCCTCTGCTCAGCTCCAAGGTGGTCAGGAAGCACCTGCCCAGGACCACCACACCGTGCACCTGCCTTTGACAGCAGCTGTCTGCAGCACTCTGAGGCTGAGTGCATCAGCCAGGATCAAACTCCTGTGTAGAGCCATCATGCAGCATTTGCCAGAGCCTCAGGCAGCCCCAGGCACAGGCCACAGCTTCTGGGAGGCCACACCATGTCACCTCCTGGGACACCCCTGCTCTGCAGCTGCAGGCTCCCTCACGCAGACTTCCAGCCCCAGGAGACTGGGGCAAAGCCAAGCCGTGAAAGGGCAGCTTCCTTCGTTCCTTTATTGTTCTCTTGCGCTGCCTGCAAACAGAACCATGAACCTTGAGGACGGTTTGTGCTGTACTAAAGGAACAGGGCAATGTGACCTCCATGTAACCCATCCACCAGTTCTCTGACAGAGATGCATTTTGGCCAGACAGAGCAGGCTAGGTAGAGGCAGTACGTGGAGAATTACCCACTCATACAAAAACAAGTATGTCACCTTTGAACGTGCTGCTGCACATGCTTTGTGTTATGCTCTTTTGACACTATCCAGTAGTGGGTTATATTGAAACAGGCTTTACAAAAATAAATAAACAAAATGATAAATGTAAATGCAAAAACCTAACCTTCTCAGCTCCACTATTTTATTTCCTGGGATGATTTAAACAAAAATTTTTCAACTAACTACTGAGAAAAGACTATTTTTGTGAACTGGTTCAACTGTGTCAGTCATCAAAGATAAAGGAAACAAGTACAACTTTAAACTGGAGTATTAGGTGTGCTCTGAAGTACAAAGAGCAGTGATTACACCAGACTAGGTGATAAGAACGTAATAGAAAAGTGATCCCACAATCACCAACAACAAACACTGAAAGCAGGTTAGTGGGTAAACTATATATAGAGTTCCCAGCTACTAGAGAAATACAAATAACATCTGGGACAAAGGAACACTTTGTTTTCCTCTGGCATTTTTTCATTGCATATTTTGTAAGCCAGCTTAATCAAAGGCTAAAAAGGCTCTAAGTGTGAGAACAATTAGAAGAGAACAATATGGTTCGGGTAATATTTGAAGAAAAGCTGGGAAGGCCCAAATTATTGAGGAAGGCTATTGCAAATAAAAGAGAGAAAAAAAAAAGGCTCTATACTACAAGTACTGAACAGTCTCAAGAGAAGTTGCAGACCTGAAGCTGGATGAAAGAAGAGATCAGGGGTTGGGAGGGCCAGGAAGAAATGGATAGTAACCTTCAACTTTTGCTTAAGGCTAGAAAGTGGTGTTTAGAGTGGTTCCTAGAATTAAAAGGCTAAAACCTTTTCACCCACACCAATATTACTTACTGTAATTGGACTTTGAGATTTGAATCTGGGGCTTTTTGAGGATAAGTAAACATATATAAATGTTAACCTAGAGACAGTCCCTGCCCTAAAGACTTCCAGTCTAGACTTAATGCATGATTCTGATGTGGAAAGCAGATAGGGAGTAGAGGGTGTTTTGTTGACAAAAACTATTGTGAAATCGATGGAACTGGAAGAGGAAAAGAATCAGTGATTGAAAAATGGGTGGAAAAAAGTTTGCCAACACAAAGAACAGAATGCCTGCTGCCAGCATACCTGTGACCAGATCAGGAAAACACTCGAAGAACGAGGGAGTGGGAGAAGTCCAGATGAAAGGTGTGCAAAAGAACTGTGGGGAGCTTCTTACCCTGAGATAATGGTGATGTAAATATCAAATGAAACCAAGGAGTCTTATCTTTATTGTTCTGCCTTCTGAAGCTCTGTGTATATGGAAGAGAGGGGAAGAACAGTGCCACAAGTAAACATATGTGATAGCAGTTAGACATTGATATTTCTTCATTTCACTGTCAGATTATGAAGTTATGAGACTTGTTTATTGATAGATTTGGTTCCTGGTAATTATTAATGGGGTTAATAGAAACCATGGCCACAACAGAAGATCATGGTGCTAGGTACTGTATAAACAAAGTAGAGCATTTCCTGATGTGATGTAAAGGGAACATATAATAAAAGACAATTAAAAATGAAATAAAACCTTTTTAAATTAATGACTATTCCAGTTTCATCAACTTCTAAGTGTCATAGTAGCAATAAGTTTGGAAAAGGGATTTTGAGGAGGGAGATAAATTTCAGGAGGTTCCAGTTAATTCATGTGAAATCATGCCTCCAAATTTCTGCCAAGAACTATTACTGAAAATTGTGCTTTATTGATTTGCTCTCTCTCCACTAATTTCCTCTCACTTGAACTGTCAACATAAGGCTGTCTGTTTAATTTTTGGTGATTATATATGTATACTCACACATATGCAAACTGTCTCTCAGGCTTACTCTAAGATTTCTGACTAGATGTTTATCTTCCTTGGATCAGATTTCTTTTTTTTTCAAGGCCTTTGCGTAAGATCAGATTGGCTTTTTATAGATCTAAGATTCAAAGCTCTGTTTGTACTTGCATATAGTGTAGAAAGAAGAAGTATTTTATTTTGCTAGTTATTCAGCTTTTCCTTCTGTCTCTTTAAATATGCCAACTCTATGACCAGAATTATGGTGTTCTGATTTATTGCTTTCTTTTGTTGGGAGCAGCAGCATTTGTTTGACTTCAGTTACATCACTCTTACTGGTATTCTGGCCATCTGTATCCCTTTACTGGCATCCAAAAGAAATAAATGAAATCTCTTAGAAATTCTTCTACTGGGCATGCAAGACCCAAAAATTTACCTGGGGATGATTAGTCTTGAATTTGGGTGAGAGAAAGGACTGGTGGCACAGAAATGCCCCTTCCAGGTCTTTCTTAGAAGACCTCCAGTGAAGAAACTCCTCCACAAAGCAAAAGGCTCAGGAAAAGGACATCAGCTTCTCTAAACTCACTCAGGAGGTTTTGCCTTTGAATTACCTGCTGCTGGCCAGGAGCAGAGCAAAATCCATCTGTATATCCCAGCACCAGTGTAGGTCATAACCCCAGAGGTGACTGACCTCCCTCTCCTGATGTGGGAGAGAATCCAAGCAAAGAGGAGCACCTAGACAGGACTCTACTGCCACTTTCTTTCCTATTTCACTATTTATGTTGTAGGGGGAAAAAGGGAGAAGTTAAAGAAACTGCCCAACGTTCACAGGATGTCCTGTTGCATTTATCTGGCAATGCAGGCGAATGACTCACCCAAAATATTTGATGATCGGAAACTATTACGTTTTTCTTTCTTTTTCACATTTCTTCCTGAAAATATCAAGGATTTAAACTCTTAAACATGGTTAAAGCTATGGTTAAGTGACATCTTAAAGCTATATGAATTCAAGGCAAGAATAAGGAAACTTTGTCTTTGAAGCTTGTCATAGTCCAGAGAAAATGACACGACAAGAATCTGCTTGCCCATCTCTGAAAGCTGTGCTGCAAGAGAGCAAATGGTGTCATCCCAATCATTGGCAAAAGTGCTGCCCAGAGCACATTCTTTGACACAGGTTATAGACTGAACCTGATTCTTTTGGGGGTTTTTTGTAATTTAAAAATGCCCCTGAATGGTTATCATGCCAGCCCCAGCTCAGAGCAGCATTAAGCTGTTCTCAGTTGGTGTTTTATGTAACCCAGAGCAAGGTTGCTCACCTGTGAGTGTCCAGGCTGTAATCCCTGGCACTCAGCCTGTGCACAGCTGTGGGGAAAAACTGTGTCTGCTTCCTCCCTTTGTCACATCTCCTCTGGCCCAACCTGGCAGCAGGGAATGCTGAATCCCTGTCCCTGCTCCAAGGGATATATAAAGTAAACAGAGATCAGTTATAAAGCCTGGCTTTATATAACATACCTGTACTAAGAAACAGCCTGTCCAAAACAGATCAGGAAGGGAAATACAATTATCTGCATTGTATACAGAAAGGGTGGAGGAACTGTTAGGGCTACTTCCCCAAAATCACATGGGAAGTCTGTGAGAATGGAAATTACTTCCAAAGAGTATGTGTGTAATAGCTGGGGCATACAACATTTTCAGAGAAGAAGAGCACATGAGGCCTTCATTAAAGCTACAGAGAACAAACCATGTGTAAATTGTGAGGCTATCCAATGCACATTGCTGCAGGCTGATTGTCAGCAAGCACATGCTTTTGGACCAGTAAAGGAGAAAAAAATAAATCATAAAGGTTGCTGACTGGGGGTGAATGCAAAGACTGTTACAGGACATTTAATGAAGAACCAATTTTTTATGTGGTCATGTCTAAGAGGCAGCTAAGAAATACTGGGAATGATAACCCATGAAGAGTGAATAAAGGGTCAAGATTACCATCAGGTGATTTTATTTACCTTCAGGATTTAAGACTGGCTTCATATTTACTCAGCAATCACAAAGTGAGATATTTACATGCGATTTTTTTTCATTGTGTTAATGAAGTCAAGGTTATCATGTGGTTCCTTGATTACCCTCAGCTGGGGAATTAAGAAAACATCAGATCCCATGACATTCACAAGGCTGTGAGAGTTGATAGGACTGGCTCTAAGCACACAGAACTATCTCTTTATACTATGCTTAGTTTTGGTACTGAGCACTCAGTTATTTCTGGGTAAATTTTCTACCTCTCTCTTTGCTTGTAAGAAGAATTTTCTCAGTGCTATGCAATAAAGATGCAGATAGGAAATGCCAGTTCCTGTCCTGGGGACAGGCAGAAGAAGAACAATTTAAGCAAGTCACTGGCTTGGCCAGGCACCAAGCACTGTTCTGACTTTCATCTCGGAGTCTTGGACCCCAGTACCATTTACATAGAAGTTATTGTTTTATAAAAATCCACTGTGTTATGCAAAGCAAGGCATAACTAAAGGCAGTCTAAGAATATCATAAAGACTCACAAAGTCCCTGTCTTAAAAAGTCCTTTTATGGGCCTTTTCCAAAATAATAGCTCCCTCAGGCTCAAATGTCTCATACCCAAGTAAAGATTTTGTTTAATTCATAACGAAGTTGATTTGTCTGCTAGATTGTTTCCCATGGATCAGTCTGTTCGCAAACACAAAACATACCGGCATCCAGCTGGGTGTTACTGCTGCCAATTTCAAGACAATAAATGGTTCAGTGCTGAGCAAGATTCAAAACTTTTATTCCACAGAGCAATAAAAACAGTAGACATTGCCTGCTGACATACTGCCAGAATAAATATTACCTACTGTACAAGTTTCCATTCAGATCTTTCAACAGATCAAGGTACAATCACAGACATTATCAAGCTGTATTCTGTATCAAAAGAGTTTTCATGAATGATTGAAATACTTATAAATTGCATTTTCAAACATATTACTCATTGAATCTCAATGACCTAAATTCTCCCTCAACAGCAATGTTTAATGGGTTGGTACTGTTCTCCTGAAGACAGGGGGGTTTTTTTGGGATGCAGCCTTTAAGAAAGACTTAAGCAGCTTCTTTGGCATTTCTGGCACGTTCTCAGCATGTAAAAACCAAGGGAAAGGGTCTGAGTTCATCACATCTACAATGTGGCCCCTAGCAGAAACCCACCCAGGAACAGTGTTTTGAGCTCACTTTTATGATTTGGTTGTTTTTTGCTTTATCAATATATCCAATCACCTTAGAAAGGAGGAGGTATTGATTGTATGCAGTAAATGGACCATTGATAGGTTAGGTTGGGGAGCTGTCTCATAGTGTCAGTGGAAACACTTGCTACAAATACACCTGCTAAATATGAAAGAAATGTCCTAGAAAAAAGAGAATATGTCTATTGTTTTCCTTGAAATAAACCCACTATGTTCTAACCTTGGCATGTTCAAATGAAGAGTCCTTTGGCTCTTCCTGCATCTTTAGTAAAGCCACATACCAGCTCACAGCGGTTGGACGCCAGCTGGCACGAGGTGTCCTGTGTGCTAACACACACAGGCAGCCATCAACAGGCCTGGTTCTGTCCTGAGCTCCCAGAGGGCCATTTCATCTCTCCCCATCTCTCTGCCAGTTCTGTGGAGGATGAGTTTGCTATGTGAGCAATTTAAGCCATTGCACGGATGGGAAAGCCTCTATCAGTGCTGAGAATAAGAGAGGCTTTGTAATGGGCCTGGAAGGTGAAGGCACTTGGTTGATGGCAAAGGTAAGGTGTGAAGTGAGCATCATAATGGATATCCACAAGCAGCTCCCTTATGTTCATACTGTAAGAAAATGAACTAAGATACTTCATCTGGCAATAGGAGAGCAGCAAATTTCTGGGTGAGAAGGTAATCAGGGAAGTGAATGACACGCAAGCATAGTCTAGTGAGGAGCAAAAGAGTTTACCTGATTAGATAGAGCTAACTGTTATGCCACAGTTCCTGGGCTCTGCTTAACTTCCAATCATAAAAAGGCAGATTTAGATTTTCTCTGAGAAAGTGATATTTGGCAGACAGGAAGTGGACCATAAAATGCATACACAGTCTCCTAAACAAGGCTTTAAAAAAATTTCAGCCACTTCTATTAGATAATGTAGCTCCTTTTCCCCACTTTAATGCAAGTCCTTGTGGACCATCTTACAAGATTTGAGATAGTCTGGATTTTTTTTTTCTTTCTTTGGTTTGTTCTTCCTTTGCAATGACCCTTTAGAGCTCTGTCCTGTGGAATACCATAACATTTTCAAGAAAACATTTTTTCTGGTATAATAACCTACATTGAGCTTTATTGCATGCACACACTATTCAATAGTGCTACATTATTTAATCCCCCCTTTCTTTTTTCTGACTGACTTGATCTGCTACTTTGGTTCTTTTTAGATCAGACTCTGATATATTTTCTAAGGCAGTTTTTAAAAGCAAGTTTTTTTCTCAATTCTACCCACTGCTCACCAGTTTTGTTTTCAGCTAGATGGGCAAGCACAGCATTTTTAGGCTGCTCCAGACTGTAGCCTGGCAATGGTCAACAATGTCCCCTCCCAGGGCTGGGAAATACATGCACAACTGGGAGGAAACACAAGAGCAGCCCAGGAGAAGATAATAAGGGAGCTCTTCATTGAGGAAACTTGAAAGAAATATGCTCTACAGCAACATGCCATGGGACAGCTGTTGCTAAAGGATTGCACTCTTATTTCAGACAAAAAGATTCATTTTTTTGCAGGATACATCATTTGATGGGAAACAAACTCTAAAGAAATAACAGGAATGAGCCATGGAAAAGCCAGAGGTAGGAAAGATGGTCTTTGGGACATCGAGAGTTAAAACTTTAAGGTTGTAATTTATTTATGGAAAAGAGCTAAGAGCTTTGTGTATATGGTAACCAGTCAGCTCTTGGAGCCATCGAGGTGGCAGAATCAAACTCAGAACTCTAATTAGTGTAACTGAAGAATTCTCTGCAGTGAAGAATTCTCACTGAAGAATGAATGTACTTATTATCTGATATAAAGCAATTTTAGAAACTCCTACAGTTTAGAAATAATAGTAATAACAGTAATTGAAAACATGAACTGACAAGTCACTAACAACCCATTATATCATGGCAGTGTGGAAGCACCTTGTACCTTTACAAAGCACCTTTCTGTCGATCTCTGACACAAACACACACCCAACATTGTCTCAAGAGCCGCTGCACAGAAAATGTTGAAAAATGTCACAGGCCAACACCCAAATTGTGGTGTTTCTGCAAGGTCTTTTTGTTTCTGGAATAAGGTGGAACTCAGAAAAACTTTTCAGTAGCTGGCTTCAAAAACATTTACTGGTTTGTCTAAGCAGGTTTGTTTCTTGGTGTAAATTAAATCAACTATTCTGAGCTGTTTTTGCTTGGATCAAGACAGATGTCTCAGCCTTCTCTTATTTGGGCTCATAAGAGATAAGAATAAAACTAAACAACATGTGAAGCTAAACAACTGGCCCAATTTATCACACAGAGAAGTGATTCAGTGTATTGCACAGTGTATTGTTTCTTAAGCTGGAAGTCTCAGGTAAGGACCCTCTCCCCAGAGAGCTGCTGCTCATCCTTGCCCACCTGTGTGCTGAGCTGAGGCAGGCCAGGCAGGGGAGGAGGCACGAGTCCCATGTTGATATTTCCTCAGCCTGCCTTGAGAGGGGAAAAAAAGGACAAAAGCTTTTCTAAAGAAGAAAGAAATTTAGTTAAATACAGACTGGATGCTGTAGAGAAAAACAAACAAACAAACAAACAAACCAAACAAACAACCAAACACAACAAACCAAAACAAAACCAAAAATAAATAATGAAAAAGCTTTCTTTTCTTCCAGTCATTTTTGTCTTCATTTCATGGAATTCTATTTTTGGGAGTAGTAGAATGATGCAACTGAGAAAACAGCTACATAAAAATTCCCCGTCCCTATTCCACATTGGCATTCAGCTGCTCTAGGATACCTTATCCTGTGGCTGCCAAGGGAGAATGACTAGCGAAGAAGGCTGGGGGTGGAAAAGGGAACGTACTTGCATTCCTTGTGCTTTCTCATTTTGGAATTTTACTCTGTCTAGTGTGTATAGACAGGTTTATAGAGAGGGAAATGCTGCAGATTATAATCCAGACTCTAATTAGCTCCAGAACTAATGAGCTGTCAATCAGTTTATCTTCCCGCAGCCCTTCTGTGTGATGTGCACAGAGAACAGCTCAGCCACATCTAGGCTTGCCATTTCCTCCAGATTTGGGCAACCTCAGAAGATGAGGTCGATCTGGACTGTCATCCTGAATTTTCAGTTTCTCAGAGGAGTCTGGGAGTTGGGGTCTGCCCAGGGCTGTGATTTGCCAATTTCCATCTGTGGACAGCCCCAGTGTGCTCACTGCCACGCACACTGTGGTCATGCTGTGCTGTCTCCTTGTGCCTTTCCGGATGTCTGCCATCTGGCACACCCCACTCCCATGTGCAGCACTCTCCGAAGAGGGTGACGGATTTGCTTGCCACCAAGCACACAAACACACACATTGTCCAGGGCTGGCTGTGTGCCCTGCTCCTCCCAGCTGAGTGCAGCCCACCCACTCTGTACATCTCAACCTGGATGCATAACCAGCTTAGCATGCAATAACAATTAATTCCTATTTCAAAACAATCTTGCCCTGCTTGGTACTACGTCATTAATTTCTAAGAGTTGCATCATTTCTTCTCTGAGCTACACCCAGCAGCTCCCCTTCTACATTGTAGCTCCAGAACTGTGTTGTCCCAAGCATCTATGGGCATAAGGATGGCCAGCATCTGCTGGCATTTGGGGCATCACAAGATGGAGACAAATGGGAAAGAGGGGGAGGCAGGCCGTGAGATACCCTATCTAGATAACTGTGGTGTTTACACAGCAGCATCTGGTATTTTAGGTAAACCCATGGTAGACATATAATTAACAGAATATTATTTATTAGCAAATTAACCTCTGTGCCAACAGCTGTAAGAATGTCTGCAGCTCTCATATGAGGGGAAAGGAAAGGAAAGGAAAGGAAAGGAAAGGAAAGGATTGGATTCTAATTCTGGAGGCAGCCAGGATTTGGGTGTTCCCTGTCCTGAGCTATGCCAGCATTACTCCAGTTCCCAGTTGCCTTCTTCTGCCTCAAACCAGCCCTCACAGCTTTGAGCAGGATGTCCTGCATCCACATGGACCTTGCCTACAGTTGGTGGCCCCTGCTTGCACAGTCCCATCTGGGACTGCTGTTCCCTAGAGAATCAGATACTGGTAGCTTGCCAGCCAGCCTGACATCAGCCACCTCAAACTGAAACAAATTTTAAGTGAAAGAAAAGTGAAATTATATTGATATGCAAAATAGAAGTGTTCAGTTGCTGCCTGTAGAGACAGACAAACAGATACAGAAATATGGAAAAGGACCAATAGCTAGCAGTGATTTTCTTCTTTTTTTAAGATGCAGTTGGCCCTCCAGTTCTCCCAGCTAGAAAGTGTCAGGATGCTGAGCTGGGTGGGGTTCAGTCACCCATTAGGCACTGAATTAAGGCACTGGGCAAGGCACTTGTTTTCTCTAGTATCTCCAGGCTGGTAGTTTAATTTGGATCACAAACACATTTTTAAAATAATTTTGTGGTTTCTCCCCTTACTGTGGCTCCCAGTGCAGCACAGTCCCTGGAGAGTGCAATCCGGATTCCTGCCAGGGGAAACTTAGATCACTCCAACCATCAACACACGTGTGAGCCACAGGACCGAGCTACAGCTGGCCTGTGATAAAACCACAGAGAGGTGTGGCTGCATGGGTCTCTGCACTGGCTGTTTTCCTCTGCAGGATCCCTTCCCAGGGGGCTGCATGACTTGCTGATATGGACCTAGCTGTAGTAACTTCTCCAGCATGGCTGGACATTGATTTTGGGACTGGAATCTGTGTTGCCCTCATAGGAAGGCAATACAACAGAGAGAAGACTGAGAATCTCCCTTTGGCTACAAGGAAGGGATTTGGGGCTCACACCATCCATGGTACCAAGTAAGCATTCAGCTAGAATAACCAGGTATCAGCAAGAAGTCATGAATTCTTAAGTCATTACACATTTCTTATTTACTACAAAATTGTTCACCTGTAGCTCCTTTGTGTTAACCTCCCGGCGCTCTTGGCAAATCCATTTTAAAGTGCAAGCAGCAAAGTGCAGCATTGCTATTTTCTCCTGCGGCCAGAACACCAAGTTCTCACACCCCAGAAGGTAAGTGCTATCACATAAGGCCCAGACACATTTTGACCTGTTTTTGATGAAAATCTAACCAGGAAAGGGCAGTGCAGGTGCTAGCTTGCATAGACCGGGGCTGGCCACTCATTCCCCTGCCTGCCTCCTTCTTTGGCTTTCTTTGGGGTCTCATGGGGAGCTCGTTTCAGATACTGTAAAGAGGGTACCTGGTACCACCCTGCTGCCTATTCTGTTACATGGGCCAGTTTTTCTTTACCCCCAGCATGGGACAGCTGGCTCCCAGGCCTACCAGTTGAAGCATCTGTGGCATTTTTCTTTAAAATGCAATTTCCCTGGTGTGCTACAGGGATTGAGAGTCCTGCTGTGGCCAGCATGGAGCAGCTTGTGTGCTTACTTCCTCAGCAATAAGATGTGGAAATTGATAGTGCTGGTGGAGATCCTAGCACTGCCACTCAGCATGTGGTCTCAAAAACATGACTTGATAGCTGTCACCAAGGTCATCTGACTCCTTTTGTTGAGTAAATGAAAAATAAAGATCCCTTCACAGCCCAAAGGGCAATACAAAACTCTTACTACCGACGAAGAGAGGAAAGGAAGAGGCAATGTTTGCTTAACACATCCTGGACTCCAGCAGGAATTTGATCTTTCCTTAATTCTGCTTTATCTAAGTTACTGCAAATTGCCATGGGTTTTTGCCATTCCTTTTTGCTGATGATGGTCCCGCAGCAGTGCAGGGCAGCAGCATCTTTAGCACAAGCAAAAGCTGTGCAGTAATCCAGGTCTGTTTCCAGGCAATTCCTCAAGCACCTGCAGTAGCCTGAGCACAATAATCTGCTGCTTCTTTCTCCCTTAAAACTCATGAAACTTTTTGCAGGACCAGATAAACTGTGAGCTGTAAATTCTCGCTCTTTTTATTTCTCACCCAAACAGGTGACTGCTAAGATGGGACCCACTGCTCCTTGGAATTTCTTCTCCTGGAAGTTTTCCCAGGTCCCTAATCCCTGTCACTCCTCATGTCTGCCAATATACTCTGAGCTGGCCAGATACTCACGTTCACTTCCCTCATGGTTCATAGCTGTCAAACAGCTGCTCTTTGCTGGTTCCTTTTCTGGGCTGAGTGGAGATCATGAAGCTTTTTGCATGTTCTGTGGTGGAATATCTCCTTTTATTTATTTAATTTTTTAAAATTTTTTTTTCATAACTATCTGGACTGTTGATTTTGCCAATTCAGCCAGATTGGATTCTTCTCAGCAGACTTTGATTCTGCAGCCTCTGCATCCATTTTTGAACTGCTTTTCTACTTGCAAAGCAACTAAATGGTTTCTCCATTTTGAATTTTTTGGAGAACTGATAATAATTTTGGATTAGGTCATTCTTCTCACTAACAGAGAAAATAAACATGCAAGAAGTCAGACTGTTTTCAACTTCAATTTGTTTATACTAAATGCTTTGATCTTTAAACAAAGCTGATAAATCGGAGCAGCAGCAGGGACAAGCAGCGTGGTCAATCCAAAATGCTGAAAATTCATGTCAGCTGCTATCTCTATGCCTCAGGCCAAAACATGAGGTGAACCTGCCTACAAAGCAATTCAAAATTAGTTACATTTTGGACATTCTTATCTGATTTCTGAACTATTGTAATGCATCCAGGTCTTGCTTTTATGTCAGCTGTTTTATTGGGTTTTTTGATTTTTTTTTAACTGCAAGGACTACAGATTTATTTTTAGATGAAGGTTGTTTTTTTGGTTGTTTTTTTTTTTCCAAACAATGCTCTTTACAAGCTGCAGGGAAAAAAAAATCAAAAGACTGCCAGCAAAGTCACAAAATTTGGCAGTAAGAAGCAATTGGCTCACTCTTTGAGCCATCAGGAGCCCCTGCATGTTGGTGTCCCCCTCTGCATTACATGACCACAAGGGTTATTCTCAAACCTGACTCTACCAGCACCTCTTTCTGGCAGGGTTAAGGAATACCCTGGTGGGTAATTTCTGTGTAAGGTGTAGAACTCCCACAAGGTTCATTATTCTAGTGAAACCTGCCCTTTCCGTGTCAAAACCCCCCACTAAACACTTCCTGGAGTGTGGTTTCTCCTGCAGGAGGAGCCCAGAGTTCCCCTCGCAGCTGCTTCCTGGGGAACTCCAGCTTCTGTTTTGGAGACCACTTTTCAGAAGTACAGACGTGAGCCTGAGCTACAGATAGCATTGCCTCTGCTGGGAACATCCAATAGTTCTGGCACCTGAGGGACCCCCTTGGACAAGCTCAGCTCCAGCCTGCACCCACAGAAAGCATTCCCACACCAGCACAGATGTTTGGCACAGGCAGTGCCCCACAGGTGACCCTCTGGGGTGATGGGCTCTGCCCATTTGGAGTTCCCCTAAACAAAGCTGGCTGTGTTTAACCTTCCCAGGCAGACTTTCAGATTAGGTTCGTGCATACTGGGAAGGCAGAGCATACAATTCGCTCCCCTGTTAGACATAATCATAGGCTGTCCCAGTGCCTGGAACAATTTAATGAATACCTTAGGACAGGTTTTGCTGTCAGATCACAATACTGCCTTTCACAAAAGCTCTTGCCACTGTTACCATCACTGTATTCGACACTGTGACAACGTGAAAGACCCCCCAGGGGTCTAGGTAGTATTGCACTGGTGTGATAAAAGTGTTTGTTCAACCTGCAGCAGCCTGTGGTGACTATGCAGAGGCATATCCTCTCTGATGTCCATTCTTTGGCCCTATTTTTAGGATAAAATCCTGGGAAAAGGCATTTCATTAGTTCCAAATGTGAAGGTGCTCTGTGAGCCCCTGTACTCGTATTTACACAGTGCTAAAGCTCTGCTGCTGCCATTGCACTGTTCTAATAAACCACAGTGGTTTCACAAGAGGGTTGAAGCACAACCTTGAGAAAAAGGAAGAGAATGAGCAAAGGCACACAGAGGGACAGGAAGAATTGCGCTGTCATCAACCCAGACTGCCTCCAATAGCATGATTTTTTCCTCAGCAGTCTGAGAACCCAGAAACTCAGAGTAGTGTTTTGGGTTTTCAATAAAGCTTCTGGGGAAGCATCTTGAAACTTGCTCTGGTTTTGGAGCTTTGCAAGGTGGCAGGCCAAGACCTCAGAGATGTGTGGAAAGCAAGAGCTCAGAATATACATTTGCATGAGACTTGAAGAAGGGTCCACAAGGGGCTGGCAGCAAACCCACACTCTCTGACACTCTGTTGTGACACATGCTAAAAAGACACTGATCCTTGGGTCTGTGTATGGAGAAATCCAGGGCTGACCCCTTAGGCTGCAGGGATGTAGCAGGGAGTGTTTTGCAGAGCTGTGTGCACAGCTCACTGGGAATTCCCCTGGGTGAGGAAACCCTTGTGCAGAGCCCAGCCCTGCCAGGACTCCCAGGTGGGCTGCTGCTCTCCCCACCTCTCCCCTGGGCAGTAGCCCTGCTCTCAGCATCAACAGGCACCATCAAAACCTTGGGCATTGCTAAGGGACACCATAGGACCATGCTGAGTAGAGGCAGAAACCAAACCCTGCGGGGCACAAGCCCTGTTTGCAGACAGCCTTCACTACTGCCTCCTCCCTGAGTGTGTGCAGCTCAGATCTGCAGAGCCTGGGTGGATCTCCAGCCTCACTAGGTTCAGTCACTTCAGCTGGCTTTAGCCAGTCCTAGCGCTTCCTTTCAGCTGCTGATGGCTTCTGCAGCCCCCTGCAGCCTCCCAAGTAATAAGGTCTTCTTGGGATTTTTTAAATGTTTTTGGGTGGTGTTTGTTTTTTCATTTTTTGGGGTTTTTTTATGAATTAATTTCAGTGGTTGGGGGATTGCATTTAACTGAATCAACACAGCATCATTCTTACATATACTTTCCTGGAGTGAGCATATTCCTAACACTCCACCCAGATGGACCAGGCTGAACTACTCAGCAGCTTCATTGTCTGACAGCTGAAACAGGACAGGGTCTGAATTGTTTTCAAGCCTGGTTTTAGAGCATTTACTCCTCTGCCACTGCAACACACACTTTCAAAGATATCTCTACTGCCTTCATAAAGAAATCTGAAACTTCTTCACCACTGAAAATCCACTTTTTAAAAGTATTCTGGACCTCACAAAGACATTCAAGTGGCAGGAATATTAAGATGCCTGTGTTGGAAAGGCTACACCAGCAACAGTGACAGGATTACCCCTCTTTCTTGGTATTTGGAGATGGGGAGGTTTGTGTACAAGGGGAAGTCAGTTAAAGCTATGAGGCATATGAAAGCTGAGAGAGCAAACCAAGTGAAAATTACCCAATTTTCTACTGATTTGTTCAATGAGGTATTGCAAGTAATTTTTTCCTTCTGCTGTTTACGGGGTTTCCCTCTGCTAAATGTTAACATGATCACTGCGGTGTAACATTAATTTGCTTACATAACCTCTGAGTTGCACATACAGACCCAGATGTTATTTCAGAAACACTACACTTGGGGAAGGTTTTCTAAAACCTGAACATGAAAATTTCATGGAACAGTTAATTTTTTCTCTTTACACTAATGGGGCCTCACTCAGAGAAGGGCACAGGGATGTCCCGCCATGAAGAGAGAGTTGCTCAGCCCTGCTGATGCTCTGCTCTGGTCCCCCTCAATGTGCAATTAAGCTTCAGCCTTGCAATGCACCTAACTTCAACTTCCATCACTTCTCTACATGCCATGCACCAGAAAAAGAAATGAATGGGCTTGATTTAATGTTGGATTTAATTAAGATAAACCTAAATAGATTAGGGGCTCAAGAGCGTGCTGGAAAGTAGAACCCAGTATATGTTTACTGCATTTAGTCCTTAGAAAACAAAAATCTGCATTTTTCCTGTACCTTGTGTCTTAAAATGGGTAAAAGATCAGAATTCTGTGAGTATTTACAGTAGCAATGTAACTTGTCACCCAATGTATAATTTACAAAACAATACCTAAACTCAGAAATGGTATTAAAACAGTGGCCATGAGCTGTCCAGAAATTTAACAGTGTCTCAGCCCATGTTAACTTTTTTCTCCAATATAAAGCAGAATAATATTTTATAGCAAGTCATGACTGAAGCTCTCCTCCATGAAGGAGGTTGAAATTATTAACTAAAAACTAAAAGTACTCACAGATGTATTTTAGGCTTAAGAGACTGGTAGATTGAAAACCCTGGGGAACTTCACCAGTTCTGTGCAAGTGGGAAGTGAGGGCAAATATTTATCACAGCCTGGCAGAGTGCATTCTGACTTCAAGCTGTAATTTAAAAAGCCAACAAAATAACCAAAACCAAAAAAAACCCCCTTTTGTCCTTCTTGGTTAGAGAGAGGAACAGCTATGAAAAAAGATATTCTGCTTTCGATACTGCATCAAAATACACATCTGATACACATTCCATGTGCTTGCAGAGCTCAGCAGAGATGTTTGAGAAATTGTTCCTTTTCACCATTAAGTTCATTACGCTGGAAGTAAAAATTCAAACGGGTAAATGTTGTACCTTTTATATTTTAGCTTCCACACTTTGTATACCGGGCACTGAACAAAATCTAACTACTTTCCAGGGGGTAAAAGTAAATTCACAGGCATTTCGCCATCAGAGCTTCCTTTTATAGGAGTAGCATCAGCAAGATCTCAAAACGCCTCTAAAGCATCTCCTTAAGGAGGAAAAAAGGACCAAGTAATAAGAAAAGGTATTCGTAAAAGGAGCAATGAACCAAATATAGTAAAATTTTAGTGTACAGAGTACTGTGACATACACAGTATAATGAATCTATTCTTCATTCAGGCTCATGGACTTCGATTTTTGTAGCTTGTAGCTTTGAAAATCTAACAGTAGCATTACATTTACATGCCACTGCTACAGTAGGTTTAGAGCTCCTGTAGTATTAGCACTCTTGGCCAAACTCCTCTATGACCTAATAGGAAACTTCTAAGAAATATTATTTCCTTTAATCATTCCCTTTAAATATTGATGCAGAGCCAGCACAAAACTTCTTCCTTGCTGTAGCACTGTGGCAAAGTGCAGTGATCCAAATTAGCCAAAGCATCTTCATAAAATACCTTCCATGAAGCATGAATGTAACAGTTCAGCGCTTGTCTGTTTCTGGAAAGACAGCAAAGCTAGAACAAAGCTATTTCCCAAGGGCTATTTTACTGCACTGCAAACTTGCACTGAGTTATAACAATCCATGCACACATCAACACTTTGGTCTCTTGAATTGTTTTGAAGAGTTGGATTTCATTCTTTAATGGGGAAAATAGATCCTCTTATTTGGTTATTCTACAGTTTTTCTAGTTTTCTTGGATAGCACTAATGTGTGGTTTAGTGCTTAGTTTCTGCTGCCTTCAGCATCCTGTTGCACTCAAAGCAGAGGAGAAGCAGCATTAATTTATCTTAGAAATTATTATTCATACACTCTTACCTCAAAAACAAGCTCAACATTGAGCCTGGGGACTTAAATGTAAAAGTGTATTAGTGAGAGCACCATAGCCATGCCCTAGACATTTCTCACCTGCCTCCTCTTCTGCTTGGAGAACTGCACAAAAGCCACTCTTCCCTTCCAAGCTAGAGGTGGGAGCAGAGAGCCCTCACCGGGAAAAGCTGGCTTATTTCTGCCCTCCCTGAAGCCTGTGTGAAGATTCCAAAGGCCTAGAAAAGAGGGGGGAGAGAAACTCCTCTGCTTACTGTTACAAAACAGTAATTCTTCAAAATATCTTTGCAATGAAGAGGAATGACAGGGAGATAAAAAACAAAATAAAATGACAATACCCAGAGGGTAGAGACCCACCTCCACACACAACATCCAGCTCTCTCTTTGAGCTGCAACAAGCCAGAGCACTCAATAGAATTAACATGTGAACCTTCATCCTGCAAAGAAAACCTGAAAGGTTTCTCAGTGAACATGGAGCAAGAAAGGTGGACTGGGGTTAACCTCTCATGGTCAAGCTCACCTGACCCTCTAGTTCCACCTGATGTTCAGATGCTTTTGCTTCTCAAGCACAGACAGCAGCTCCTGTGGCTTTCAGGCTATTTTTCTTGACCCTCTGGGTGCTCAAAACCAGAGCAAGCACAGAAGTACCACATGTGAAAGTTTCAAAGAAATCTTGAACCCCATTTTCATGGGTTGAGCTTGAACCCTGCAAGACTGCATTTTATAAAGACCTTTCTTCACATATTCACAGCTTTTCTGTATCTACAGTTTTGTCAAAATTATTATAAAACATTTATTGACAGTAGCAATAAACAGAACACATTTCTGTGAACAGAAATTAAAGTGGAAAATGGCTTTAAGTCGTTTTTGACCAGCCAGCTGTACAAAAGCTTAAGCAAAGCAGCAGTCAGGGAGGCTGGGTTTGGAAGAATCCACATGGAGTTCACGAGATGTCATGTCTTATTAGATCACCAAAATAAGCTGTTATTGTCTTCAGTTTGTTATTGAGAAAATTTTGCTCTATTTCAACTTTCCCGCCTGGCCCTGCTAAGGAAGCCACCTGAAAAACAAAGAACAAAAATAAATCGACCAATGCACAGAAAAAGAGGCAAACCCCCAAATTTTCTAATGCAGAAAAAATCAGAAAAAAAAAAAATCTCTGCTCTGTCAGTACTGGTGGAAAATGTTCCTTGGCAGCTAATGCCTCTACCCTCTTTTTATGTCTCCTTTTACTCACAGAAGCCGTTTGTGGCTTGTGACTGAAATACCTTCCTCACCCAAATCACGAAAACAAGAGGATTTCAGAAGCAAAGAGAAATACTCAGAACTTGAGGTACTGTGCTGAGGCAAGAGATGCTAAACTCTGGTTTGCAGGGTACTTGGCATTTGAGACACCCAGCTGTAGCTAAGAGCACGCTGTAAGCTATGCTTGAAAGATAGCACATCCCAAATTTTGGGGGAAGAGTAAAACCAATTTTAGTAAATAAAATTAGGAAGCATAAAGGTTGCACTGAAGTGTGGCAGGGTGGAGGGGAACTACCCAAATAAAACCAGGCCGCAAACACGCAGAGAAACTCACAAAAAAAGGTCGCAGTTAATTGTTGTTGCTATTGCAACCAAAGAAAAAGCTGCTGTGGGCACTGGAGTTGCAGGCAGTGCTGAGGGCAAGGCTGGGGCAGCAGTACCTCTGCAGGCTGGGGGAGCCTGTCAGGCAGCACTGCTCCCAGCTTTGTGTTTACCCTCACTGCAGTGAAATTTCACCATTCATGCTCTGTTGGACTGAGCCCCGTGCACACCTTTAACGCTTAATGGCTACAGACAGACAACATTTCACAGCAGACTTTGCATTTTGGACTGGAGCATGCCATACTGTCCCCTCTCCTGCTCCTACTCAGGATGCCTCTGAGGGATAACAGCTTACAGGCCACCAATTCCTCATCAGGAGAGACCACACAGTAAGGACAAACACCAAAATTGAACACTGTCTGGTTTTTTCCCCTCCACTTTGGACCCTGAGGACCTGTCCTGCTGGGGGATCCATGCTCCACAGCAAGTTCTGCTCTGTGCTGCCATTCTCCCAGGCTGCTGCAGGAAAATCATTTCTATAGTTCCTCATTCAGGGGAACTTCCCAGGCAAAGTTATCAGGGTCTACAAGCCTGCAGCAGATTTTAACTGATCTTCAAGCCGAGATGGTGTTAGCAGCTGAAACTTTAAGTTCAGGCTGTGTTATTAACACTTCTAAAGCCCCTTGAGACTTTGCTTTATCGTGCAGGTTTAAATATAAACATGCTGAACTTCCTCTATTTTATTGAGAGTAAAAAAATCAGCCTACTATCAAGAGAAAAGAACAGATTAATTTAAATTACACTTTGAACCTTTATTGACTTATCCAGAAAACTGCCACACTTATCTAAATCAAGCATTTACTTTTCTGTTTTGATTTTCTCCCTTTTAATTTTTTTGTTTTCACAGATAAAAAAGTGTGAGCAGTTTCTTCATTCTTCAGCTTCTGGTGATAGGAAAAAATGCTCTGCGTTCTTGTAAGAGAGGAACCTGCCACTTAAGTAAAAAACCAGAGGCTGGCTGACTTATAAATAGCACAAGAATCTGAAATTGGCAAGCGATCAGGAATGTTAATTTTACAACTTATCTGTTCTTACTCGAAATCCACCAAGCATTGTGGGATGATCCACAGTTTTTCTAGGAAGATGTTAACTTTTAATTTTTTATAAACAGAAGTTGGAATGTCCCTTTTGAAAAGCATTAAGAGGCTTTGCCCTTTATAGCTGATGTCACTTAATTATTCTAAAATATTTATTGGATTAGTCAACTTAATATAAGAATACTGAAATTAGTGTCGTGGGGTTATGCAGTCCTGCTTTCTGGGCATGGTTTGTGTCACTAGCATATCTAAGTATGACTAATGCATTGATATTAAACACTAGTGTTTACTAAACATTTCTCTTAGAAGATCAAGTGAAACAAGATGCCCCTACACTGACGGGTGGTGTCCACCAAGGGACAGCTGAAAATTTACATATGCTGTGTCTGGCCTCTAAGTGTGAAATCCAGGATAACTATGATTATTTTCAAACAACAACTAAAGGTATTAGATAAACCCAAAGGTGAAAAAAATTTAAATAAACACATGGGAATAAGCTCTGCTGTGACAGATCTGGTACTGTACGCTCTTTAACCCACCTGATATTCAGAGGAGAGAAATGCAAATCCTCTGTGACAATGCTTAGCTGTAAATTGCTGGAGGCTGCAAATTTAATTACGTAGGAGTTGCCAAGTTTTCCTTGGCAGGGCTCAGTCAACCCTGACAAGTGTGGTGAGGGAAGGCTGCCACACATTAAGCTTCTGAAGGGTGCTGGCCTGGCAGAGGGACACCCTCTAAAAATAACAGCAGATTGAGGAACGATGCTTTGAGAAAAACAAAGGTGCTCAGCTATTTTTAGAGATACCAACAAACACCTCCTGTTTGTGCAGTGCACTACAATGGTGAATACAGAAAGGCTTCTTTAAAAAGGCTTCTTTTAAAAAATTGCCTAGTCCAAAATTTATTTGTTTGCCACTTTCCTGTGTACATACAATGATTCCCTGCTGGCAATTCTCCTTACCCTAGTTTATTCTTTAGCCCAAACCTACATTACTTGGGTGGACAGATACTGCCTCCTTTGCTGTGCTGCTGTCCCTAGGCAGAGATAAAGGTTGCAGCTCCAATTAACACCTCCCTGCATCTCTCTCACCTTTATCCTTTAGTTCAGTGACTATTGCTAAAAGGAGTCCACAGCACAACAAAAAAGTAGCCAACAGGTTTGAAAAGGAGACATCAGAAAAGATGAAAATTTGAAAGGGGAAACAAACATAGCAGGTTATTTCAGGAGCACATGTTGCCTGAGGTGCAAACTTCCTTTACATTCTTCAGGTGTACTTTTGAACTTGAAGGATTTCCTACTGGTCTTCAGGGTTTTTTTACATTTTTTTGATCATACTGAAAGTCTTTTAGTAAAGTAACTTCTTATCTTTTCCAGCCACCAACTAACATAACTGGGGACAAAAAAATTATCATTTTTTTTCTCTTCTCCTAGAAACTTTTCTGAGTTAAGAGAAACACAAGCTTTTTGACTTGATATGCAGTCACACAAGGACACTATCACTTAATTAATCAATTCATTTTATAGAATACTACTAAAATGAAGAATCCCCTCCCCTTGCATACAACCTAAAAGCTAAGGAGAACAAAACCCAACCCACTTGAAAAAGAAGGGAACGGTATTCTTTACACTGAACATAAGAAAATAAAACGCTCTCAGGCAGCATTTTTGAAAATGTACAGATATGCATGTGAATTATGACACCATCACAGTAGTGCTGCTACCCTTTAAGAGGCCAGACATTTATTTATTTTCTTCTTACTTCACGGAGGCAAACTACAATTCAGTATGCAGGCACAATGAGCTTAGGAAGACTCAAGTCCAGAAGTATCACTCTGGCTTTGTGTATGCTGTGGGTAACTTCTGGCTTTCTCTTTTATCAAGGACAGAGAACACATATGAGTTGAAACGTGGGCTGCTTAAAAGCTGTTATTAACACAATAGCCACAGCTGAAGTGTATGCAATCAAATTCAATTAGAAATTATCAGCTTGCAAAACACATCAACCCACAGTCTTTTACCTGCCATCTCCCCTAATACCCAAGCATCTTAAAAATACTATCAAATCAACCTCTGTTCATTTCCAGGCCTCTCACTCACTGCTTTGCTCATTGTTCTATTTACTCCTAAATAAAGATGACTCTGCTTGGCAAGTCCTATTTGGCTAGATCTCCATTTTAAAGTCATACCTAAAAGAGAGAATTCAAATAAATAAATGGGTTTTACCCATCTTTACACTCCCTTCATTGAGCAGTTATTTTTAATAGTTGAACCTTCACAAACACAGCAAACAGTTTTCCATCCAGGCAGTAGGACTGCAGACAGAACAAGCCCTCGGTGTCTAACCCCCGATTTTCTCAAAATCATTGATGGAGACAAGGTGGGAACAAAGACAATAAAAGAAAAGAAGTGCCAGCATAATGTGTATGTTTCGAAGGACTTTCAAGGTCCAGAACACTGCTTAATTCTAGGCTCATATAACCACTCCACCCTAGACAAGAAACAAAAAGCCATTCCTGTATTCTGGCAGTATTGTGAAATATAAGCCAGGTCTGAGACACCAACATTTAGGACAGCAAAAACTCCAACAACAGCACCATCTGACAAAATGAGACATAGCTACCACGAACAAAAGTATGCCTGTCTTCAAAGAATGGTGATGTTTTAAGTAATCACTAAAGCACAATCCAGTATCTGTGCCACTAACCACGCACACTGCAGGGTAAGTAATAAACTCCCAATTCCTCATTACTCCCTCTCCCAAACCTGGCTAGGCTGATAAAGATGCTGATGTGGTTATCTGTCTCACAACAGACCAGGTCACCAACACTTCAGGCTCACCAGTTTATTGTGGGGAGCCATCAAGCATCCAGACAACATTTTGTCCACCAGTGAGAGACCAACAGTAATTGAGTACAACTTCTACAATGGGATGAGAAGAACAGATCCCACCATTAGCAAGAAGGTCCTACAGCAACAAATTGCACATTCCTCCTTTGCTGCAAATATTATCATGCAGAAGTATTATCTGGCACAGAAGAGAGTCTTGGACTTGTGAAAGAGATTGGACTACCTGGGATGACTCCATTTCCCAGAGGTGAGTGCACACTTCTCACTCTGCCCAATGAGGCAGAGCACAGCTAATAAACATTTCATAAATTACACTTATCAACTATATAAAGGCAGTAATAAACATATGTATTTTTCAATGTACATGCACATAATGATTACTCCTGATTATTCCTAGCTAGAAAGAATATTGTTAAAGATTAATTCAACCTAAAAGCAGACGTGCACACATTACAAATTTTGTAACATGTTTGTAAACTAGGAGATTTGATGCAATTCAGGGAAACGTTTTTACATTTCTTGTAAAGGAACCAACCATCTTGCGCTGGGTTCGCTGCTCCCTCTTGAGGCAGAAGAACAAAAGTTCATTTCTCTTCGACCTAAATAAACTGTTGATTTTTTAAGGGAATTCAAAGAATCCCATTTCTCTCTACAAGACCAACTCTATACAGAAGTGGCCATGCCTGCAGAAGTAGTGCTGTTTTTGCTCTAAAATGATGTGGAACCAGGCTGGGTATCTTATCCACCAACAAGGCAATGAACACTAACTCTTCTGACACAGCTAGGTCAAGGTCAGCTACCACCCTGCTTTCACTCCAGCAGCAGGATCCCTATTTTATGTTTGCTATCTAACAGTGATCTCATAGCTATCATCCATAAAAATTACGTATTTTCCACTAAAGTTGAACCATCTTAACTAATGGTTAAACAGTGTTTTTATTACAAAGTTGCTTTTAACTGCTGGGTTTGGTGTGGTTTTTTTTGTTTGTTTTATTTTGTTTTTTTCGTTTTTTTTCCTGGAGATTCACAGCCCTGGAAGTGTAGTTGCAGTAAATCCAGAAATTTCATTCTTAAATACAGCCAGAGATTTTGGTACTCAAACCCGTAACAGTCTTCTGTGGAGCAGAGTATTCACCAAGGTCAGGTTTGGAACAGTCATGTTTGACACACCTTTGTCCACATAGGATGTAGACACTTCCTTAAACAGTGGGCTTGATTAAAATTCTCTTTCCCCCTCTCAGATCATCAACCTTTTGTGTTGGTTTTTTTTCGTTTGTTTGTTTTGTTTTTTGTTTGTTTTTTTGTTGTTCTTATACTGCCACTATTTCTAAAGAAAGGCATAAGGAGTCGATTTCTTTTCCTGAGAGTAGTCTATAGCCTGGAACACTGAACTGAACTGAACCCAGGACCCTAGCATGAACTTTTAACAACTGAGCAGTGGTTTTAAGCAACAGTTGTTACTCTGCAGCCATCTGTGTTAAACCAAACCCATGGAAGTAATCAACATCATTCAGAGCCAACTGCACCAAGATGTAGAGATGTCAGGACACCTGGCCCAATCACCCAGAACAGCTCAGCTCTTCTGTAGGGAAAGGTGCCTGTGGAGAATACTCCTGGATGCTTTTGTGGAAACACAAGTGAAATGTAGATGCCTCTGGCCATTTAGAAATCCAGTAAAAAGTGCTCATGAGTAGAGCAGAAAACTCTCTAAGGTCATTGTTCATCATGGGAATGAAATATTTGATAAAATGCAGTGCTAATATGTCGTAATTAGAGAAACTCTGCCTAAATTTAAGGTGCCTGTCTGAAGATTCGTAAGTCACTTTGACATTTCACCAGTCTGAAATGCAAAGAGGAACTGTACCATCACCTGCCAAAGCAATGATGCCGTGCACAGCATGGTCTTCGAGTCAGCTAATACTCAGGCCATGTGAATTTCAGCCTATTTCTCAAGCCAGCTGTTTGCCACCAACAATTCCACAAGCCACTATATGGCTTGACACCCTGCCTATTCTAAGTCAGACACAGGTGAGAACTGCTCCCTTCTTTGCAAAAAAGCTACAAGACCTAGAAAATACACAGAGGAAACTAAACCAGACACTCAAGGACACTGTTAGTCACATAACTGCTTAAAAAAAACCCCTTCTACCAAAAATCTAATACAGAAAACCCCACACCAGTGCCACAAATTCTGTGTTTATCATGAATCACTTCAATGCAAGCAGCCTATATGGAATCACACACCTGTGTGGACACCAACAGTATCATCAGGATATTTGTGTCTAATCTACTCATCAGTGAGACCAGTGACTGCAGGCTGGAATTTCCTGCCACTCCTTCATATTTTCACAGCCATGAAAGTCTGGGGCTCACCGACTTATCAGATAGTGAGAGGTGGTTAAAATATATTGGGTTTTGATATTTTTATAATGACGTATGTGCCTTGCAGTTGGCGTTGAAACATCTACAAGAAACCCCATTCTGTTGCTTTAAGCAGAAACTGTCAAAACCATGGAAATAATCTTACAATCCCATTTCTAAATATATCAAAAGTACTGCAAACACAGAAATCGCTTAACACAAGGGTCAACTTGAAAAACCCCAAATACCCCACATACAGTGGAACAGACTTAAAAGTCTTATGTATGTGCTTATAATACTTGTGTTTTAAGTCAGCTAAGCATTTTATTCACTACCAAGACCTCATCCAGAAACACACCTGGTTAAGATCAGCATTCCGAGGCAGAAAATACACAATATTGTTGGTGATCTTCTTGGAGAGCCTGAAAATTTCAAATGTAGAAGCCAGTAAAGGAAAAAACAAGAACAGGGAAGGAAAAGTTTCTTTATGTTCATTCATTTTGAAAGTATGTCTCAATTTCAGCTATTATGCAATTAAACTGTAGTTATTCTTTTGAGTGTGTGAGTAGGAGTCTTTTCTGTAATGCAGAAACTATTTCACCATTAGTGCCCTCAAAGTAGAAAAAAACTCCATAATTCACTTTTTATGAAAATTTAACTGAACTACAGAGAAGTATTTGAAAATTTTGAATGTAGTTTGTAGCTAGTATATTTGGTTTACATCTGTTTTTTAATCCACTTTGTGGAATCTTTCACACATGCCTGCAAAAATTTTCTTACTCATACAAATATGACTATATTTTAGCAAAAAAAGGGAACAAATTAAGATTATTCTGTGACAAAAGAAACCCCATACTTTATATATGATGAAACCATTATGTTAATACCTTCCCAGGTGAATGAGTGCTCAGTATCACTGTTAATAAGCTAGTACAAAATTCTATGTATTAATTAAAAGAGTTACTATTTTGCTTGCACTCTTCTGTGATTTCCCAAGTCACAGGCAGGTGCTAAGACTGAAAACAGTTTTAGTAAGATATTTTAAGTAAGATATTCCCTTTATGAATCAATTAAAAGTGGCATTAATGGCAAGGTCACAGCTCACACAACTAGTTATTATCTCTCTATATATATACACACCACAAGGCTATTTGATTCCTTTGGGATATTTTAATAAAATAATTTAAAGGAGTTAAAACCATTGAACGAATATTTTAAGTTGCAAGCTACTCAATTCACTGATGGATTTCTTGCTTTCAGGGAAACCTCATCACTGTTTATTTTGTTAATAAAAAATAAAAAAATTTAAATTTAGGTGGGAAAGATTAAATTTAGGTGGGTTTGCATCTAGAACTCCAGCTGCTGGAGACATCATCCATAGTCAGCCAACTGGGCATGCAAACCCTATGGGGAAGGGAGGTGGAGATGGAGACGGAGATGGAGAGGAGAGGCGAGGCGAGGGAGAGGAGATGGAGAGGAGGTGGAGAAACCCACCACAAGGCATAACTTGTTAAGGATATCCATCTGGGCAGATCATGGTTTGGATGTCGAAGATCTCGGCTGTGGCGTAGTCGGGCCCGCCCCAGGGTGGGCTGAGGAACACCACGTCGGCGCGCAGGCCGGCCGCCAGTGCCATGAAGTCCCCGCAGAGGAAGTCGATGTGCTCGGCCACGCCGTACACCTCCGCGTTGTGCCGCGCCAGCCGCAGCTTCTCGGGATCGATGTCAATGGCGATCACTGCCCACGAGAGATGGGAATGCAGGGATTAACGGGAATGCCACACAACCAGCAGTCACCGCAGTGCTGCTGTGACAGCCTCGCACCTCAGCTCAAGGACTGCACGCATCACTGTCCTTCTTGGAAGGAAGTCCTCCTTGCCTCAGGTTTGGCACGAGCCTGACAACCTCAATGATGTCCACTAGAAACTGACTCTTCTCCTTTGTTTAAGGGAAACATTTATCTGTGGCTGGCCACGTAGTTTTGACAATCAAGTTTAAAAAGCCCCAACCAACACAGTCCAAGAGAGGTGGATGATAAAAGAACAGTACATAATAACAAAAATTAAAATTTAGCCAGGAAATACAAGAAGCCAAGTGAGATGTTTAAACTGGATCATAGCCTACCAAATTTAATGCAGTAGCAACTACCATTTGTCTTGGTCGAACATTAGTCAGAAGAGTTAGATGAACTGGTATGAGTATCTAGCAGGAAATGTTTTTACAGGAAGTACTCTCAACATTTCACTACAATTTCATTAGCAGGCACTAAACTAACATGAAGTTATCACTTTTTCTGTACTTGGTTCTGCAGAATCTGCAGATGATTCCATTCAAGTGCTTTAAGCACTATTCACACATAACCTGTTTTTGAGTACATAGACTTCAAGTAACAACCGGGAAAAGAAGCAGTGTTGACAGAGTCCACTTTTACCAGTGATCTTCAGAGTATCTGGCAGATCAGATATACCACACAAAAATAGCATTGACTAGTACAACACAAATCCAACTCTGACTTAAAATAGAAAAGCAGTTTTATTGGTCCTTTTTTGAAAATACAGGGGTCACATTGTGAGTTTGATGAAGTAAAACAGCTGCTGTTGCTACAGAAGCACAGAAAAAGAAAATAAATCAGCAAACAGAGCACATATCCAAATAGTGTCAGGAAAAAGATTGAAGAAACAAAACTAAAGCACTGTATACAACATCTACTTACCTCTTTTTGAGGTCAGTGCAAACTGAATAGCGTTTCCCCCGACCCCGCAGAATGCATCCACTATGATGTCGCAGTTGAATGACTGACTGACGCGGACGGCAATGTGCTCAGCTATTTTCTCAGGAGTAACAGAAAACCAGCCCTCTGCAGAGAAAGGGCAAGAAATGTGTTTTTACCTCTTATTTCAAGGTCATCTAATTTAAAAACAGCCAACTGAGCCCCACATAAAACTGAAGGTTTAGCATTAATCCCAAGAATTTTGGCTTAGTGCATTCCACCAGGAAATAATGGCTTTGAAGATGATAAACTGCTCAGTCCAGAGATTTACAAAGTAAACAAGTCTCAAGCAAACTGATATACCTCGATCTCAGTACATATTTTGTTGACCTTGGTGCTGAGGATTCTAGTTTATCAAGGAGAAGCCCACAGGTACAGCTGTGAAAAACTTTATACATCATGATTACGCTCTGTAGCAAATAAAATCAGAAATATATTCTCTCTTATCCAACATATTATTTTCTTCACCACAATGTCTGGTCTGCCAATTAACCTACAAATTTATGAGGGAAAGCATTAGAAATGGAAGGCTTACAAACCTAACCAGAATGTCTGGTAATCCTAATTCCTCTTTTACCTAAAAATTTATGATTTGAAGGGGTTCACAAGTAAATATGGAAAAAATCGCTTTGCAAATGACTGCCACAAGTCAGAACAAACCAGAATGAAACTAGATCCATCAACATACTTGTAAATTTCATAAAATTATTTTATAAAATATAGAAATAGAAAAATATCATTGAGTTTCTGAACAAGTCCTGACAAAGCATAATTTTGGTTGAGCAAGATCTTCAGCAAATATAAGGACTAATGCAGACAGGGCTGTCCGACACTAAAAGCACTTCTGAAGTCCAAGACTTCTATTCACCTGTCGGCTGGGAGGGGAAAGAATTCATCCATGGATGCAAACACATTCAGTAGTGTTCCTCCTTTAAGAAAATTAGTAATAAACTGCAAGATTTGAATACATTCTTGGATATACCACCAAATCAGCACACTTAGTACTGCACATACCTCTGTCTAGTTTAATTCCTTCATCAAACCGAGAGAAGAGCCGGTAGCGTTGTGCCCAGTACTTGACAAGCTCTGGATCAGCAGCAATCTCAGGAGGTATAGTTCTCAGGGCATTTTTTTTCCTCCTTCTTCTTCTCATTTCCTTCTTCTTCACAGTCATTTTTTCATCTACAGCTGGAACACACTGCAAAAGTTAACAGTCACTGCTCTTGTAGGCTAGGGAATGTAATTGGTAGGTGAATGTTAAGATTTAAAAACACTGCTAAATGTTATTTATTGCTTTTTGCCAGATTATAAAGATTAGAAGCTTTAAATTAAAAAATAGCATCCTGCATTTCAAGGCATTAGTCACAGTCCTAAAAATCGTCACTGTTCACGCATTATTTAAGAGCCCTCATCTTCAACTGGAGACAATAAAGTCTATGTAATGAGCAAACAAGTGGATCAGAGACCAGTTTAATGCCCTTTTATCAATTAAGAATAAAAACCAACCTAGACAACAGTTTTACAGTAGGAATCTAACATAACCAAACTACTGTAGGAAGGATTAAATTATATATAAAAACCGGAATAATCCTGCTTTCTTTTTTTTAATGTTAAATAGGAGAGTTCATAATACTGATTTTTTTAAAATCCTAGAAAATAATTTTAACATGTTCCCCAGAGTTCAGCAATGTGCATTTGAACTCAAACCTTGATGGTCTGTGCAGCTACCTGATGTTTAATCACCCTCATCCTTGCAGAGGAAAAAAAAGGCATAAATTGCAAACCTGTTAGACCATTTTGAGGATAAACAATGACTGTTCATCTATAAATACTGTCACCATTAAAGACAAGACCAGGGATTCTGGCATTCCAGAAATAAGTGAATTCCACTAGCACAGCTCTCAATTGCTTTCATTACCCCTTAGACCTAATGAGTCTCATTGAATTAACAAAATAAATAAGTTGTGCACGATACAGTAACTTGAGAAGGTGGTATTAAGTCCACTGCCAACTCATTGCATCGCTTTGCAGGACACTGATTTACCTTGGCTCGTGTCCTCCGTCTCTGGCTGGAGATAATCAGGAATATCCAGAGGGACAAGCTGCCTCCCACCGCCATGCTCAGGTCTCCCTGGCCCCTGCTCATCGCAGCCACTCACAGCAGCGTCCTGTGCCTCCCCCTCAAGCTTATCCCCTCCAGGTTCTGTGCAGGCTGCACTGGAATTCGGTGGCTCCTGGATTTCAGCATCCAGTGTTGCACTCTGTGGGGCAGTAAGGCCTTCCTGACCCTCTGAGTCGCTGCTGTTCGCAGACAACGCCTCTGCTTTACCCTCAGGAGCGGCTGGCTGGGACGTGTCTTCCTCCTCAGGTTTACTAACCTGTTTCAGGAACATTTCCACCTGCAATTTTCAAATATCACAGATGATCAGATGATGATCTGTTATCCAGAGCACAGCTTAAAAGCCTTACAGTTCAAAAGCACTTGTCACTGCAGGCACTCTCTACCGTATGTATTTTGAAAACAGTAAAATATCCAGACTCAAAACACTGAAGAAGTCCTTAACCATGCCCCGTCTTAAAAACATCTGGAAACAAGTTTTCTTTGGGAACTAGATGACAGCTACCTCCAAAAGAGAAACAAAAAACCAACCAACCAACAAAAAGATCAGCAGATAAATAGAGTAAATAATTCTCATGTAGTATCTAAATAGTCATACTTGCCACAGCCCAGGTGACCAAGTCTACTACTTCACAACTATCTTTCTCTAATCTGCATTCAGAGATGCACTCTGCCTCTCAGGGAAGAGTTTTTTAGCATAAACAGGTAACATTACCTTCACACATTAGTTGCCTCACCTTCTAGATGTACCAAATGGTGCAGGTGGTAAAAGATTCTGCTGCACAGCAGAGAGCTTGACATAAGCTCCTAACCAATACACAGACACCACTCCAAACTCCACAAAGGCACATGCAGATGCTCTCTTTTACAATATTGTTGCTCTGAGTGGCTCTAGACCTGGAGTAGTTCCTTACCTGAAAGTCTGAGGAAATTTGTAACTTTTTTTTCCCTTTACATAAATAAAGTTGCAATCAAGCTATACCAGCCCCAGGCACAGAATCAAAAATGAATCAGAAATTATAGCAATGTGACTGGAGTTCAATAAAACATGTATGGTCACCACCAGAAAACAGTCCTTTGCACTTGGGTTTTGGGGAATGCCAAGGATCCCAGAAGAAGGTATGAAGAATGAAATAACATTAAAATCTGTCCCCTCAGATTTTCAAAAAGACTTAACAAAGTAAAATCTCCAGTGAACAAGTGTTTCTACTTCTTAGCAATTTCTGAGTTAAAAAAAACCAAACCATGAACTTACAGATGAAAATAAATGCAGGTAGAAGTACAAGCAAAACCCTTTCAAAATTACAAAAAAACATGAAGTGACATGAAATACACTAATCTACATTAAGATTTTGTTACTGCTGAAATGCCAGCATTAACAACTGCCTCACGCTCAATTTACAATCAAAGATACTTCTAGTAACAACAGAAACCTACACACACCCTTAAAGCTACGTGCACCCAGATGTTAGGAATGACTTTCACATAACTTGGCCATTTAAGCTCACATTCCTCTTGACAGGGTCCACCAATGCCCCTCCATAGCCATCCTAATCTAAATATGCTTACATTGGAGGGAAGCAGTGAGGAGGGAGAGAAAACAAGAAAAAAAATAAAAAAGGAGCAGTGGACTGACATTTTAAAATGCCATCTACTCTGGGCAAATAATTTTTTTTTTCATTTTTATAATACAACAGCAGCTAAGGCAGCAGATAAACCTATAAATTACAACAGCGTTAACAACTAAACATACCTTCTTCAAAGTTTTGCTTTTTTTGCATGTCATTTCAGGTTCCTCTGTAAAGAAGATGTGTGTGTTTTTGCTCTTCCTTGGTTTACGCATATCCAAGAATTTGGACTTGAGTTTTGCTTTTTTCTCCAAGTACCGCACACTTCGGTGGGTGAAATCTGGAATTCCACCATACCTGAAAACAGACAGATAGACAGAGTCATACATACATAAGGACTACGTTGGTTAATTTCCAGTTTAGAAGCTTTAACATGAATGTTGATATCTACAAAAGAATTACTTAGACGTAAATATTTTTTATTGCTCCATTTAAAATATGTCATTGGGCGTAGCTGCAAAACAACGCACCTTCACGAACACGTTAAAAATTTTTATTTGAAAATGTTTAACCTGATTAGTTTTAGATTCTTTTTTCTAATAGTTGTATAACTTTAGATGAAAACAATTTCCCAGGCCAGCATAAGAATAGGAAATGAAAAAAACCACTTTGATTCGCAGAATAAAAGATCTTTTTGGTTGCTGTCAAGAACCTCCAAAACAGCTACTTTTACCTTCTGGCAAATGCAACTAAAAAAAATTTTACTGGCCAACACATGGCAACACTTTAATAGTATGGCAACATTTCAGTAATATAAAGGAACTTCACTCCAATATGAAACAGATAAAAATCATGATCTCAGTTCACAGGATTCCAAATGGAGAGGACCATTCATTGTCAGAGCCTTTAAGCTCTAATTTAAGGAGCTGACCAGCCATTTCAACATTCACACAATTGAAAGTACCTTACATGTTACACTTCTTCAAATCACTTTTCTTTAATTATTCTCTTTAACTCTGCATCTCTCTCTCTCTAGTCCAAGAATGACTAGTCCTTGACTCTAGTCCAAGTTTTATTAAGAGCAGAGACTACGTCTGAGAATCAGCTTCAAAAGTTTAACAAAAAGGAAATAGAGATGAATGGTCTATTTCCCTAATAACAAGAGAGGTGACTTGTTATGAAAAGCCCCACAGTTCCTCATAAGTAATTACTTTTGTCCTGTGCCACACTTGAAACCCAACACAGAGCAGGTTTCCTCAGGATCTTCCACTGGGTTTTCATCCACATCCAGCTCATGGCTAGGGAAAAAACACAGATGACAAAGTTACTTACTGTGAAGAAACCAATCATTTTACAGCTATACCACTAAAAATCTTGCAAATTGAAAACGTTTAAATGTAGGCTTCAAGTAAGTTCCTCCACTTGCTGAAACCAAACCAAGCAAGTAACACCACTCCATGCTTGTGCATGAATTTTTGGGTTGGTCTGGTTTTTTTACCCAATTCTATGGACAAATGCCCTTCTACTGGGGTTATAATATTCCGACTATTCGGAATGACCTCTTAAAATACTTAATGGCAAGCCCTACATGATGAAGGCAGTGTTTGCTCACCCTATTTCCAAATTACCCTAATCATCTATCACGTTATCTATATTATTGTCTATTATTAACACTGCCGCAACACCAAAATACTAGAACAAAACCACAGCTACATGATCAGCAGGTAACAATTCCACCCACTCCTTCACATTTGAGTCTGCAAATTTATTAGAGAGGAAGAGCCATCTCACCGTCTCTGAGACTACGTATTTTTAGAGAAGAAAAAAAAACTGCAACAAGGCAGATACTGTCTATTTTATGACTGCCATAGCTCTGAGCATTTTACTGGCAGCATTCAATGCAGTTAAACAATACAGATTATTTACTGTTGTTCTGGTACTGTATATACTAATTAGACCTAAATAAGCAAGCTGCCCTATGCAATTTAACAATCTCATATACTTCAGTGGCACAAGAACAGTACCACCACCCTCTGCAGTCATCAAGGCAATACACTGTTTTCATAAAGCACCGGAAGAGAGGAAATATCCACTGCTTGTTGTGAGGCAAAGCAATAAGCAGTGATGGAAGACCATGTGGCTTTGTACTGACATTTTAACTCACATCCTCAATCAAAGGTATAGTTAGTATAAATCAGAAGGCTCCTGGACCTGGGCGTCAAGAGAAAAAAAGCTCATGTAAATTTCATGACTTGCCTTCTCTTGACTTTGACATGTCTGTATTCAGGAGGCTCTTCATCCTCATCTTCATCTTGGTCATGAAGCAGCAACTGCTTTTTTCCACTTGAATTCGAGCTACATGACTCCTGCACACCTAAAAAAAGATACATCATATTTTTCTTCTGTATAAATCAATTCCTTATCTTCCTGTCCCCAAAGCACTCCTGCAGCTAGAGCTGATTAGTATGCCAAACACACATCTTTACCTGTCTTTCTTTGGGGGACAACATGCTAATAAAGCTTCCAGTATTACACTGTAGTGATAAGAATCTTATGCAGGACCAACTTCAAATTATCTTATCTCTCCAAGAAAAATAAAATGCCTACAAGATACAAAATCCGAAACAGTTTCCTCCTTGTGTGTAAAATTTTGTTTCCATCTCATCAGCTATGCAAAGATATTCACATAGATTTAGTAAGAGGAGATTTAAACACTCTTTTTTTTTTTTTTTTTCCTGCCAACTAATTCCAATACTGAACACTAAT
>VWYP01032422.1:45379-145913 GCA_013400435.1 Pycnonotus jocosus
TTTTTTTTTTTTTTTTGGAAAAGAGATTTTCTTTTCACCTCTACCATTCCAGCTCTACTGTAGGATCAAGATGGGACCACATGTGCTTCTTCCTCTCTTAGAAAGTGCTTCTTCCTCTCTTAGAAAGTAACTAGCAGCAGACTCAAGTCTCAGCTGCAATATCAGGACAAAGATAAATAACTAAATATGCATTAACAGTGATCTTTCACCAATTTCTGTAGTACATTTGAAGATTTATGAAGCCCATATTCTGTTAAATACACTTCTGGTTGAAGAACATATCCAATATACAGGTTAGAGATGAGAAATCATCCAAAGAAGCAGAGGGAAGAAAAAGGAATCAAGTATGTAATCATTCCACAAAATAGCTAATTGACTTTTAAAAAGTGGCACAATACAGACATGCCCTTGTTTCTTACATAAAACCACCTAGAGAATTCTGATAATCAACTTTATCTGATTTTGTATTACCTGACTGGTTAACACTTTTATCTTCATAAGATGCTCCCCTTTTCCTGCTTCCTCCATCACAGGGCTCCTTCTGGATTCCACTGTCAGATGAACTCTGTTCTTCAGGATCTTTGTGGGCTACTGTTAGAGCAGCACTGCTCTGCTCCACTGCCTCCAAATTCAGACTTAAATTACAAATCCCAGAGATTATTTCACTGTGGGGCTCAGCACCTGAAGGGAGTGTTTCCTCACTTCTGGTGTTGGAGGGAGACAGTTCCAAGCTCAGCACTTCACTGTGCTCAGGTCCTGGGCTAACCAAGCCCATTTCTCCCAAAAAAGCAGTCTCCTGTGTAACTCCATTAATTTCCACCTTGTCACCATGTGAGCTCTCAGTAGTCCATCCTTGACTTGTCCAGTACTGAAACTGTTCCCAGTAATACCAGTACAGTTCACTATAATGCTGCTCCCATGCCTTCTTAGTATCTGGACTATTCCAAGGCTCAGAGCCTGTGATGCCCTCAGACGATGAGACCTCTTGGTGCTTTTCCAACCAACTTTGCCAAAGAAGGCCCTCTCCGTACTCATTCCAGTACTTCTCCCATTTTTCCTTAAGTTCACTGGGTAAAGCCTCACTTGCAAGGCTTTCTGAACTTTCACAGTTCCCTTCAATTACAGTCTGAGGTTTGCTGCTCATCTCACACTGCTCTGTTGCTAGGGCCAGATCCCCAGAAACGGGCTGGATACAACTACCACAAGCTTCGTCCTGGCATTCTTGCCCCATTTTATCCCTTTGTTTGTACTGTAACTCTTTTTTCTTCTTCTTTTTCCTTTTTGTAATCTTCACATTATTTTTATTTCTGTAATTTTCTGTTGCCTAAAAGACAATGGAAAAGTTAGAAGTCTACAACATGTATAACATCTTGTCCTCTCCCCAGTCGCATTCCTGTTTCCACTGGAACCCTCCCTCTCAGTGTAACCCTGCTGTTAGCTTTCTCCCCAAAAAGGCTGTAGAGTTTCTGGGTCTGATAGGGCCCTGCTCCATAACCTCATCTGACACTTCTGAGGAAGCTGTGAGGAAGAGCTGTAAGAAAGTCTGTAGACTTTCACACACACACACAAAAAAGCAGAACGATAGACAGAAGTGGGGCTGTTGAGTTGGAAGTCATTAGTAGCTCAAAGATTCAGGAGATTCATCAATAAGAAAAGCTATAAAATCCTGAAGGGAAGCTGGTCAGGAATTGAAGGGTGACAAGGTTGAGCTCAACAGCAAAAGAGCATCTCAGTAACATCAAGGATCTGTTTTATATGGCTGTGGTGGCTGACCCTTGCTTTTACCTGGTATCTGCCTGACCAGCAAACACTGTTCAGTGTCTTACTAAGATAGAAAACAAAGCTCAGCCTCATAGAATGTTAAATCGTTGCTATCTCTGGGTGCTGTACACAAAAAAAGCCTCATTTTGTACTCAAAAACTCTATAAATCCTGCAGCTGAATCTCTGTATGTCTTGAAGAGAGTGACCCAGAAGAGGCAAGCAATATCTTTTCCATCCCATAATAACCTCCAAGATGGCTAACAGAAATACAAGGAAACAACAACCCCTGCCCAAACAGGTGACTGGCCCTTTCATTTGTGCAGTTCAATCATTTCACTTGTTACAATAAACTTGGCCACTACAGTTATCTGGTGGAACACAAGGCAGAAACCTGTTCCTGAAAGAAGCACCAAGGTAACTTGCTGGTTTCATCAATTACAGCTCCACTTGTTTCAGAGGGACACCCTGTGACAACAAAACTCACATAGACAAAGGATTGCAAATGTATGCCCCATCAGCTGCAATCTTTAACTTTGTTACAAAAGGATAAGGTGGACTATAAACAAGTTAAAACTGAAGAACTGGCATTGATCTTTCATCCACATCCCTTATGCTAGTACACACAGTCCAAAGCACAATGCTTAGTAGTAATCTAGTAAGAAAATGTATTATTTTCTCATTCAATTAATTTGAATATTACTACATAGCATCAAGAACTGTACATATACTTTGGGTTTGAAGTTGGATGCCTGTATGTTCTATTTACAAGTTATCAATCAAAACCACAAGTTTCTCCTATTTATTTACAAAATAATCAGATTGGAACAATGCACAAAAGTACTGTCTCACAGTCAAGGAGCTCTGTATTCCATAAAGTGGACACTGTGAATATTGTACTGTCTTTTTCTCATCTGTGGAAACTTCAGGCCTCTTCTAAAGCCCAAATGCCCCCTATGGGAAGCAGAGCACCAAAGCCTCACTCCTGCCCTTTGGAACAGCCTGGCTTTATCAGCTGCAGGGGGGATCTGAAAAACTAACTGTTTACATTACTATCAAAAGCTAAATGGTTAGAACAGTGTGAAAATACATGCTCAGACTGAAGCGTACTAGTTGTCCTGATGTGCAGCATCAGCTTTACCACAGCTGTTTTAAATCAGGTTTCTCTAGTCATGAGAGCAGTATAGATATGGAAGCATAAAGCACAGCCTTGACCCTGTTTAGTCCAACTGGCAGGGGGGGTTTACAACCTGCACAGACCAAGGTGCTGTGTGCTGCTACCAGGATGCAATGCAGGCAGCCTAAAGGCAGCTCAGATACATTTCCACGAAGGGCCATCTCAGAAATAACTGAGAGGAGGCACATCCCTAGGTCTGGAAACACAACACAAACAGAACAAGTAAAGCAAAAAAAAAGATTTACCACAAAGTCTCTGTGGGCCGACTGCCCACCAAACTGAAGAGGCAATCCCATGCTCTTCATAAGCTCAGCTTCTGAGTCTAATTCAACTTCTTCCAGGTCCAGGGCATGATTAGTATCCACCTTTAATCTCACATTAGGACAACGGGTCTCCTCCTCAGACTCTTGCTCTTCTGCTGTTAACAAGTTATATTCATGAATATAATTTGGTTCTGACACCTCAATGCCACAGTATGGCATACAAAAGGTAGCAGAACTACTTCTGTTTTATTTCTCATTTAAAAATCTTCCTTGTAAACAGCTCAATTTCTGCATAACTATCAGTAGGAATCAACATGTAGCTTCAACAGCCAAAGCACTGGACTGGGTCTGGATAGCAGTTAATGGTCTCCATAGCAGCCTCTATGGCATTGTGTTTGGGATTTGTGGCTGAAACGCTCTGGATAGCACACTGATGTTTTGGCTGCTGCTGAGCAGTACTCACACACCCTCATAACATTCTCTTTGCCCAGTCCTGCCCTCCCCAGCAAGCTCATACCTACATCAAATTGTAATGCAGAAACATATGTATATGAAATTACAAATATTATTGACAAAGTAGGAGCTGTATGGAAATTATTAAATCAAAAGCTCTTGACTTAGTTGATAATACTGAAACAATCAAGGTTTTTGGTTTGGTTGTTAAGGATATATTTACTACCAAATTATCACATAACATGAGACCTTTGTATTTTTAATTGATTATTCTCATCACATATCACTCATACATGTACAAAAACATAGTTTACAATCTCTTTCTTTTACTCCTCTCAAACTGCCTCCATCTGATCTGTGCTATTAATTATGAGCTTCTATTACTGCTCAGACTTCCTTTCAAATCAAGCCATTATAATGCTGGATCTACCAACACAGCAATGATAAAAAGAGATACCAAAGGAATTTATGTTCAGGTAGGCAACCATGAGGAATTCAGGAGATGGAGTAAGGGAATGGTATTGAATTTGTTAGATTCCTTTGTTAGACAATTCCTAGATTACAAGCGTGCCAAGTGAGAGACTTACTTTTCTGGTCCTCTTATATGATTCATTGCATATATGTGAATCATAATTTTCCCCATCAGCGCTATTGCTTCTACTCTACTGGCTCAGGAGATTAACTAGCAACAGCTAATGTCCTAGGCTGGGGTAGAGACAGCGGGAGACAAACATCTACGATTCACAGACCCTCCATCATGCAATCAATTTTGAATTCAGTCAAAACTATGATTTAAGGTCAGGGATGTGTAATGTAATCTGTTCCATGCACACGAATATTATGTGAGGTGGTTAAAGTTTATCTGGACAGGAATAAGCATTGCACTTGGTTTGACACAAACTTCTACATCAAGATTATGGTAAACTGAAAGCTATATAAGTTCTTAGCTATTATTCACTTCTGTCCCCATAGCAAAACTACTGAAAAACAACTTAAATAATCAAACATAACTCACTTTAAGACCACACATCACATTGCATAGTACATTGTATTACCTTACCTGTACTGTCATTGTCATCTTTGACATAAAATCCTTTTAATCCCAGTTTATATAATTTTCGATCTCTGTAAAAATAAAGACAGAGAGAGATGCAGAAAATCACCATTGAACAAAATTTTTTACAGTAAAAGTAATCATTCAGTGGAAACCCCAACCCCCCCCCCCCGGGGGATGCATTAAAATCCCCACCACTGGACTTTTCAAGATGATACTGGATGGGGTACCAGGCTTTTCTAGGCTCCGCTCCCATAAAAGGCTGGACCGAGTGCCCTTTCCAGGTCCCTCCCCACGGGGCTGCCACGTGAGTCCAGACACACGAAACAAAAAAAAAAGAACAACATCTGGAAAAAGCAACACTTTAATTAAGGCCTGACGGGAAAGCCCATAGGAGCGAGGTTCAGAAAGCGCTGCAGCTACGCGGTCCGCTCCGGAATTGAATTTTCTGGTGCTCCTCTCGTTGAGGAACCGGGGAGCGCGAAGGGGTCGGGAGAGCGCGCCGAGCCCCGGCTCAGGAAGGGCGCGGGCTCCGGCAGAGGGATTGGCGTCTGGGGGCTCCTCTCACCCTTTTCTGCTCCCCCCCACCAGTGATAAACATGAAAAACATATCGGGGTGCTTTTGTGCACAACCCCGCAAAACCCCGCTCCGCCTGCATCCCGTGGCCGCAGCAGCGCGGCCCTTCCCGCCCGTGCCCAGCGGGACGAGGACCCGCGGGGCGCGCCCGGCGCTACTCACTCGACAAAGGCGCGGGAGCAGAGGCAGAGGATGCCGCCGGCCGCCCCTGCCCGCAGCAGCAGCTCGGCCACCAGCCTCGGGCCCGGGTGCTGCACCATCGCTGCGGGAAGATCTCCACGCCGAGCCCGGTCCGGCCCGGCCCCGCCGCCTTCCGCCGGAACTGCTGCCCGCGGCCGCCCCGCTGCGGCCGGGAGGGCGGCCCGCGGTTACAGCGCTGCCTGAGCTGTCGGGGGCACCCCACGAGGAGTACGAGCGTGATGATGGGGATCAGAGTGGGTGAAAAAAAGGAGCGGGGGGAAAAGGGCATCGCAACAAGGGTCTGCAATAAAAGACACCGCAGCCGAAATTGGGTAAAATCGGGAGTGGGAAACAGAAGTGAGCGAGGCATATTTGGAGTAGTAGTGACTGGGGCAGAGTTATAGAATCACAGAATGGTCTGGGTTGGAGGGGACCTTAAAATCACTTTGTACCAACCCTTCTGCCATGGGCAGTGACAATTTCCACTAAACCAGGTCGTTCAAAACCATCCAGCCTGGCCTGGAAGAGTTCCAGGGTTGGGGCTTCCACAACTTCTCTGGGAAGTCGCAGTGCCTCACCACTTTCACAGTAAAGAATTAACAGAGGAGCTTAAAACTGTGAGAAAATGGGGACAGGATGGGCAGAGGGAGTCAGAATGAAAACAAAGCCTGTTGAGAAAAAGGGACTTGGGAGGAGGCAGGGTGAGGCAGGAAGGTGGGAATGAGGCTCTGGAGGCAGAGGTTGGGTAGGGAGAGAGGAAACCACGGGGAAGCAGCCATGTGTGATAGGGTACACTGATACAGATAACCATGGTTTTTTGCTCACAGATTTCTTAACTGTGGGGTCTTGCTTCAGGCAATAGCTCAAGATATAACCTGGGAGAACGCCGTTGAGAGACGCAACAACTTGAGAGAGTTGGAGAGTGTTTAGGTTAAGAGATTGGTTGGAGACAAGGGAAGGTGCAGTGATTAATACACCACGGGATCCTGCCCTGTAGAATCAGTTTCTATCCTTTTATCTCCTGTAGAGAATTTGTATGATGGTGCACTAGGTTTGAGAGATTCCTGCATGAATTCAGCACTGGGTGATGGACTGTTCTGTTCTACTTAGATTACTCAGAGTTTATCTATAAGATGCATGAAATTCATGTCTCTAAAGACCCTTATAAAGCCTGCCTTGACATCACTGGGACAGGCTGTCTCAGATAAGAATTACAGACTTCAGGATTCCTTCTTACCTGCTAGCCTAGTTGAAACCAGGACAGGGTTAATTTTTTGCAGTAGTGCTAAAATGGAGAATACCATTCCTAAACCACAACAGGCCCTCTGGAATGTGTTTGGTTTTGACAAGCTGAGATACTGGGCTTTATGTTACCCGCATTCAATGCATGATAAACTGTGCAATTTGTCTGCTGTGCTGTCTCATTCTGTTTGAATCAGTGTATTTTAGGGAACAAGGCTGTACAGCCTCATGAGGGTGCAAGATGTCCTCAGGATTTATAAGACATTTCATGTAGAAAATATGTAAAGAGGAGTTTGGAGGCAGAGGGATGTTCAGGTGACAGTAGCACAACTACAACAACAGATTCCATCAATTTACAGAAAAAAATCTTAATTGTATCCTGAATCACCCACCATCTTACATCTGATACAAACAAATATTAAATGCCAACATTAGTCAGGGCTGGACTATGTCTATCACTACAGTAATTAAATACTTTAGAAACACCGGGAAAGATTGCACCAGTTCTAGCATTCATGTGGGTATAACTGCGTCTGTAATTAGGATGATATATCACCTTCATATTTCAAAAGTGAAGAGGCAGTAAAATGAAAACTTTCCAACACAAATTGTTTAGCAACAGCCAAATGCTGTGCATAAAAGTTGAATTGTGAGTTGCAAAATATTTTAAGAATTATGGTACTCCTTAAGAAAACAATGTCACATTTTTAGCAAGATGCAGAGAATTGCATTGTTGTATAAGAACAAGACACCTCTTCTTTTATAATATTGCAGCCCAATATCCTACAGCCTGCAGGAGCAGCCACCATCAGGTAAGGCTAAACCTATGTGGGAATGCCTCCTAATACTCTCCCATTCCCCAGCCACCTGCAGCTGATGGTATGTTTTCTGCCTGTTTAGTGAGACAGTGGATTTCTTCTCACAATACTTGTCCAGCGTACTCCACAGCTGTTGCATAAGAAGGAACCTTTTCCATTTTGGACATGGCTTCTCCTAGCTTCAAATGATGCTTTCCTTATAAGAAGAATAAATGAGCAATTGATCCATACTCAGCTGCTATGCTGGTGGATTTCATAGATATCAGTCATGTTCCTTCTAATCTCTTCCAAGATGACAAAGCCTGGTGTATCCAATGTTCCTTCTCTGGGAGCTGGTCTATACCTCTGCTTTTCCCCATTACTCTCTTTTCTTGATAGGTCTGACCTGGGCAGGGCAATGCACTTGGGCTGTGATTTCTAGCACAAATGACTTTAAAATGTGACACTTAAACTAGCAGAAAGATGCTTGTGACAACGTTTGTTTCACTTTAGGTTGCACTGGCAAATAGCATGTTTAAATTAAAGTAAAGTAAGCCATCCTTAAAAAATTTTCACTGATGCGATTCTACTGATTTAAAAAGTCCTAGTAATGAAGTTAGTAAATGTTTGCTATTGACAAGGAGCCTGCTTTATAGGAAAATAATGGACAGCTCCACACTGAGTTGGTATGGGGTTGGTATGTCCTTCCACCAGAACCAGACATGATTTACCTGATCCATGTGGTTGACACCAAATCAACCTGCATTGCTGTAGCCTGTTCTCCAGGCCACCTGCCCTTCCATGCTCACCTTTGCTTTCCTCTGGTACATCTTGTTCTGAAATGCTTCTTCTCTAGTCCCTCACATCTTTCTTGCTCCTTGCTCTCACACACAGTCATAGGGCTCAGCTTCCAAGCCCTTCTTGGACCTGTCTGTTGTTATTTGGGGTTTTTTTTTGTATCTCAGGTGATGGTGAAGATCTCCCCTTTGCAGTGATCCTGGCTTTGCTGCTTTTATCTGTGCTTCTCAGAAGATGACCTTGCCTCCCAACTGGCTTTAAAGCTTTTCATTATTTCCTTTTTAAATCCCTTTTCAAAGCTAACTTCCATGACATACTGACCAAATAAGGGTAATATGAATGTTTCTGGGAATAACATCCTTAGCTATTAAAAATAAAACAAAAGCAAATACATGCAATATTTATAAAATGGAACATATTCTCACAGTAAGTCTCAGCTGCTCAAGTAATTCTGAGCTACACCCTCACATTCACATCTCCCTTACCGTGTAAGAATAGTGTTGGACAAATAAGTATTTCTAAGACAAAATGAAGCTTTTTTATATGTTTATGTATGAACTCTCAGAAAAGAGTGTTCGCTGTTTCCTTGAAGGAAATTACTGGATTAGATGTGTATCTGACTATAATAAAAAATCAAATAGTTTATCAACTTTTCCCTTCATAAGCAGATGATAAGATTAAGAAATTAAGAACAGTATTTAAACAGAGTAAAATTTCTAATTTACATGTTTCTAAAGACCAGTAATTCTATCACCTTTATGTGGTGGATAAGCTGAGAGAAATATCTGAGAATGTTTAAGTCAATGCATTACATTTTCTCTTAGCAGGAAGGGATAGGTAAACCTGAATTCCCTACATGAGAATCTCTAATCTCTGTAATTCATACATTGAAAGAATTGATTCAGATGAAGTATCTGGACAGCTTTCTGCAACTTGTGCCCTGGTTTTGGCTGATCAAAATGCCAGTTATAATGGTCTTTGTACTTGATTTTTTCTTCCTGGTGCTCTGTACCTTTTCAGTCTTGAGCTTCACACTTTATAAGAGAAAGGATGGCTTGAAGGGGTATTATTCCAATGAACTGTGGACCAGAAGGTGGCAAATGATGACATCTGTGGAACTTGTATGGAAAATTATGGCAAGCTAAGTGAAGGTTTTTTCTTTTAGCTTAAAAATAGTTTCTAATAAAGAGGAGAAGATGGAGGACGTGTCACCTTGCCAGTTGCAGATGTACACAGAAGGACATAAAATTGGATTAAGCTTCAGAGACACTCATATCCTCTCAAAAGGTATTGGCCAATGTACAAATAACCAAATACTCAAATACTATTCATCACTTGCAGAATTAGAGGTCTCCCAGTAATACCTCCTTTACACTTTTTTTGGTAAAGATGAGAGTCCCCTAAGGAAATACAAATCACAAGGTCAGGGTTGTTGGACAAATGATTTTGTGACCATTGAGAGACCTTTGACAGTTAGATATGACTGATCTGACACATGTGAAAGTAATTTTATGTGGCAATATTATCTCAGTGGGAATTCAACTATGATCCTCCTGAAAACTTTGTGCTTCTAATTTTTGTTCAGTTTTTGCTTTTATTTCAAAACACATGGAATCATTTAAGTTGGAAAAGATCACTAAGCCCAGCTATTAACCTATTGCTGCCAAGCCCACCACTTAACCATGTCCTATGTGCCACATCTGCAAGTCTTTGAAATACCTCCAGGCGTGGTGACTCAACCACTTCTCTGGGAAGCCTGTTCCAATGTTTGGCAACTCTTTCCATGGAGAAACTTTTCCTAATATGCAATCTAGACCTCTCCTGGTGCAACATGAGGCCATTTCCTTGTGAAGGAAATCCCAGCTTGAACATGAAGCCATTCCAGATAGAGTGGGTATTATTTTTAAATGGTGGATGAGCCAAATAAATGTTTAAAAAGACACAGAACAAACATGGTATCCAGACAGGTTAAGTCTGTTTCTTACTATACAGTGCATTTTTGATCTCTTAATTGCCTTCTTAAAGACACCTTAAGTCTCAGCCTTCTAGTAATGGGCAAATCCTCTAATTATGTTGTAGCTGTACTCAGATTCTGTCATTAGCCAAATCTGTGGGAGCTGAAGGTTCTTGTAATCATTGTGGTTGCCTTAACTGTGATGTGTTGTTCAGTATTTGCAATTATAGTAAAACAGTAATACTGTTAAACAGTAATTACTTCACTTTTACAGAGCAAAACAGAAGTGTTTAAAAGAAAATCTATTGGAAAACAATAATAAAGGATACTTCAGCCACAGCTGCACAATCTGTGCTTCTAGGAGAGTATATGAATTTTAATTGCTCTTATATATACATAGTGAAGGGCTCTGGTTTTCATTGTTGTTGGCTTGTTTGCTCTTGTTTTGTTTTGGTTTTTTTTTTAATGTGTATGCATTTTTGTGGGTTTGGTTTTGGGGTTTTTTGTTTGTTTGTTTTAGTGATGTCTTTTCTGTTTCTTTTTCTGCACAAACCAGGTCAGATAAGCATATGTGATATTTTATCAGAGGGGAGAAATTGTCATGGAATAGATAACTGGTTTGATGCAGCCCTGGGGATTCCCACTGGTTGTTGCTGGCATCATATTCCTAAATAAAGAATCTTCTAGTTCACACTTGGAAGCAAAAGCCAGAAAGGCTATAAAACTAACAGATAACGTTTTTAATGCTTGTACTGTGGATCTGATTGTCCCTGGTTCTATATGTCTTCACAGCCCAAATAAGCAGTTGATGGTGCCTGCTGCTGTCAAAGCACCTTTGAATCTTGTGGGAACTGTAATTAACTGGAACAGTACCTATTTGTTCTTGCCAGCTATCAGACACTGTTAAACTAATACTTCTGTTTCTGTCCAGTGTAGTCTTGGGTTTAGCTTTTTTTATTTTTACCTTTTTTTATTTTTTAATGGTAGTTAATACAGTTAAATCATATCCAGTTCCAGAGCTCTAGCGAGGTAATGGGCCAGATCATTTATTTTACAAATGGTCACTATTCATTTGCACCTTTGGAAGTACTGCTGATGTAGTTTAAGCCAAAGAAGGTCACATAACAGGACTGTGAATCCATCAGGGACATCTTAAGAATTAGATTGAAGATGTGTAGCTTTTATTCTTCTTCATCATAAAGCATATTGATCATGTAATTGGGTTTTTATATATATTCCTATAAGTAAGTTTTATGGTGCTTTATTGGAGCTCTGTTTTCCAATATAGCTCTGAAAATTATAACTTCATATTTCTCTTGTCGGTTGTTAACTTTTACTTGTGAATTTGTGGATTTTTTGGCATTGTATGAGAGCCCTAATCATAAACCCATTATTCTTAATAACATCTACATCTAACATCTACTGAAAAGATTGTTTCTAATCTAAAGAGCGAGTAGCAACTTTGCATGAAGAATGCAAGACTTTTTATACTTTCAGGCCAAATAGTGGTGTCAAACAAAGACAATTCAAAGGATATGGCCATAGGCAACTGTTTTGAGAAACCATTCATTTTCACTTCAGCAGCCACCACTAACCACAAAACAAGATCCTGCTGGTTTAAGTAACTGCAGGGTAACAAGACAAATGTAATGGATCTAACCTCCCAAGAAATGGGGTGGCAATTAGGGGTGTGCCCTTGCCTGTCTTCAGTAAAGCAGTTTAATGTTTGTCTTTCCATAACAGAAAGGAGGTCTTCCATACAGGGATCTTCCTCTGAAACTGAGCTTGTTCCTGCTGAGGTTCTGATCTGCAGGTGCAAGGATGTCCTTGGTGGGCTGGCCCCTTGCTAGAGCTTATTTTTAGGTTGAAAACTATAGGTGACCAGTAGCTTTATTATTTTATTTCTGTTAAATTCATAACAATTATATGTGTATTTCTTTTATGGGATATTTGAATTATATGTTCTAAATTTATTTGACACGTTTCATGATTAATATTTTCAATAAAATTCTAGGGGATATGTTGTTTCTCTGAAAGTAATTGTTGAAGCTTCTCGCTTTTCAGCTCATACTTGAGGATCCAGAAGCTTTAGCTACATTTTACTTTTCAATGCTTTTGTTGAACAGGAAACTTTTATTTAATTCTGCCCTTTCTGCACTCTCTCAGCTCATCAGTTATTTTTAATTTCTTTAGTTATAGCATGACAACTATGAGAAATTAGAGACTGTTCATCTAGAAGGTATTTTCCCAGGTTCAACATCTGGGCTGCGAATTACAGCAATGCATGTGGAAAGAGACTGCCTACTGAAACATAATTTGGAAATAAGAAATTTCCTTTCTGTAATACAAGCTCGTATTAGGGTGACAACATAAAGAGAGGAATGGCACAGGAATGCACAGGACTGTAGCCAGCTACTGTCTGTGAGATAATTAGAGCATCAAGAAGAAGCATGTTAACTTCTAACTACATTTCTGCTAGGAAATGAAATAGTCAATCATCCAAATTAAAGACCTATTGTAACTTGAGTGCAATGCAGGGATACTTCAGCTAATTGCTCATTGTATTTTTAATAGCATGTGACTTTTTTAACACCAGGGACTGTGGCAGGCAAGACTTGTTTCACTTAAGTGGTTTAACTCAGATCAGGATCTAAGTGGTTTACTGATTTATTAATGACACATAATTAGCTGACACTCTGTGAACTTCACCTTCTGGATCAATATCAACAGGCTGACAGATAAACCAGAGTGCAAAACACTTGCAGGATGTTAAAACACACCTATAAATTGCTAAACTCCTTAATCTCCACCATTTCTAGTCCCACAGGAGTATATTTAGGTGTGCACAGCCCTCTCTTACAGGACAGGGGGTGACAACTGCACCCCACTCTTGTGGCCATGCATATTCTCCTGCTGGAGAGGGGGTTCCTATGTCTTTATGTGCACCAGTGCAGATCTCTGCTGCCTGCTAGTCCGTGTGCTGGTGAGAAGGAACTCCATGGGCTCCAAGTTGTGGGTTCTTCTGCTCTTGCACCCTGTCCTGGGAGGATGTGGGACACGATGGCAGTGGGGTGAGTCCTGGCAGCATCTGAGCCAGGGATCAAACTGCTGTGCTGAGTGCCTTCCACTCCCACATGTCACCCCACAGTCACAATTTTCCTTCCATTTTTTATGCTTCTCAAACTGACTCTTTTCTCAAAAGCCTGTTGGTAATCCCCTGGTTGCTGCTTAATCCAACGGATCCCTGTTGTAAGCAAACGTTGTCATTATTAATTTCCTGTTTTGGAAACCTTCTCTCAGATAAGGCCGCTTTGGGTGTCCTGTCTTACATGCTGTTTCCACTCTCCTTTCATACAGTGAGTTACTCTTCTTGACAGGTCCATCAGAAGGTTTTGTTACCTTGAAACTCAACTGGTATAAAATTACTATTATAACATTTTATGGTTTTGACAGGTGAGGAGCTTCATGGGTGTGGAAGAAACACCAGATGGTCTATCACTCTATTAAGGATGGAGACATCCTTGGTGACTCCTACTTCATTGATGGTTTGCCCAGTGTGAGGGACAGGCTCTGTCACTCCATAGCTGGTCATCTCACAGTTAAAATGCCAGGGAAGTATTCTCATTGTATGAGATTATGCTAAGTAAGAAGTATTTTAGATTAAAATATTTTTATGAAAATCAAAGATAAATATGTACCTACAGTAATTCTGGTAAGAAAAAAGTGACATAAAGGAACAAACCAAAGGGAGTATTATCTCAGTCTCTTCAGCCATGACCAACTGTAGCTAACCAAGACTGAGGAAAGAAAAAAAGAATAAGTCATTTATGCTATTGTAGGTTTCCTGATAAACTTGAATTATATAAATTCTGAAACCAGGCCACCACCAGGCTGGGCAGGGATGTCTCATCAGATCCCCAGTGCTGCTCCCCTGAACTTCGCAGCAGATGTAGAAGAGGCCAGAGTGGAGGATGGGAGGATCTGAGCAGGGACACCCTCAATACAGGTTGTTACCAGCCTTAAAAGGGGAGCATCTCCTTCCTGGCCTCTTGGCCTCTCCCTCTCTTCTGAGCCTCAGCTTCAGGGTATGAGAGGGCTCTGATAAAGTGATGGGAATGGGAGGATTTCTGGGAAAAAGGAGGGGCTGTGGCACTTGGGCACACAACAGACAGCTTCAAATGCATAAGTAAGGTACTATAAAGTACAGGAACGGTCTGAAACAGAAAGCAGCATCTTTCACACCATGTGCAAGTACTATGGGATGCTCTGGGCAAGGTATCATTTGAATCTATGGTATCAGATAAAGTGAGTGACACCTTTATGAATCAGGAAGTGCAGTAGCTGATATAAAAGCCTGCGAGTGACATCCTGCTTATCTTCAGGGATTCCTGTGTAAGTGCTGAGAGATTAGACCACCAAACTGATTTTTAAAACAAAAATAAATCAGACATGAGCAGACTGTTCTGGAAACACCACCCTTGCCGCATTGCATAGATTTTGGAACAAGTCTCTTAGTGCTAAGACCAAAATAAAAAGAGATATAAAGCTGACATCAGATAAATGGCATAGCAATTCATGATTTTTTTTCCTTTCAAAGCAATTCTGTTCATAAAGGTGCTTCAGCTTTAAAGAAAAAAAAAAGGAAAAAACTTTCAGCTCTTAAAGAAAAATCTTAGAAAGTGATTTTTCACTGTGCTGTTCACTCAGGTCCCTTGCACTTGTCAATGGGAGTAGGGCTGTCTGTTCTAGGGCACTGGTAGCTTGTGAGTCTTTACAAGCAGGAGAGGTTTGGCCGATGTCTTTCAAAGGTCTTTTCTGATAGTGGAATAATACCGGATGTTACCACAGTGACTGCAGGGAAATGATCATAGTTTCTGCTGCTTATCTGTTCCCAGTAGGATTCATTTACCTCAGCTCCTTTTACCTGTCAAAGGCTTAGCCATGTTCTTTTATTGCCTCTCACTTCCTTTTTTTTCACCTTACACTTCTTCATACCTGTGCCTTAGCACCGTAAATCCTGCTATTTGCTAATGACATTCGTAGTTGCAATCGCTGTTAGCAGTCCTGGCCTCCTTTCCAGGATATTTTTGACTTCATTCATTTTGAGAAAGCACTTGTAGGAGAACTGTGAAGCTTTGAACTTGATATTCAGGAGTTAAAAACAAAGAAAGAGCTTACAGTGTGCTGGTTTGTGACCTGCTGCATGACAAACTTCTTCAGAACATCCCTTTGGTTTTGTTAGCAGATTGCCTTTACAATATTTTTTACTTGAAATTTCCAGATTAATGTTAGTGCAGTTTTATAGTGATATATGTATTTTCATGCTTATTTTAAATGGCAGCAGGTCAGAAAATAGACTTTAGTTTTTGAAGGAACAACCGTGGAAATGTTCTTTCAAATCACTGCTATTTAAACTGTTAAGCAATATGTAATGAGTGGTTACAACTTGTTTTAAAGTAGCTGTGCTATTTAAGAATAAAAACACTTCCTGATCCTTATGTTTTTTGGTTTTGTTTTGTTTTGTTTTGTTTTTTAAATTAGGAAAATTTTTTGGAGAGGTGTTATCTGGTAACAGATTCTTTTATACAAAAGGAAGGGGATGGTCTGGTATCATCTAGTTATTACACCTCCTTCCAAGGGTGTTGTATGTTACGCATTTTTCTGGAAAAAGTATTTCTTTGAGCTGGCCAAAGCCTCTGCACCTGTGAGATGTTGCTAAAATGTCACCAAATACAAGACAATTTAACAATCCAAGGCAGTCTCTAACTGTTCAGGCTTCTTTGTAAGCTTCAGAAGATGCTGTAGAAGTCTCTGAGAATTCTTGAGTTTTTGAGCTGAAAATGGAAATGCAATCTTGCCTGAGGCTTTAGGTCACAGTGCTACCTAGAAAACAAACAAAAGGACTGCCCATAATTAAATTGGCTTTTTTGCCATTTTTCTTAATAAAGAATTTTCAAATTGTGTGCGTGTTTTGCTTTTAAAATTGCTCCTTTGTTAGGAGTCTTCCTTTACCATTTCTGAATTAAATGTGAATTTTTTTGACATCTTCCTCTGTGGATATGAATGTGCAATGCATCATTCTTTTTAATAATAATGACCAGAGGGAAAAACCCATGAATTTTAATACCTCTAATAGGAAGTAGCTTCCTGCACTTGATTATATTGTATGCAGAAATACTGTTATGCATAGAACAAGAAAGAAAGAAAGTCTCATGAGCAGAATTCTTAAACAGTGTCTTTGCAAAGTGTAATGAAAATTTTGATCACAAGAATTGTCAGTAGGACAACCTCTTGTGCTCAGCCTGTGACAATTTCATATTCCTCTTCTCAGTTTTCTGACTTCAGAATTATTCTTACTTGCTTCATGTGCTTGTTTATGTTGGTGTTATTTTTAAGTGTGAATTTAAATTCCAGATAGCATGGTGCATGTATTCATGTATTCATAAGTTACACAAACTGGTGCTAAAAAAAGCTGTTATTGAATTGGCTTGTAATAACTACACAAGTGTCACAGGAGCACTATAATCAACAAATTTTGGGCCTTTGTAATAAAATGAACACAAGCAAAGTGTGCCATATGCTATGCTCTTGGCTTTTCTTCACAGAATTTTGACCACGTTGGCATTCTAAAGTATTTGAGTGCCAAAGCTCAATGATAATTGCGAAAATATTTAATTCTTGACTGCCCACTGAATCTTGCCTAATGTGTGTTTTCAGTTACTGTGTCCTCAGCATGTTGTGAGGAGTTACACTGTAGGATGCCTTGCCAGAAGCTGTGATTTGAAGTTTTGCATTCTGAGCACCTGACCATTTATGAACAGCATGATGCAGAAACCACACTGGAAGGACCTTTGCTTATTGCTTATTACCATGATGCTGGTCTTAGAGATTATGGTTGATTTCTGCATTAGCACAGCCTGCCTCTGCCATTCAGCAACTGATCACTTTATCCACAGGTTACTAGGTAAATACTTTTGTGGTAAATAAGATGTTTAGAGCCTAAATTTGTAATCTAACTTCAGACACCAGCCTTCATACCACAATATGCAGGATGGATTTCCTGTTTTTCTGTTTGGTATTTCATTTATACTCAATTTAGACACAGGCTTGTCAGCTAGGGGAATTAATTACTTAATTACTTTTACAATTCATTTGATGTCAGATTTACAAGCAAAGGTGCGCACCATTTTAAATAACCTTTTACATCAGCATGACAAATGGATTTTATATACAGTAATTAAATCAGGCTACACTGCTGTTTACAAGCAGAAAAGGCAAATACAGGTTTTAAGAATTGTGCAAAGGAACAGGGGGCAGCATAGCCTTGGCAGAAGAAAGAGGATTTCAGAGGCAACTTACTGGAAGAATGACTCAGACAGGAGATGTAACTCAGCCCAAGGTTCAGGCTCTCTGTGATGTAACACAGACTGGAGATGTAACTCAGATTCAGGTTCAGGCTCTCTGTGACCTCGAGTCCAGTTTGGTGCATTGCATTGGTGATGTAGAGCTTTGAGAAGATTATTTTTGAGCTGCAAAACCTGAGCAGTAACCATGTAAGATGAGAAAAGTAATTAGACAGGCAAAGTGTAATTATTGAGGTGGTAATTTCTAGTAACTGAACAACAGAAAATAGCAAGAAAAAAAACAGGGAATTGAAAAAAAAAATAATGAGCAACAGTGTTGTATGGTAGTCCCAGCTATTCATGTTTTTTGTTAACCAATAAATAATTCCTGGGTAATTTTTGAGCTGTATATGTATACTGTTCCTAAAATCTCTCTGTAAATTATGAAATATGACCAAACCTAAAGAGTGAGAAGTAGTGAGGATCTCACTGTAATCTTCTGTATGTACATGAGACAGTCTCTCATCCAAATGGCTGGATTGGTTGGACAGATGTGTGAATTCTGCCTTCTGCCTTGTGATTCCTCAAGAGAGCAAAACAGACTTTTACAGCATGAGCATATGTCTGCATGACCTCTGTATTTGCCCTTTGCAAACAGATGCCATCTTAGAGCTATGCCATGCCTCTACGTGAAATAATCTGTTGGTAATATAAATAATCTGTGAGCCCACTTTTCTGTAGAATTACAGGGGACTTTTTTTTTTTAATTTTTGCAAACAAACCAGGTTCACACTGCACATTTTTGGCACCGTGCCACTAATCTTGTGCATCAATTTTGTATGTTTGATTTTTTATCAGCCTGCTCATCACATATGTAATTGGACTGCTATTACAAGATGAGGCACAGATAATCTAGTAATAATTAATTTTAAATATATCTGCATCTCAGATTGTTACAACTGACATGTCCATCATTTCTACAGTTCTGCCCTAGGACTAAAACTGAGTTTTGTTTGGGCTTTTATCCTTTCTTTATCCATTCATCGTATATTTATGATCCATTCATATATATTCATCATCCATACGAATATATCTCAAGTAATTTAGTATCTAACACTTATGATATACAGCTATCAAGTATAGCTCATTTACATATGTATAATATATAATATATATAATTATATATATTATATATTATATATTATATATATCAAATGGTATTATATTATAGATTTGCTCAGTTTCAGTCAATATCTCTAAAAAGTAGACCAAACAATTTATGTTATCTTACACACAAAGATTTTCTTTAATACCAGGAGGGGAAATTGTACTTATTAACATCTAGCAAGTGCATCCAGAAGAGGGCACAAATTGTTTTTTCCTAAGCCTATTAGACTACAAATAGGTACTATGGTAGACCAGAAATTCCAGTTAGTCCAGTATGCTCTGAGAAAGGCAATAGCAGATGCTATTCAGGAAGATCATGTGAGTCTGGCCATATTCTCTTTTACATGTGTGTTTCTGCAGCATGCAGAAATATTAGGAGTGTTACAGGGTTCATTTCTGCCTGTCCTGTTTAAGGAGCAGTTATTCATGGCTTTGTCTAAAGCCTTTTTGAACACATTGATAACCTCTGCCTTTATGAGCTTCTTTGGTAGGGAATTCCATAAGTCCAGTGTCTGCTGTGTAATCAAGTATCTCCTTGTATCTTTGTTTAAACCAATCTCGTACTAGTTTCATTGAGCTTACCTTAGTTCCAGTGCTGTGGGGTTGATGAAGAGTTCTCTGTTCACCTTTCCTGCTGCCTTTATCATATAATAAACCCCAACCACATTCCTCCCTGCCTTCTTGCCTTCTCAGAGGTTTTTTATCTTCTCAAAAGTCAGATGTTTCATTATCTTCATCATTTTATTGCCTTTCCCTATGCCCTTTCTAACTTGACTGTGCCCTTGTGAAATATGACTACCCGAACTACGAAAATTACTCAAGATTTGGGTGCATCATACTTTTGCACAGGCACAAAATGACAGTATCTACCTTGTTGTCTAAATGCCAGTAAATATTCAGCTAATTATTTCAAACAACCATCGATGATAATGCCAGGATCTCTTTTTTGATTTATGAACCAAGTGTAACTTCCTTCGAAAGCACTTTGCAACTGATCACAAATAATTTTCAGTTGTTCTAATTTATCAGTAAAATGAGCTGTGTGATTACTTAATTCTGTGAATTATACAAGGAATTGGCTCTGGAACTGTTTTAGAACTCCTTCATTCCAAAATTTTGAGAATAAAATAAAACAGGACCAAAGTTACCAGAAGGAAAAGTACCTCGCTAATGACATTTCAAAATTTCATTGACAGATGGGAATCTTGGTACTTGGTATGCATTCTAAGTTATTAAGAAACATATGCAGGAGGCTCTCTTCAGGGATAAACATTGCCTAAACTTCCAAATAATATGGTGCAGGTGTCATTGCACTTCCAGGTGGGAGTAACAGGATAAACACAGGGCCAGGGAGCTGTGCCTCAAAGACAAGCCTTTTCCTTATAATCTTACTATTAAAATGAAACACCATTAAAACTGGAGGAAGTAGATATGCATAGCTGGTCACATCCTGCGTTGGCTATCAGATCTAATTTCAGCTTAATTTTGTTGTGCTGTGGTTACCTAAACCAGCCTAACATTGCACCCTGTAGCCACTTCTACCAGAGGTAAGAAGTCCAGCATTTCTCCACTTTTTGCTTACAGCCATTTCCTTTGGTTTTGTCTATTTTAAACTTGTGATTTTACTTAGGTAGAAACAATAGGTAGTGCAATTTGCCCCACTAAAATGTCTATTTCTGTTACCACTTGCCCTGCTGCTTTCTCTGAGTATGCCTTCCACTCGCTCTCTGGATCAGGTGGAGACCTTTTTGTGATTATCTGGTACTTATCATAACTGGGTTCACAGTTCTGTGCTTTTAGATACGTATTAGGTCTTAAACCCAAGGTAAAACAGACCCTGAAGAAGAGAGGGAACAGGGCGAGAGCACAGAACACACCACTGGTGAGTAGCATCAGGTAAGAGTGGAAAAGTTGCTGGGAAAGAATCAGGTAAGATTTTATCTTGCTTTCAAGAAAAATGTTCTGACCAAATATAGACCAAGTTGCCTCAAAATCTGCCCTGAGATAAACAGGCATATTGATAATAAAAATCAGCTAGCAACATACAGGTCAAAGTGAATGTTGGAGCCAGGTTGGTTATCACCAGAGATGCTGAGATAAAACAGAAAGAAGGATGAGGAATTGAATTTCATCTGCTTAAATTATGTGATCCTTTGACCTAGATAAAATAAAAGAAAAAAACTCCCCATCATATAGAAAGCATAAAGGGGATTTGTTTCAGTTAAAGGCCAGTGTTGTCACAAGATAAAATATATATCTTGGTAATAAATACATGTAATCTGGAAACAGTATCAGAAAACCTGATTCTAGCCTAATGTCCTGAGTGCAAAAAACCTAAAGGGTTTTAAAACTGAGTTTGAAACATTTGGGAAGGATTATATAGAAAACTCTCAGGGTGAAAATTAAGTTCATATATATTGCATGTGTTACTGCCTCTGAAACAGTAAGAAAAGGAGACTTTTATTTACATTTCTAAAAGAGAATTAAAACATTATATTGATCTATGTGTCAGTTTCTGCTGCTTGTCTTAGGAGTAGAACAAAAGGCTCTTCCTACCTCTCTCCTAATCTTTCCCCCTCTTTCCTAACTCTGGGCTTGCAGGACAAAATGTGTTTATGTTTCTATTGACATTAAAACTGCCAGATGTATTTCTAGAGTATACTCTTTATACATTCAACATTAACACCTTTGGCCAGAGCTGCAGTCAACAGCCTTAAGTCAGTCTGGCAGGGACAACAGGTTTTCCCCACCGTCTGTGAGTTTTCTTCAACAAATTCCTTCTTGTTGCAGATAACTCTGTCATTGACAACTCCCTTGACCTGTCCTGTTCTAATCCTGTGACACTTAATTGCTGTGGCTCTTGACCTCTCATTAAAATTCTTAAGCTAGCTGATGTGGAATCATCATGTGCCACTGCGAGTGGAGTAGATGCTTTATGGGCTTCTTCAGTAGCTGTCTGCCTGTTCCAGAGTTTTCTGGAGACTGGATTCATACAGATCTTTTCAGTTCTGTGTTTTTATATTGCAAATGGGAATTGAGTAGCTTCTTCCTGTTAGAGTTATTCTGCACACTAATGGCTCTTTTTTCCTCACGGAAAGTACAAATATCATCTCTGCTGAACACCATGGAAATGAAACAGAAAGACAGCAATATTTTTCCCATCTAATTTTATATGTTTGGATTTGTTTGATCCAGCTCTCCTTGGCAAAACAGACCAAGAAAACTTAATCATTGGGAAGGCTTGAGGGAAAGATGTTGCAACAAAGCAAGTTTGATTTGGACATACAGCCTACCATTTGGACATCTTGCATTTCTCAAGAAGGATGTCACCTAGTGAACCAACCATGCTTGATTACTGACTCACCTCCGGCTTGAATTAGCTAACAGTATCCACAAAGTTCTCAGGTACTGTTCTGAATCCCTCAAAATACTTGGACAATCAAATGAGAGATATTTGAAAACAGAATTAGGAGAAAAGTAATTAGGTCAGTGGTTAGCCAGGAAAAGATAATGGATTTTTAAATGAATTGTTATTTTGAGTAAGAGAAGAAGAGATGAAATTGCAGTGTGTGTCTATTTTTATCCTTCTAGCTTTTCAACTCTTCAATACCTATAAAATTCTGATTTTTTTCCAATAAAGTACACAATTTGGCTAAAATTTGAATAAAATTGAGTTTGAATAGAGAATGTTACAGTGCTAAGGGGCTGTCAAAGACATGCATACTCTGGACTAGCTGTAAAATATTTTTCTCATCTGAATAAGTTTGGATGAGATAAAAGCATTCTATCAGAGATATTTCCACACTTGCCTGGGTAAGGAAAACCACTAGCTGTAGTTCTGGATCTCTGTTCTCTGTGGCAAGGGTGACCACAGGTCCCCACAGGTCACCACAGGAGGCATTGGACTTTGAAGCAGTTCTGAGGAATCAGGCAGCCTCACATCTCTTGCAGTTTTTCTATAGACCAAGGAATAGTATAAAAAGAAAGCCATTGAGGAAGAACCACCCAGCTTACATATATTCTTTGAGAAGGAAAAAAAATCAGCCAGATCAACTTTTTTGCCAAAGGTTAAAAATCTCACTTTTTTAAAAAGAAAATGATTGCTTGCTAGTTTTTTATTTCTGTTTGCATTTATTTGTTCTAAACTCTGATGTGGTTTTTTCATCTGGCAGATGAAGTGACTCTTATTTGTACTCCTATGTTGTCTGTGTTTGCTTTTACTATGCAATTAATCTTCAATGCTACTTAATGATAAGAAAAATGACAAAAAGTACTTAGCATTAAATTCATTATCATTAATTACAAGAAAGAGAGAAACAAAATCAAAACTGTTCTTCATGCAGGAGAAAGGTGGAGCAGCATACGAAGACCTCACATTATACCAGTATAAGAAATTATGATTACAAAACTTAAAAGCTATTTTCAGTAGAAATTAATCTTATTCCTGCACTTAACTGCTAAAGAGAAAAAAATAATAGTGTGAGAAGTGAAAATGTGAATTTGTTGAAGATAAAAATAAATTCTCCATTTCATTTAAACCAGTTAACAATGCATTCCAGATTTAGTTTGTGAAAACTTAGGGAACTGTGTACACATTTCTGATAAGAAATTACATGTTGGAGAAGAAATATCCATGCAAAGTGCAAGCATTCGCTTGGTTTCTCTTCTACTGGAATATCAAAAGGAGTGTAAGCTCAGACCATCAGTTGTTTTTTATCACGACCCTTGCTTGAGAAACTGCCATGATCTCAGGATGATCTCAAAAATCTCATGGTCTCAAAAATATTTTAAGCAATAGTGGATTAAAAGTAATATTATAGCCTTCCACAAAATATATTTGGAGACATATTCTCTTAGAGAGCATATGTTGTTACTTTTGCAAAGTCTAATGCCACTTACCTTTTGGAGTACTTTTTAGTTTCTAGGAACACAAAGTCTGAGGTGAGTGTTTTGACACTTAGTGGAGCTGCATGAAGGTCCATTAAGGCATCCATGGAGGCTTCATGAGCCAGAAGTCAATACTATCTATCCAAAATGCCTTAGACAAAAACAGTCAAAGTCACAAAGAAGACTTGGAAAAAAAGTTCCCCAAACTGGAAATCAGTAATACACGTTTTGGGGAAGAGAAGGAAAGAAAGCAACTTTGTGTTACGGCTGTGCAATTAATCAGGAAATTACTGATCCTGTCGGAAAAATCTGTGAACTCATCACAGAACTGATGGTCAAAGAACAACTTTAAAATACACTTTTACTAATTCAAGCCAGGTATACTTAGACAGTAGGATACTGATACTGAAGACCTACAAAAGCTTTCTTACAAGCAAGGTAATATAGGGAATTACTTTCAGTTAATGGGTTCTACTGGCAGACCCTAGGTCTTAGAGGGGAAGTAGTGGGATTGAATCCTGATCCCTCTGAACTACTTGTGAAATTACTGTCTTAGAGAGAAACGAGAGATGACTGAACTTTTTTTGGGGCAGGGATAGACAAGATGACCTCTTAAGTCTCTACACTGTATTTTTGTAGTCTCAGGTTTGGGTTTTTTTGTTTTGTTTTGCTTGTTTGGTTGGTTTTGGGTTTTGTTGTTGGTTTTGGGGGGTTTTGTTTGTTTGTTTGCTTGCTTTTTTGTGGGATTTTTTAAAAAATTTGTTTTTAACAATAATTCCACTGGATTTTATGTCCACCTGCTCATAATTTAGATATGATGTTATAATTTGGGAGGACAATAATAGGGTGGATATTCGGATATCAGGATGCTATGAGTCTCAGCAGGGCTTTTTCAAAGTTTCAGACCACCTGGCTATTTTTTTTCAAACTCTTGGTGATCCTTTTTTGGCTGTGAGGTATACATTTTCATAGATGAAAAAGATATTTTACTCTCCAAAATTAAGATTTGCTTTCGTAACTGATTAGGAAAAGTGGCAGTTATCATATGCATAACTTTTGGAAATACCTGACAGACTCCTATGAACTTTACACAGTAAATAGAACACGATTTTCTAACCTAGCAGATGTCCAGTATGATAATGAATTTTATTCAAACCACCTCTAACTTCCCTCAAAATCTCCATTTATGCTGGGACCAACACCCTTAATGGGGTTTTCCAGCTCTAGATGTAAGTCAGGCTACCTTTGCTGCATCTGGTGCCAAGCACAAGTAATTTATACAAACAAGGGCTAAAGAGAAAAGATGTTAAGATTTGCTAGTGCAATATCACAAGTTGCCAATCTCAGGCTCAATACTATAACATTAACTGATCTCTTTTGCAGGTGAACAAAGCATAATTTTCCTTTCATAGGGTTTACATATTAGTTGGTGCAAGTGGGTGCAGATGCATCAAGACACCAAAGGACCTAAAAATCCCTTTAACATCGTTGTTGTTATTCTAAAAACTTGGTTTTTAATAGGGATTTTTATGACACTCTTCTTAGAAAAGGAACAACCCCCAAAGACTGAGTCTGTATCTAGACATATAAAATATATAAAGAAAAATTTCCATGCAGAAAGCCTCTATATAATGTCAACTGTTGTGCAAGATTATTTACAATCACTGGTCTACCCAGGATGATTAATATTATTATTTTCCCATTCAGGCAGTGTAAATGCAAGAGTTAATTATTTGTTATAACTTTGATTAAACTGTTTATGAAATTGAACTTCAATATCTGCTCTATGACTTATAGTGTCCAGGTAAATGACACTTTTATTGGCTTTAAAAATGGTCTTGACCCACAGATGTGAAATCAATTTGTGGTTTGTTCTCTCACTTTTACTCTAATAAGCCTGGTCAGTTCTGAGCAGGATAAAAAGGGATCTTGAATCTTGAAAAATTTCCTGACTTTAAGGAGTTTCTCATAATGACCACATTTGTGAAGGTCAGGAGATGCTTTTTCTCTGAGGTGTCATTGCATGGAGGCACACCATGTGAGGCAAGAAAACCAAGAAAAATCTACACAAATACTGTTTTTTCTCCTTACTGACTACTTTCAGCTGCACATTTAGCAGAACTGCCTTGTTGGGTGAATAATTCAAAGACACTGTACTGAAAGCCTTACAGGGTATAGGAGACAAATGCTTTGTTAGGGGTATTTGGATTTTTTTACTAGAAGACAGAACTTCTGAAAGTCTTGTTAACTGAGTAGGCTACTCAACAGTTTACCTATAGCTCATGATGCTATAGAAAACAGCAGCATAATAACAGGTGCACTTAACTGCACACACTGCTCAGTACATATCCTCTTTTTAATTTTATTTTTACTTTTAAGAGGACCTTTAAAAGGACATTTTTTTTTCAGGTACTGTTTAACTCATTTCAACCACATATTTGCAAATAAAAATGGTAAAAATTTCAGTAGCTGCCTACCTGAGGAAAACAGGAGTAAGAAATTCTTACCAGGAGCAATGGTATTTTGTTTGCAATCAGAGTTTCTAGGTTTGGAGTTATGTGGACAACCAGTGCCCCTGATGGCTGGAAACAAGAATGATCTCAGCTAGAGGACTGTGTCATGTAGCACACAGGCAGTCACAAAGCCTAGGGTAGCAGCTGAAAGAGGACATTAATTCAAGATTAAATCTGTAATACCATGACCAAATCATGAGGGAGTGCACTTGCCTTTTACCTAACAATCAGAGATAATAACAGAGCATTTAAAAACATATAGATATTTTTATAATCTCCCACCAGAATTAATTATCTCACTCCTTAGGGATTAGCAAACTTCCTTGGCTGTGAAAGGTCAGTAGGCTAAGATGATTTCTGATGTGAGACAGTCCTGAGTCTGTCTTGTATTAAAGCTGCTGCTGCATTAAGATTTAGCCAGACTGTGCCAACTAAACAGCAAAGCTACCGATCCAGGCTTGCATACTGGCATGCCCAGTCTGCAGATCTTGGAGAGTTTTCACTCTTAAAATATACTGGTTGTGATCTCCCCTGCTCCATCCATGCCTGCTGCATGAGTTTGTGGGATGGAAAATGTCTGGCATCAACCAAACTCTCTCCTGATGCCCAATTCCCAGAATCCAGATTTTTAGCAGATTCTGTAAAAGAAAGAAGGAATGGCAAGAAGCAAATACCATAAAGGCAATGCACTTTAAAGGACTGCATCTGGGAGTAGTCATCCTCTCTTTTAATTTCTCGTGGCTGTTTATGTTCATATTAAAACTTCATGGGAGACTTTCAGGAGTTGTTCACAGTTACTGAGTTATGTGTTTCATAATCTTGGAGGCAAATAAGGAATGTGGAAGGCTTTATCCCCAGAGGCAGGGTAGTGGCAGGGTAGTAAGAAGCAGTGTGGATGCAGTTACAGAAGGTTACAGATGAGACATGGGCCATGTGAGAATGGCAGTATATCCTCAGAACACTGAGACCACAGATACAGCTTGAGCACTGTTGGTGTGGGCTGTGATGGCAGAGAGCACTTCCATCCACCTTAGCAGTGTTAAAACGAGCCTTGATGCAATCTGCTTTGTAGTTACATGGTCTGCCTGGGCAAAAATAGTGTTGCAGAGGGAAGGAAGAGATGGCCTTCTCGGTAGCTGCAGCATAAACCTCAGTCTCAGAGTTGCAAGGTTTAGGAAGGAGCACGGGTCATTTCTCTGATTAAATTTTAACATCTGGGAAAAATTTGTTTCAGAGGTACCAACCAAAAAAAAAGAATACTACATTTGAAGAAGCAGCCACACTGGTCTTGATCTCTTCCAGCCTCATGGAAACTGTTATCATTGGGGAAAACACCTTCCTGAGTATATGTAATGATGAATAAATTTCCAGGGGCTCAATAGGTAAATACAGGAAGGCTGCAAATACTGACATCAAGCCTTTACTGAGAGACAGTCTTTTGCAGATGGGAAAAAGTTGGCCAATTCCTTTAAACAGTTGTGTGTAATTTGTTATGGAAATATTGAAATATAGAAATTCCAAGCAGTGGTCTAAATTAATTACCAGAGCTACCAAATGATACAGTTCTTGACTGACCCCAAAATATTGTAGACTCCTTCGATTGTAACTGAGAGTTCAGAATGATTAAAAATCAGCAGATACAAAGGGGCAGGAACACATTACACTGATAATGTGATGTATTTTGTAAAATTCATATTATGATTCATTTTTATAGTTAGTAAGAACAAGGAAAACTTAGTTTCACAAGGAAAGGAAAAGCATTCTACAGATGCAGATGAATCTTTATGTCAGGCATCCCTGGGTTGGAATAGAGGAGCACCACAGAGTTCTGTGCTAAGCTGGGAAGGAAAAGGCAAATTCTGGGGATTTCTCACAGAAAAAGAGAACTTTCTGCCTTCTTTTTCATTCAGGTGAATGCTAAATTATCAAGTACGATTTTAATCACAACATGCAAGAACATATTGGATTGACCAAGATTCATAATTTTCTCATAGGCACAGCCAGCAATCAGTGATGATGATGTCTTTGCCAGTACTTTTTAGCTCCTATCAATATTACTGTAGCAAGGGGCAAAAGAAACCACTACATCAAAGTGATTTGTCCAGATCAAGGCCAGCATCCTTAACTGGATTTTATCTCCTGCTGGTCAATGATTTGAATAGAATGTTCTGTGGCTCAGAATCCATATCCAGAAATATCTTCCAGGAGAGCACTTCATGAACTCTGGAAAAATCTCTGTAGTTATCCAGAAAGAAAAAGGAAACTAGTTGAAACAACACAAAGTAGTACTTATTACAAAATACCCTCAGAAGAAACTAGGAAAAGTATTTTTGTGATTCAGATTATTTGATCTGAGGTGGCCAAGCAAAGGCCCACTCACATGTTGGGCATGGGAATTAATATATATGAAAATATAATACATATTTTCAATATAAACTGCATCTAAAATGAATTAAATTTTCATTATGTGAAGGACATTTAAAATATAAACTACATATTTTTAGAGAAACCTTATTTTAGATTCTAAGACTGTCAAGAAGCCCCAGAGATATATGAATAATAAGAAGAGCAGGTGTCCTCACTCTGCTAGAGCAGTATAAGAGGAGTTCAAATGTGCATGAGAACCAAGGATCCCGTTCTGTTGAATCAGCAGCATTCCTAAATACGTCTGTGGTACAGTGAGCGAAGTAAACATGGTTTAACACATTGCAGTGGGTCTAGTAAATTCAGATTTTATTCTGAAACATGTAAAAGATGGTATTTTTTCCTTCTTGGATGACTCTATTTCACAATCATGTCAAACAAATTTTTTAACAAAGTTAAAAACTTGGGGTTTTAACAAGTTTTTATTAGTGGCCACTGCAGTTACAAATGCGTCCTAGTTTTGGCTAGGATAAAGCTCATTTTCTTCCTAGTAGCTGGTACAGTTTTTGTTTTGGGGTTAGTCTGCAAATGATGTTGATAACACTCTGTTGGTTTAGTTGTTGCTAAGCAGGGCTTACCCGTAGTTTCCCGTGCTCTGTTGGTGAGAAGGTGCGCAAGAAGCCAGGAGGGAGAATGGCTGAGACAGCTGACCTGAACTGGCCAAAGAGATGTTCCATATCACAGAGTGCCATGCTTAGGGTATGAACTGGGGGAAGTTGGCTGGAAGCAGCCAGTCCCAGCTTAGGAATGGGCTGGACATGAGCCAGCAGCTGGTGAGCAACTGTAGTGAGCATCACTTTTCTGTCTTGGGTTTTATTCCTCTATCTCTTCTTGTTAACTCCTGTTTCATGGATGTTATTGTTATTATTATTATTATTATTATTATTTTATTTAAATTATTCAACTATTCTTATCTCAACAGATTTTAACTTATTCTGATTCTTCTCTGCATCCTAGCTGTAGGCTGGGGAGTGGAGTAAACAGCAGTAGCATGGTGCTTATTTGCCATCTGAGATGAAAACATGACAGCATGTAACCTTAGATACCAGTAAATCTAAGATAGAATAAAGTCACTGTGTTGTAAATCAGCTATTTAATTAATTCCTAGTCATAGAGGTATTGAAAAATCCTTGTTTGATTTGGTACGAAGTGTGGCTGACCACTGAAAATCTAGAAATTGAAAATCCAGAAAAAAAAGTTCAAGAAGCACGTTGATACTTTTTCTAGAAGGAAAAGAGGACTGAAAAGTGTACAGGGGATATAAAAGGTCTAATTAAAAGGTATGATGCTTTTGATTCACTTTCATATTACTAAAATATAAAGTTAAATTCTTTCCCCATTTTTAGGTTCCTTTCAACTAGTAGTATTGCTTTTGCAAAATTACTTGAAATCATGTTTTATTATTGTTAAATTGTGAAGATTACTGTATATTACATACTACTGAAGAGCTCCTAATTTTTTTGTGTGTCATGCAATGAGTATTTAAAATTACAACCAAAAAATGTATATCTCTGATTACCACTAATTTTAATGGAATATTAAAGTGCTTTAATTTGCTGTCTTTTTGTCCCTTCTAGCAGATAATCCTCTATCTCCTGAAATGCCTGTTTGCTTTACAGAAGACTTACAACAAAATAATAACAATATTAATTATCATGTTGAAGGGTTGTGGGGTATTATCTAGCAGTAGATTTTTTTTTTAGGCTGATACAGACAAACTTCATCTGTGAAGATATGGACACTGCCATAAGCAAGGGGGTGGACCTGATCCCCTCTTGAGGGGGGTCCTAATCCTTTCCAGTCCAGTGGCTTACTGAAGAGACACAAATGTCTTTGTGACACTGGACCAAGCATGTCATTGAGGCATTTCTGCCATAAGAAAAATTGCCCCAGTAAGAAACTTGACTACAGCTTCTGACTCCTTATCAGCCTACAGGTGATGTTTGTGACATTTCAGGCTGAGTTTTCTGGGTTTTTTTAAGAATGAAACACACACAGAATCTGAAATGATGTTAAATATTTTCTCATTTGTCTGTGACTATAATCCCCTATGAGAAGAACTGTGGTTTCTCTCAAAAACAAACAAACAAACAAAACAAAACCCCAAATCCCCCCCCCAAACTCCAAAATGAAAAACTGAAATAGGTTTTAGCATTTTCTATCTGCTGTGGCTTAGTCAAGTTTATAATTCACATAACCTTTTCTTAATTATGCAAAAGAAAACATTCTTAAAATTTTTATTTTAGGCAGAATATTTGAAATCACAGTTTCATAAATGTCCAAAACAAGTACATTTTTTCTTAAATTCCTGAAGCATAAAGCATCCTAGGCAGATCCATTCAGCAAAACCCATGCTCCAGTAAGGTTTTATGACCTTCCAGCCCTTCAGAAGGTCACTCTGTTTGGTGTGTACCTCCTGTGTGGACAAGGTGAAAGGGTGTATAAAGGGAGGTATGTCACCCACACTTGATATTACAGCTCATCTACTTCATTTTCACCTGTGCAAATTCTACCCACTCAGATAATTGCCACATAAACACCCACTCAACTGCTCGCAATAGAAAGAGTGCTATTATTACAGTATTTAACTGAAGTAATAACTAGAGCAAAGTCATCCTGCCTCTTGACAATCTGGACCTAAATTATATTACAATGTTTAATTTGGAATTTGATGGCAAATGCTGTTTATAATGCTTGAAGTGGTGCACAATCAGTCAGGAGAAATGGGACCATCAGACTATTCTGCAGGGAAGACCTGAGTCCAGCCACGGGATAAGCCTTACAACCCTACATAATGGAAAATGTCTGATGAGATAAGGCCATACTCTACTGTATCTATATACACATGAGTTTAGAAAACAACCATGTATTCAGGTGAATGCAATCATTAATAGCCATATTATTTGTATTTGTGTCTCTCATCAACAACAACACAGGGCAAGTACACTAAATACACTTCAGTCCTGCTAAAAGATATACACTTATGGCCATCACTAACTGTGAGTGTTTTGACTGCTCACATCACACTGGTCTGCTCAGAATGGCACTGATTTATCAGAGAAACTATGTGTGCGTGGTTTTGCTGAGGTACCATGGGTGGTGCAACCCCGGAAATAGCGTGCAGCTACTGCAAACATTTCTGAACCTCTGTTTGTATTTGAGATAAATTGTTTCTTCCTCTCTCTTCTCTGGTCTCGATGACAGCAGGTTGTTGTGTGTGACGCAATTGTTATGGTCCAGAGGAGAATTTTAAATATTTCTATCCTTTGACCCATATGTTGCTTGTGGTTACATTACCAAGTGCTTATTTAGCCTTTGAGCCATTGACTCAAAGGCTAAGGAGTCCACTGTGATGCTGGATTTAATGGAGGGAAATCACATCTATTTCTGACCTGAATCTAGGCTGACTTACTATGAAGTGTAAAAAATTTAGTGTGTTTATGTTCAGAAAAGTGTCACCTTTTAATACCTGAATATCTAAATGGCAGAGGTGTTGTAACTAGATGATCTTTAATGTCCCTTCCAACCCCAAACTTTCTATGACTCTATGATCTGCAAGACTCTGTCCTCTCTATGCCGTATTTTTCTCAATATATAGCGTTAATCAGACTAAATCAGACTAAAATAATAATAAACAGGAAAACTTGTCCTATTTCTCCTGCCTCTAGGCACATAAACAGCACAAGACTATTAGTGCAGGCAATGAAATGTTATGGCAAGTGCTGAATTTCAGCAGACTGGAAGGAAACAGAAGTGCAAGAGAGTAGTGAAGGTTGTGTGAAGGAAGGGTGGGAACTGTGAAACATCAGTGGAGTTTTACAGATATGAGAGTGGTGAAGAAGCTGGAGAGCAGCCTTTTTTTCAAACAAACCATGGTGTGTAAAAGAGCTGGGAATGACTGGCATTTTCAGGTAATGAGGCTGTGGAGATTATCGTTTGGGGTCAGTGAAAGGATACTGGGAAAGGTGCACCTAAACCATAGGTGACACTGTGATAAACTGGGCAAAGAAACTAGGAACCAAGGTGATGGAAACAAGGCAGAGCTCACTGAAGAGAGATGGATTAATGTTGAAAATAGAAAATGAGATGGAGAAGGAGAGGGAATCTCAGCCTAAGAACTGGCCCTGGGAAAGAAATAGGAGGTAAGAATAATGCAGACTGAAATTAGGTAAGAAAGAAAGGGAAGGCAGGAAAAATGATACGAATGTCAGTAGAGTGCACATATATTGGAAAAGAATGCAGAGGACACTTTCAAAATATTAAGGTATATAGAAAAGAGAGATAACAATAACTGCTAGAGACCACTTTTTCTTAAAAAGTGGATGAGACCCAAAAATTCCTGACGATTTGTCACATCTCCGCAATCAGCAAATGATGTGCTGCAAACCATGGATGACAAGAAGGCAGGATGAAACGTGTGGTATAGTGAAGGGATGCCCTTCTGCCAAGCAGCAACCTCCAGCTGCAGTGGCTAGGAGGTCTCCAGCCCTGCAGGCTGACACCACTGTCCCTGCCAGTAGTTAGATGCTAAATCTAGAGTTATCTGACACTGAGAGCTGTAGAAGAGAGGAATGAAACTGAGGATATGAAAAAGAAAGGGAGGCTTGTGCAGCAAAGTAGCCTTGGCTCTCATGATCTTGAATATGTAAGAGGGATGGCTTACAAGATACTGGATGAAGGAGCTCTTCCTGGAGCTAGGAGAAAGCACTTTGTGTTGTTCCTCAGATTATCATCTTCTGCTTCAAGGCAAATTAACTGAGTTAGTTTTTAGACCACTAAATTTTAATGTCAAGTGACTTTGTGTTTTCCTCCAGGACAGCAGAAATATTTGCAAGTACAGGATAAGGTTGAGCCTTGGCAGAATTTGCTTTGATTCTGCTGATTTTACATTGGATAAAATAGAACAAATTTTCACATTCAATGTTTGAATACCCCTGCCTGAGCAATACAGTTTCTTACACCATGTACAGTCAGCAAATTCCATCTATATAATATCTATATAATCTATATTTCCAATATATTTCTATATTTCTATATTGGGGGATGTTTTCTTCAGTATCTAAAGGAAAAACTCATTTTCTTCATCATCAGTGAAACATCTCTCCAAGATGAAAAAAACTAATTATTCTTTGTCTTGACAGCCACCTCCAAAGCTTCCAAAGCTTCCAAACCTTCCTGCAAATAATCCCACATCTATGGTACTATCCTGATTTCCACATTTTAGCAACAGTGATTGATATGTTTAGAATGTCAATGTTAAACAAACAAACAAACGTTCAAGTTCAGTTTATTGAGACCTCCAAAACAGTAATTTCTTCCCATCACTCTGCAACATTACTGCCTGAAATAGGATCCAATCCTAAGAACCCACAAAGACTGCCTTTGCTCCAGAATGGGGTTAGTAGCAATTGCTAATCCTGCCTAGGTTCTGGCAGGTATGCTCAAGCAAGTATTAAGAGACAGGAGGTAAGACTGAGGCAAATTTTTAGAACCAAGTAATCAGTTTCTTTTAGTAAGAAACTTTATAGCCTCCAAACACAAATTGTCATTTTATGTTAGGCATAGAATCACAATAATTTAGGGCAGAAAAGCCCTTTCTGATCTAGTCCAAACATTAACCTAAGAACATCGAATCCATCACTGAACCATGTCCCTGTGCACCACATTCACTTGCCTTCTAAACACCTCCAGGATTGCTGCAGGGATGGTGACTGCACCACTGCCCTGGGCAGCCTGTTCTGATGCCTGACAAACCTTTTCAGTGAAGAAATTTTTCTTAATATCCAAGCTAAACCTCCCCTGGTGCAAATCAACATCATCTCATCTTGCTTGTTGCTTTAGAGAAAGAGGGATCACAGGATACCAGATGTGGCCTTGCAAGTGCTGAGTACAGGGGGATAATCACTACCCTGCTCCTGCTGGCCACACCATTGCTGATCCAGGCCAGGATGCCACTGGCCTTCATGGCCACCTGGGCACACACTGGCTCGTGTTCAGCTGCAGCTGACCAGCACCTCCAGGTCCTTTAGCACTGGTCATCTTCCCAGCCACTCTGCCCCCAGCCTGTAGGGCTGCAATGGGGTTGTTGTGACCTAAAGGTGGGACCCAGCACTTGGCTTTCTCCAACCTCATAAAATCAGCCTAGGCCCATCGATCCAGCCACTCCAGATCTCTCTATAGAGCCTTCCAACTATCCAGCAGATCCAGCTTAGTGTTGTCTGTGAACTGACTGGAGGTGCACTCAAATTCCCTCATCTAGATCATCCGTGAAGATATTAAAAAGGACAGGTCCCAATACTGAGCCCTGGCGAACACCACTTGTGGCCTGCTACTAACAGGGATTAGTCATTCCATGTTCTACTGGAGTCATTCTCGATGGAGGGGAGCCAGCTCCCAGCACAGCTCGCCTGCAGTGTCATGCTAGCAACACCAGACTGGGATGGCCAAATTCTGTAACCTATTTATTTTCAACTTTCAAATAGCAGTAGAAAATCTTACTTCTCTTGTAAACAGATTCATAGCTTCAGTTTTTCTTGCTGGAAAACTTACTGGAATATGAAATGTGCCAAAGTTATACTGTCATTAACTCCCATTTATTCTGTGCTTTGACTGACTTTTAACTGAGTTACTTTTTTTTTTTCTTTTTAACTGAGAACTTCTTATTCCCAAAATTATTTAACAGAAACAGTTATAGCCCATTTTAAATTTCATTTTGATAGGTTAAGAAAATCCACATGCCTCTGCCTCATTCTTTGGACTGTTTTCTGTCCTTGTTTCAATCTAAATTGATCTATGTAAACAAGAAATAGAATTGAATAAAATATTTCAAAGAAGATCTCAGCCATGCCTTCAATGTTAGCTGTAACACTTCAGTAATCCTACCTGGAACTTTGTGAGATAAGCCCTAAGGTTATATTTACCCTTCCCATAGCTTCATGCCATTGGCAGGACTGCCTGGCAACATTAACAATTAGAAAAGGAAATGAGTTTAGCATTTCTCCACATCTTGAACTCCTGTTTTCTTAACACTTATTGGTCTGAGAGAGTAGACTCCAAATTATTCTTAATTTTTCAAATATAAGTGTTAAATTTGCTATTCTTGGTCACATGATATTTTAAACTCCACAAAGATGCTAGAAACTCCTTACTACTGGGACTGAAATGAAATCTGATAGACATTGTTCTTGCATAGATTGAGAAAACAAACTGGTTCTATTCTTACCATTCTTACTATTCTGAACCTTGATTTTTCATTCCTGTTTTATTACTTCTTCTTCATCTTTATGATCAATCTCCCAATTCTCCATCTCATTACCTTAATTCAAAATTAGAACAAAGTACTTTTTCAGCTCTATTAATTTTTTATATTTATTTCACCGTGGTTGCTACTTTTATTTTTAGCTGAAGTTTAACATATGCTTCTGATTCACATGACACAGTTTATTATACCAATAAGTTCCTTTTGCTGCATTTCTCGTAGAATCTTTATAGTCATGATAATACACATTGCACACGAGGTACCTGTAGGAATTTTGGAAACTTTCTAAAATGTTTGACCATTATTTCACTGTAAAAATCCAGGCTGTTGAAATTTTGTGTCTTTTTATTATATTTTCCCACTCCTTGAGATCCAAATACTTTAATTTTGATTTCATGTAATGACATGGATTCCTCAGAGTAGTTTTGTCTGTCATCAGAAATCTTCCTTCATATGCAAATCTGCTGATAGAAGCGCATATCAGATTCCTAAAAATATTCTGAAAAAGCCTCATACCACTTTTTCTTCAAGATGACTCTCAAGGGAAAAAAATGAGAAGGAAAAGCAAAGATAGTAATGCAATTTTTTTTTCTTCACACAATGTTATTCAGTACTTTTTATTTCAATGTATTTTTCCATATCCATATTATCATGTTGCTGTTTCATTTTAGCTGTTCTTCAATAGCAGTTTTAGTTCTTGGATTTTCATCTGGAAATGTGTACTCTTTGGATGATAGGAAACAAGGAAACAAAATGCATGAGAACAAAACAAAATAATTTCAGCTACATTTGGTGTTGGCAGGTAAGTGTTATGTACAATATTTTTTCTGTCTGCACTGATTATCTAAATGTACTTTAGTCTCTTAAATACTTTCTATCTGCATTCTATCAAACCCTCTACTAGCAAAATGACTTTTGCAATGATTTGGTATTTCATACTAGGCAAGGAATATCAAGTTTTTTATTCTCTCAGAAGAAAACCTGTTACTTAAAAAATCTGTCTTGTGCCATAAAAACCAGAAGCCAACAGAAAAGGAATCAATGGTGGATGCTTTTTTTGCAGGTTTGTGTCCCCTTCCCCTCGACCACAGCTCCAGCACTACATGGGTGTGGGAAGCCGTGTACTGCAGTCGTGCATTTTCCTTCATGGGAGCCAATTTCCTGTTCTGCATCAAATCAAATGAAATTCAATCACCTGCCTTAAACAGGTAGGATTAACCATTTCCTGAACTTCAAAATTGATATCTATTGGTTATATCAGTCTGAATAAGTCTCCATCATATAAGGAAGAGGGTGAACAACAATACAACATAAGGGTATTTATTACATTTCAGGTTTCCTCTGCTGAATTTAGCCGTATTAGCATGTTCTATCTGCGTTCTGCTTTAATTATAAACCAAGTCTGTGAGACACCCAAGTTTCTTCACCTTTTTAAAGAGGTTATTTCCTTGCAAAACCAGTGTATTTTCTCAACTTAGCAGTCAATGACGCTGCCGGAAAGTTTCCTTGATCAGCGTAGATATGAATTAACTGGAAGCCCGTCCGGGGAGCCTTCTTTCTTCCAAGAAGGGAAGGGCGCAGAGGGCTCTGCGCGTCCCCTGTTCCCCTGAGATGGGAAGGGGCTCCTCCATCCCAGCGCGCCCAGGCGGGGCTCCCGGCGCTCGTCCCGGGATTTTTATCATTGAAGAATTCCGTGGAGATCTGGGCGCGGATCCTGCTGTGTCTGCCGGGCGCAGCTCCGCCTCCTGGGCTCGGTGCGGGGGTGGCGGTGCGCTTATCCCGGGACGGGCGCGTCCGCGGGCTCCGGGACTGCGCCGCCGCCGCGGGCAGGTGAGCGGGACCGGGGCCCGGGACGGGACGGGACGGGACGGAGGGAGGCGGGGGGAGGCTGTGCCACCCCCATGGGGCCGGCGCCGCAGGAAGGTCCGGCTGCGTTCCAGCACTCCCGTGCTTCAGCAACGAGCAGCTCCTAGGGGCCCTTAGCGCCTGACATTGAGGGATCTCAATTACCTTTGGAAATGTTAAATGACATTTCCAGGTGAAGCAAAGGGACAAATGTAGGTGTTGGGCACTTGCTGTATTTTACTTGTGCCTGAGCAGGGCAGGTACCAGATCTGAACCCAGACGCTGCTCCTTGTACACTCTCTTCATACACCCCACCACGTGTGCTCCCAGGTCAGGAAAGCCAACCGTATCCTGAGCTAGATCACAAGAAGCGTGGCCAGCAGGGCGAGGGAGGTGATTCTGCTCTGCTCTGCTCTAGGTATGAGCCATCACATGAAGTGCTGATCCAGCTCTGGCGTTCTCAGCATAATAAAGATATGGACCTGTTGGAACAGGTATAGGGAAGGACCACAAGGATGATCAGACTCTCTTGTGAAGACAGAATGAATTCTCTCTCTTCTGAGAGAATTGGGATTGTTCAGCATAATGAAGAGAAAGCCCCAGGGATATCTCATTTCAGGCTTTTAGTGTGTGAAAAGGACCTACCAGAGGACTGGAGAGGGACTTTTTATACATGTGTGTAACCAGCAGGACAAGAGGGAATGACTTTGAACTGAAAGAGGGCTGAAAGAGTTTAGATTAAATATCAGAAAGAAAGTTACTGTAAGAATGATGACTCACTGGACCAGGTTGCTCAGAGAAGTTCTGGATGCCCCATAATTGACAATTTTGAAGGTGAGGTTGGATTGGGCTTTGAGCAACCTAGGCTGGTAGAAGATGTCATTGCCCATGGTGGGGGTGGAACCAGTTGCTCTTTAAGGTCCCTTCCCAACCCAAACCATTCTATAATTCTATGATTTTATTATTCTTCTAGCTCTTACCTGCCACATTTCTGGCAACCAAGCTGAGCAAGGATGCTCAGCTAGGGGTAGTGCCTAATAGCCACATGCTCAGCAAAACCAAGTGGGAATTCAGTTATTCATATTTGTTGAGGCTGTAAATGGGAAACAGTGTTCTGGGTTTAGTATCCTCAGTGTGTGAAAAAGGTAGAATGGCTGCAAAAACCTGGGGGACTGAGCACTGTAATTGCTGATAGTTTCTGTCTGGAGGGGGTAGATTTTTGGGATGGATGTGCTGAAAGTGGGGGAAGCTCTACAAACACAGGAGAGTACAAGATGGGTGGATTTATGGAGATAAATAAAGTGGGTGGTAGCAGGGTGAGACCAGCAAGAGAGTTATTTTCCATGGAACTGCCATGAAACCTCCAGGAAGTATAGAACTGAGATTTAATTCACATTGAAAAGCAAGAGGCAGAATTGTAACTTTTAGATGACTCCTCTCATGAAACAGAACAATTGAGTTTGAGCAAAGAGTAGGAGCCTGCCACAAGAAAGCAAGTGCTAAAAAATTCTCTCTCCAAGAGTCTGCAGTTACTTTACACTTGCTTCTGTGCCAAGCATCTTCTTACCATGCTCTGCTAAACTTAGTGCCAAGAGCAAACTAGCGAGCAGCAGGACCAAGATTATGACTCTTCAGTTATGACTGAAAGCCAGCTACAAGGTTTTAATTTTAATGTAATATGTCTCTTGTGACAGCTTTGTTCTTCCCTGGGATTACAGTGTTGATAAGATTATTCTTATCAGCAAATGATGCTTCAACAAGACCTTAAGATCTGAATGATTTGTACTACAGGAGATTTTAATGAAAGGGGAGCTCCTCTCTAAGTAGGGAGACAGTAGTTCTGTCTTTCTTTGACATCACCTGTAATTTTACACTGTAGATAAAGTGATTACTCTGGAATTTGATGTGCTTTATAGGTGGAGCCCCAAAAAATATCTTACACATCAACACACATGTTGTTCTCTGTAAGAACAATGAAATCACTCAGAACAATAGCTTCAAGTCCATCACTAGATAAGATGAGGAAAATGTAGACAATTTTAAAAAAAGTTTGTTTGTTTGTTTGTTTTTTTTTTGTTAAATAATACGACACTATACCCACTTCTTAACCTTTTGGAGGATATTCAGTATTGAAGTACATTGGAGCTGCTGCTGGCTCAGATTTGATAAAAGCAGAAGAGAAATTTCTCTCTTAAATTTGCCATTTGGGGCAAACCAAAGGCATTATAAGTAAATGTGTTTACTTTGTGGTAACACTCCTGCATGGTGTCCTAGTACATAATCAAGGAGGTTCTTAGTAACAGACTTGCAATAGGCACTCATATAGTTGTAATAATGTAATTTATGGTGTTTGATAGAAAGAATGCTTCAAAATTGTTCAGCAGGGGGCTGGTGAGACATAGGCAGTAGAACATGGAAAAATAGGAGTTGTGTCTTGTTTTAGCCCTTTGATGTTATGCTGAGAGTAGAGGGATGGATGCATTTAACATGTTGGCCTCGCATCACATAGTCCAAATACCAGGGTCCGGTTTCAGTGACTGGCATTCATTTTTTCTTATGAAATATTGGAGGTAGTGTGCAATTGAACTGTGAGAGCAGAAACAGAAACAAGATTGAGTACCCAATTTCCAGAAAAAGCCATGCTGCTTCTAGTTTTTCCTCAATCAGTCAATCATTTATTCTTTTTCTACCCTTGGATTCAGCTGGAATGATGTTGAATAAGCTTGTATCCCACTCATCCAGCTAACTGGTGGAAGGTGAACTCGCATTGTGTCTACACAACTGCTTTCAGATGTCTTTGCTCGAATCTATACTGTTAAGTCTGTTTTGTAGGTTTTTTAAAAAATACGATTTTGCACATTGGTGCATTTTACTTTTGTTCAAAACCTTTTTTTTTTCTTGTGTCTATATTGAACCTAAAATCAGAAATTAAAAAGTTAAGATGTTAATTTATACTGTAGTCTATGAGCTAACAAAGTTAAGGGTAGCAGTTTTCCAGCGAGCAAGTAATTTTCTGCTATGTAAAAATTGGGTTGGAGGAAGAGGAATCAGTGGAATGTTACATTGTTAAAACTGACCAATGTAAACATCCCATTAATATTAGAAGAAAATTCTGGAACTGCTGAATAATGTAGGACATAGATTCAGTTCTCATTTGGTAGACATTCCACCACTGATGGATGTTTTGTTGTCATGCTAGTCAATGACATCATTCATTGCATATGTGCTTCATTTAAAAGAGATTAATTTTTTAATAAAAACCTCAAGTGGCATTGGTAATATGCTTGCATAATACCCATATGCCAGCCTAAGTTTGGGCTGTTCCTAAGAGTGATTTTGCTTGTGCCTGCATTTTCATTGGCATCCCTTTAGCAGGGAGCCAGGAGATCCTGAGGGAGATCAGGCTGGGGTTAAGAACACAGAGTGAAGGCCTGGTGGAAGGATGACTTTCAAGTAGCAGCTCATGTGTGGCTAAAGTCATTCTTTAAGAAGCTCCTGTTAAAAATATATGTGCACGAGACCTGTTCAAGCTTTTAAATTTCTATTTTCTTCAAAGAGTGGAGGTGAATTTGTTTACAAGGTCTGTTTCCCACAAAATTAGAATGAGTGGCATCAGTTACCAGCTTCTCAATTATCTTGCCAGAAGTGTATCTGGCTGTTGAGTCTGCAATTACTTGTTCTTGGGGACTTTGGAATCATCTTAAATCTTGTTGGTAGATTATAGGATCTCTTGTTCGTAAGTGATCTGTATATCCAAATTAATCCATATCATATAGTGCATCATATATTGATGCACTCGCTATGGATATGGACATGGACATTTTATCTGTGATTTTAAGACACTTTTGCTACTGGCTGTAGTAGTCTGTGTTCCAGATCTGAACCCCTAATAACAATTTAAATCCACTCACTTCTTCACCCTATGTTGCAGGCTGAATAAGTTATTCCAAGTTCTGATCAGTATTTCTGATTCAGTAGCCTGAGGCAAGCCCCCTTAATGTGGCCTTCTCCTGGGCTCTGTCAGCACAGCATGCTTTGCACACATTGAGGATTTGTAGTCCTTGCTTTTAGCAGGACTTTATAAACAATAACTTACTACAGAGTAGCACCATACCATCAGTTTTATCCTTCTTAAACACTGTTTAAACAGATATTTTAATATCTGAATCATGCAGACTATTCCTTTTTTCTTTCATATTATTGATAAAATCTCTTTTCAGTGAAAATGTCCAGATCTTCCTATATCTTAATGAAGCACCAGTCATCAGGATATAAAACAATTCTATATTAATTCTTGTTACATTTTGTCATGCTGATTTCATTTGTTTGTACAATGCTGAGCATCTTTTAACACAGTGCTTGCTTCCTTTTTGTTTACTATCCTTCCAGCTTATGCTCTACCTATGAAACTTCCTTTGTCTCAAACCAAGGGTTTTTGCACTTTTAATCTTCTGATTCTCCCACCCATCTCACTGCAGTGGGAAGCGAGTGAGTTTCTGTGTGGTGCTGAGCTGCCTCCTGGGGTTAAACCAAGTGGTCCTTTTTGGTGGCCACTGTGGAGTTCAAAGTGTTTGAGATAAGGACAGATTTCATTGGTGTGTGAGAGAGCAAATTTATGGCTACTGCAGCACTCATTCTGCAGGGCTTGTCTTGATGCATGTTAGGCTCTAGTGCTTGTTCATGGTTGCTTTCCACTTTTCCTGTTTGCTGTACTCCTTGTCATCCATAATTCTGAAGGGAGCTATGTTTTACACCAGTTCACCCCTATATCCTACCCAAGGCTTCAAATAAGGAAAACAGAAGTGTACAGCAGCTTTGCTCATATAAGCACACAGCTGAAGACTGTGTAAAGTCAGAGAAGTCTGAGCTTGCTGTATTTTATGATCCTGGCACTGACTTTGGCACTTAGATTTGTTTCTTGTAGGTACTTGTTCTGGTGCTGGAGCGGAAAAATCGACTCGTTAAACAAGTAGCAACCTGATTGAGGCAAAGAAAATTTGTATTCAGTTATGGGTTACTGAGCTGGATTGCAAACTTTAAATCTCTGGCTAATGCTCAAGAATCTTAAAAGCAGCCAGTGATGCTGGAGTGCTCTTGCATTCCAGTGTAACCACTACCTGCTGTCAGGCAGGCAGGGTCGGCTGTAGGAATGGACTAACTGGGGAATTGCATGTGGAAAACATCAGTAGGGCCATGGAGCTCTCCTGGCCTTTGCCAGGGCTGGAAGATCTGAAGGAAAGGTGTGTTGTACAGATGAGGGGTAAAAAGCTGCTTTTCCCAGTGCTAACAGCAGTACCAAGTATTGTCCCAGACAGCCACAGGCCTTGTGAAAAAGCCATGACTGCCTTGCTTTTGCTCACTGGCCCTTCAGCTGCTCACTGCACTGTCTGATCCCCTTGCTGCCAAAGTGAGAGGGAGAACAAATCCCGGGCTTTCTGCTGAGGACAGGGAGAGCCCTCACCTCTCTTGGCTAATGCTGCTAAAAATACTATCCACTTACCCTCCTTTGAGAGAAATCATCTGATCAGCCATGTTGTGGGGATCCTGAGGCTTTGTTGAACTCCAGTCCTTCCTGTTTCAGCCCCTATTCCAGAAATACATGGACAATCTCCTAGCCAGCAGCTATCTTAGCATAACAGAGAGACACAAAATGTTTGAACCTGTGCTATACCAAAATAAGCATGAGGTGTATTTACAGAAAGCTTTTTTCCTAAACTGAGAAACTACAGCTGGTTTGTTTGTTTTTTCTTTCTTTCCTCTCCGTGCAGGACATGACAAGTAGAAAAGAATCCTTTGCTTCAGGACAGATACCAATGACCAACCTCAGCTCCCTTTTCTATGCACTGGAAGAATGGACTGTTGTGGAGTTCCTGAAGAAATACCTTTTTCATCTGATCATTGTCTCACTGACAATTAGTGGAATATTAGTCTTTTTTATAGTTCCTTTAGCAATCGTCTTTTTCATTTACCTTACTAATGTTTTGCTTTTAGTATATCAGAGGAACAATGAGTTAAAAGCAGATCCCTTGAGTGATGTTTGGAATAGTGTAAGAAAAACAATAGCAAGCTTTTGGGATATATATGCAAGAGTATGGCACGGTAAGTACGACATGACTTGTCTGAAGTTTTGAAATGCAGTAAGTGGTAAATACACAGAAGTTTTGATTTATTTTTTTTCTTCCAAATGGATGCAAATAACTTACATTTATTATACTTTGTATGGCTTCTTTGAACATCCTGCAGTATTAAACTTTCTCCACATCCTCCTAGGACTCTGCCTATTCTAATCCCATCCAAATGGCTCATGGCAGGAGCTGTAGCAGGGATGGAAATGAAGGCAGACAGGGTGGAACAGAGCTCTTGATTGGCAAAAGCTGTGTCTTTCTCAAGTTGTTGTATGCATTAGTCTTCTAGTCTGGCTCCACCTGAAACAAACCAAATGTAGGTCATGACAAGGATTCATAGAAGTGCATATCTGTGAGGAAATTCCCTCCCACTGTGGAGTGAATACACTTAACTCTTTTGGAGAGGATCTCTCTTTGGGATTCTTACAGATTATGGTTTCAATTTAAGCATCTCACCTTCTCTAAAAGAGGAACACTATTATGGAAAATCCCAAACTCTTCATTCTCATTGACACAGCATGGAGATTCAAAACTTCTAGATTTCAGGAAAGTACCCAGACTGTTTGCCTCTATTTCTGAAAACAAAGCATTTTCACACTAGTTACTAAATTTTTTAAAAAATATTATTATTGTGCTATTTACAAAAAGTTCCTAATGGGAAATAAATACTTTACTCCCCTCACTGGGGAAAATGTGAGGTTCAGGTCTGATCTCATGATTAAGCTGACTAACAAATCAATCTAGTGATATGTGTGGTTTTGAGAGACTTTCTCTGTGCTATTGACCAAAAGTTCCATCCAGAACTTAATTATTTTGAAAGCTACTACAGAGGCTTTCACAAATCTCTGAAGGTTACTTAACAAAGAACAGTAAAAAGTTTTCTTTAAACTGCCAGATGATTTACAGATATCATTGTCAGTGTATTGCTTTCCATCCCAAACAGGTTATGAGCTTCATGGTGTGGAAAACCTCCCAGAAGGACCAGGCATTCTTGTGTATTACCATGGAGCTATTCCTATAGACTACCTTTACTTTTTGTCTAGGCTGTTTCTGTGGAAGAAAAGACTTTGCCTGTCAGTAGCTGATCATTTTGTGTTTCGTTTACCAGGTAAGAACATGTCCTCTTGTATTTAAGCTTTGCCTAACCTGTCCTAGTTTTGGTGAACTTTACATTTACTATACATGAAAGAGAACTTTTAAACTAAAAGACTGCTTTTAGGTTTTTAAACTAAAAGTTGGTAGATGTAACAGGACAAAACAGGATAGCATGTCCTGTCTTTTCGGTGAAAACATTGGTAAGCTCTCCAAAGCCAACAAATAGACATATAATCCTTTTGGGATGAAATGTCATCCTTCAGTACAAATGCTGGATAGGACTCTACTATTGACCCAGTGCTGACTGGTCAGAGACAATACAGAGAAGCAAAGATATTTCAATTTTAGAAAAACAAGGCATAACGAAGAATGTTCAGAAGGAATAGCAGGGGAATCATTTAAAGGCACGTTTATGCCACTGATATTGAAAGCTGTTTTAATACAGAGAATAGAGGAAGCTATTTAGAAGTAGAAGGACACTCTTTTTGAAAAACAAAGTTTTCCTGAAAACAAGTATTTTAAACTCAAGTAAATTTGATGCTAAAACCATATTCAGGCATTTCTAGAAAGATGACAATAATTTAGTAAATATTGTGCAGCAGAGAACACATTAGAAGTAAGAAGTCATCCAAAGATGATTGGCTTTCAAGAGTACACTCAAAAAAAGAGCAAGTTTAGCAAAGTGTTGCAAAGGACACTCCTTTTTAAAGGGATAAATAAAAGAGTGCTGTTCAAATTAAAGTGTCCCTAGCATAGATTTTTATTACAAGTATAAAATACACATTTGTTAGGACTAAGCAACACTCTCAGCTGTGCAGTTCCTGGACTACTGATGTGTGTGTAACATATTGATCACATTACGTTCATGTTAGAGCAACAAAAGGTGGCGAGTGCTGTGTCAACCTTCAAAAAGGCTATTAAAAGGCATCTGGTAAGAATACAAATAATTGAAATTAGACCTGTCCATTGCATTAGTAGAAGATGTGGCTAAAAGTGAAATTCTTACCACCTTTTGTTCTACTATGCTTACTTTTTGCAAAGAAATGTTAAACTTCACTGATTGGTTTTTTTAAAGAATGCTCATGAGCATATGCTGAACCTCAGTTCAGTTTATTTACAGGATTAATTACAGTTACAGGAGAATTCTTCTTGTGAATTAATAATTCTCTCTATCTCAGAATAGCTGCTAATTAATAAAGTTACAAAAAAAAAGAGACAAGGATGATTCAGAGGTGTGGCATGGCTTCCTTCGAAGGGCTAGGATATCAGACAGAAGCCTTGCATGGCTGAGGGATGAGAAATTCTGTGAGACTTGGAAAAGGGGAATGAGAAGTGATAATATTTTCATGTGATACATTATAATTCTCAAAAGTTTTAAAGCCAAGCAAATGAAGAACCTCTTTGCTTCATAATGATATGGCATTCCTGACTTAAGGATAAAACAGAAATCTGTCTGAGTTGACAAAGGGGTCAAACAAAGTCAACATTTGTCTTTAAGATCTATCAAGCGTGATACCTTGAATAAGATTAAATACAATTAAATTACAGGATTCAGCACTGTGTTATCCACTGTCTTCCAGAGTTTTTGTTGTAGACCACTGTCAGTCCAGAGTTGTTGCTTCCATTTATTAATATAAAAAGAATCTTTTCAAACTATGCTGTTTGAACGGGGAATTTTAAGATTGTGGAAATGCTTTCTATCAGAGTTCCAAAGTGATATATTTAAAATATGAAGGTAATGTTAGAAAGCATAGAGTACGTCTATGGTTCTCAACCTGTCTTTTAGAAAAATCCCAGTCATGGAAACAGAGGAAGGAGATTCACTGTGGGGAATTCATTCATGATTCATTCATGTGGTGCTGAAATTACCCTGTTAGCTTCTGTCATTCATGCATCTTGAGAGTCTTAGGGCAGTGCCATTTGATCCACATAGTTTGCAATTCAACCACAAAATACTCAATTAAACAACTCAAAACCTCAAAGTTTAAAATGTTAAACATCACACTTTAAAAGAAGACCAAAACTAGCTGCTTGTCAGGTATTTATTTTTGTAATAATCTTTATTGTACTGATTCTTTTTTTTTGTATTAAAATATGTAAAAAGAAGGAGAGAGGAATAGATGCTTATTTTCAGATTGCTAGCTATGACCCACAAGTTTTGCTGACATAATTTGGTTGATAATTATGGAAGATAGCATGTGGAAGAATTTTTTAATTGAAATGTTCCTGACAAGATGGTTCACCTTCATAATATTTAGGCAAAAATGTTGTCACATATTTGTCATTTTGCCAGCATTTACGCTGTAGGTGTCTTACTTACTTCGTAAAAAATTTGTCTTAGGCTAAATATATAGCTACTAGATTTTGGTTTAGCTGTAATCTGGCTCCTACATGCAAACAGTATTTGGGAGATGTTATATTAAATGTGCATTTGCTACTTATTTATTTCAGGACTTAAATTATTGTTGGCAGTGACAGGAGTTATCCCAGGTACAAGGGAAGAGTGTCTTGTAGCACTGAAGAATGGATACTTGGTGTCCATCTCGCCAGGTGGAGTTCGGGAAGCGCTGTTCAGTGATGAAAGTTACCAGCTCATCTGGGGAAACCGAAAAGGCTTTGCTCAGGTTGCTCTAGAAGCAAAAGTGGTGAGTGCCATATGTTACCAATGCCAGTTCATGCTTTCTGCGTATCTGCTTCTTTATAAAATGCAGCTTAGGAGGATTTGCTAGAAAATCTTCCAGGAGAAATGTTTGGGAAGGAAAGATTTCATTTCCTTTTCCCATCGCTTTCCTCAAGCACATTCATTCACAAGGAGCAAGAGTTTTGTGGAACTGTCAGACTTTTTCTTGACTGTTTCAAAGTATCCATCTCTGTGGTTCCATGTCTACGGTTCCATCATGCAGGCATCCAGTGTTTCATCCTGACTGTATTTGAGGAATCTTCACCGTGGTCCTTCTCCATACTGCCCTAAGATTTCATTCTTTTTTTCTTATCCTAATAGATATACATCTTTATCTTACTTCCATGTAGCCAGTAATTTTCTTATGGTTCTTTAATGTATTATCCTTATCTTTCTTCTCATTTATTCAGGGAGGGTCTAGGATTTTGTCCTTACTTTTACTTTTCTTCATGTTTGTGAAAGATTGCATCAACTAACTCAAGATGTGTCTACATCAGTGTCTGAGTTTGAATCGTGTGCATTTTTGAAGCAATTTTTGCATTTCCTTTACCATGCTTTCATTCACATCAAGGAACATATTAGAACACTGGAGCTGCACTCCTGGCTGAAACTAAACCAAAATCGGAAGCTAATACTCTCCAGTTCAAATGGTCATTCAGTCAATGGTGCCAAACAAGAATTAGTTCTACATAAAAACAGAGCACTGAAATGTGTTCAGTGTGGTTGTCGGATTCTCAGCATCCTCTGGACATGTGCTTCTCTTGATTTGCATTCCACCAATGTACTCATGGCCAACGTTTCAGTTGGTTTCCATATGGATGATGATCTACAAATACAACCTTCTACCACTAGCTCTGACTTCCTATATCTAAATCTATGTGGGAGACTTCTTTTCTGATACAGCCTCTGGGAAATTATTTTATTTGGGATGGCATGCAGCTGAAAAAGCAGCAACCCCATCTTTTTACTAACTGACACTTCTCCTCATCATCACCACCTCTAAACACAAGTGTTCTGCCTTAATTTAGACCTAGTGCTTTTTGTGTCTGAAAATATTGGTGCAAATGCAGACTTTCTCTGTTCTGCCACGTACTTTCTGCTGCTTTCTCATGAACTGCACAACCATCACTTTTTCCTCACATTCTAATGAATATCTCACCAATTCTAGTGCTCTTTGATCTTCCACATGAAGTTTTCTGTCTATATAGGAAAAGCTGCACAGGGAGTTGAGTTCTTCCCATGAAACTTTAATTTCTTAACATCCCTTTCAGATTTTTGTGCAGTTATATCTCTTTTGCACCTCATTCAATTTGTTGCTTCTCAAATTTCCTTTTTATCTCTTGTGCTATGGCTCCCTAGTACAAAGGATCTGAAGGTGCAAAATGCGTGCTTCAGGTTAATATTTCTTCATAACTCTATCTCTAAATTATTGTGGTAAGATAATTAAACACTAGAATAAACTTAGGGCCATTTACCCAATGGATAAAGTGATTTTAGGCCTGGAATCCTATTTCCATATCTTGTCTTACGTGGCCTTTTAAAAGTCAGTTTTTATGTGCTTCAGTTCCCCTTCCTGTCCTTTTTCTGATAAAGGTAAATAGTCATAATACTTCATATATTGTGTGGGCCTGTACCGCCACTACTGGGAAAGTATCAGAATGTGAATGGGATAAACTCAGTCAAATTCATATGGGCATTTTGAGTTCCCTAATAGTCTTCTTATGTATTAAATGAATAATATGCTGAAAGAGTTAGAAAGAGTTGTCACTTCAAAAACTTGAGAGATTTCTATTGATTTTGTTTTCATCTCTGTCTTTCAAGCTACTTCAAACATCTGGACAAACTTTTGCCAAATGTTCTCCCTTCACCTGAATGTTACAGTAATGCAATGTAACAGGTTGTGTGTTTTAAAATAAAAATTGAATTAAAAACTCTGAGTGCCCCTACATAGATTGTCACCCTGATCAAAACAAATCACAAGAATCCTTGCCAGTAATTCTCCTAATTCTTTCAGTCTTCCATAATATAGAAGCACATGGAAATAACTGAAATTATTACCTCCTTTTCTTGACAAATTTATGTTTGGTTTTTGATGGGGATTTTAAAAATTTCATTTAATGAACTGGGTATTCTTTGAGGATGAGGTTCTTGCAGTGTGAAAGGATCCTTTAATGTTTGGTAAACAGGCACTATGTAGAATGGTTACCAGGAGAGCAGAGAGAGTGTATTATCCTTTGACAGCTACTAGCCTGGGCTTACCTTTACAGTTCTGCTGGTTTTATATCTCTTATTATTACCCTCACTCAGCTTTGTGGGTTTCTTATGATCAGGAAGTCTGACTGAATCCCTATATGGTGGGCATTGCTGTAATTACCTTGGAAGCTTCACTGAACTTCGGGCATCATTGATATTTTTCTGGAAATCTGGAATCAGACAAACTTTAGATAACTAAACACTTAAAAAAAAAGGGGGGGGGGAACTGTGTGCACTTAACAGTAGAGGGGACAATATTAACCTTATCACTTCTTATATAACGTTAGGCCCATGATAGCCACTGGATCTCATCTTTTGACACATTTCAAGTTTGATTGTTTGTTCTTGCTGCATCCTTTTCAATACTGGCCAGACTAGTCTTCCAGGCTGACCAAAGACTGAGGTGTAGTGGATGCCAGGCACCCATCAAAGCCTCTCTATCACTGCCCTCCACAAGTGGACAGGGGAGAGAAAATAAAGCAAAAGATTCATGAGCTGAGATAAAGATTCAGAGAAATCACTCACCGTATACCATTATGGGCAAACCAGACTCAACTTAGTGATATTAATTGCATTTATTAGTAACAAAATCAGAGCAAGACAATGAGAAGTAAAGTAAAAAACACCTCTTGTCCCACTTCTCCCTTTTTCCTTGGCTCTACCTCCTTCCCTGCAGTAGCACAGGGAGATGGGGAATAGGGGTCATGGCCAGTTCACCATTTGTTGTTTCTGCCACTGCTCAGTGAGGAATCCTTTTCCTGTTCTAGCGTGGGGTCCAGCGCACAGGAGACAAACTTCAAATTGAGTCCAGCCCCTGGGCAACAGGTTCTCCATGAACATGTGAGTCACTCTCCCACAGGGTGCAGTCCTTCAGGCACAGCCTGCTCCAGCAAGGGTCGCCCTTAGGGTCAAAAGTCCTTCCAGGAAACCTGCTCCAGCATGGGCTTCTCTCTCCATGGGTCTGCAGACCCCTAGCAGGAGCCTGCTCCAGCACTGGCTTCCTACGGCTACACAGCCCTCTTTCAGGCATCCATGTCCTAGTCTGTCCTCCATGGGCTGCAGGTGGATCTCTGCATTGCTGTGGTCCTCCATGGGCTGCAGGAGCACAGCTGCCACACCATAGACTTAGGGGAATCTCTGCTCTGAAGCACCTCCTCCCCCTCCTTCTGGACTGACCTTGGTGTCTGCAGGGCTGTTCCTCTCACATTTTCTCACTCTGTTCTTCTCTGTCTGCAATTACATATGCACAACATTTTTTTTTTCCTTCTTAAATGCGTTATCACGGAGATGTTATGATCATTCCTGATAGGCTTGGCCCTGGCATGTAGCTTGTCTGTCCTGGAGCTGGGTGGCACTGGCTCTGCCAGACATGGGGAAAGCTTCTGGCAGCTTCTCACAGAAGCCATCGCTGTAGCTCCACCTCTACCAAAATCTGAGCACAAAAACCAAATACACTGGGGATAGACTCATCCAGATATCAGAACTTGTTCTATTATGTAGCAATTAATATAAATTTGCTAACAGTTACTCAGATATCATGGGTAAAAGCAAAATAGAATTATAAAGGTATTTTAAAAGTTTCTCTACATACAGTGTAGCCATCAACCAAGGAACTACACACACTTTATCAAAATGACTACATGGTGGTTAATAACCTGTCACAGATTACTTGAATGGGGATTTCAAGACAAAACCTACTTTGTATATGAATAGACATTCCCATCCATCACATAATATTACAGAAGTTCAATACTTTTTCCACTGAAAAAGTTGAAGAAAAGCAAACAAGGAAGGTAGTTTCAGTCTCAGTCTGAGACCTGTAAAGTTTTCACATTTAATTTTGTGTAATACTCTGCTTAACAGGAGTCAGTGTTACTATTTAATGTTATTACTTAGTGTACCTCCAGGACATATATTTGCCTCAGTCAAATTCATCCATGACCTTCAGAAATACTCTCTGTCTATGGCTTGGTTTTGACAGGCTAATGGGGAGGGATCATAATTTCTGAAGATCCATGAATTTAATCTATGCCAAAAAATTCCTTCAAGCTGAGTTAGGTTCAAAATAAGCAGGAACTGTGATTTATAACATTCTCTTATATGGACAAGGGGTTTGGATTACATGATCTCCAGAGGTCTCTTCCAACGTCAACTATCCTGTAATTGTGTGATTTTCAAGGTGGCTGGGTGTGATCCAGCTAAGTTCCAGCATAGCAAATATAAATATGTGGATTACTGCAGATCTGGTTGTGCTGCTTTACAAATGCCAGATTTTATGTGTGTACCTATGTTTTCCAGCTTAGGGACGGAACATTGCTGCCTACCCTGCAGTTCAGTGGCTGATCATTGTGTGAGAGTAACTAATGTAGGTGCCAGATTTCTTCATAGCCTACCATATGTTTCTTTTGTACTATTCCTAAAATTTAAAGTGTTTTTGTCTGTGTGACAGATAGGTTTCAAACATTTTACATCTTAGATGTACAGTATTCAATTAATAGCTGACAGGAAGTGAGGTATTTTTAGTGTCCAGTACTTAAATGTTTTTAAGTTACATTACTGATTACTCTTTAAGGGTTTATTTCTAACAATTTCCCTTAATTTTTCATTCTGAATGTTTGTTATTACAATTTTATGCATCTTTGATCCTTTTGTTCTCTCTCAGGTATTTTTTCGTTTTGATGCTTTCTATCACTATGAGTTATTTGGTAGGCCCTGGTTAGGCCTTTATCTTGCTTGTTTTTTTCTCATCCTGCAGTTTTGGTTCAGTGATTCTTAACAATACAAAAGTCTTCTTTTTTTACCTTCTGGACAAGTTGTTCCAACAACCTGTTCAAATTAGAGTTTCAGAAAAACAAAAAGGGACACTAGAGGAGAAAACGAGTCCATGCATATATGGATACAATTACAGTCAATTTGTCTACAAACTATGAAATCTTACCTCAGTCTCTGAGCCATGACTGTTTCAAGTGCAGGTATCTCAAGCGTGTTTCTTTTCAGTCACAACAATGAGGTGAACTTGTTCACTAAGTGCCTAAGGATCCGCCCTCCAGAAGGTCTGTAGTCCAGGTCAGTGAGGACACACAATTGCCTTTTTTTTTGTCTCAGGGATCTGCAGAAGCCTTTTCCAGTGGAGTTTTATCCAAGCATTACTGCTTCAGTAAGATTCTATTTGAGAAGGTGAGATGAGCCAACTGTGAATGTCTGCTTGCTTTCTGCAAGACTTCACGAACTGAATACTTTCCTATTCACCACTCATGATGAAAGCCTTAGACAGAGAAACTACTGAAATTTGTTTTATGTTCCAGTCAGTGATATTGCAGTGAATACAGAAGTTATATAAAACCTAGTACAATGTCAATCATTTTATTTACAGATAGTGACTTTAAAACAGATGTTTGTTGGAGCTGAAAAATAGGATTTTATTTCTATTCTGATGTTTTTTATATCAAGATTCCTTGTTTACTTAACTTTACTTAACTGGCTGATAATTACCCTCTGTATTTCAGTGATTTTCTTAGCTGCATTAACAGGCACTAAAAACAGAAATTCAAACCTGGTATAACATTTCCACCTTTTTTCCTCTTTTTTGTACTTAGCCCATCATTCCAATGTATACTCAAAATGTCCGTGAAGGCTATAGGATGTTTAAAGAAAGAAGTAAGAACTTAACAATATATTTTATGTATTTGAAATGCTTTATCTCTTTTCTCTCAGATTTCTTACTTATATCTTAGACTTTGCTTTTCAGACTTTTGCTTACTTTGGATTCTCTCTTACTTGCTGTGGGTCAGAGGTAGCTCAAATTTGGAAATACTGATCATAATATTTGGGCATAACTGTTTTTTGTGTGTGATTTGGTTCTTTAATGCAGTCTTATTTCTCTGGTCTATTAAGTCTATCAAGCTTTGTTTTGGTGGACAGTTGCCTCAATCCTGTAACAACTTCCTGACTGTCAAATAAATCACACATTTTTGAGAAGTCTTCTACATTAATCAGATTTCACTTTTGGATTGTGTTTACTGTGACTATAATCTCACTTTTTCCTCCCATAAACCATTTCAGGATTTTTTAGACGGTTATATGAAAGCACTCGATTGCCTTTTACTCCTCCATATGGAGGACTTCCAGTTAAATTTCGCACATACATTGGGAAGCCGATCCCTTACGATCCCAATGTAACTACAGAGGAATTAGTTGAAAAGGTAAGTTCTCTCTCCCTGCAACACTGAACTACATACTTTGCCCCCTGCTATAGGTGCACTTGAAACCAGTTTTTTGCATGCTTGAATAAAGACAAATACACTTTTACTAGCTTGTTAAAGCTATGGGCAGTTGGGGTTTGGGATTATTTAATGTACAAATGCTTACCAGTAAATATTGACATAGTAACAGTTGATTGGGATGCCCTCATCCTTTTGAAATGTATGAGCTCTGTCTTCTTGTTATATTAACTTTGTTTCTCCCATGCCTTTGATAACTTTGGTAATAATTATGATAACTGAAATGATGAAAATTATGTTTTAAATGGAGTTTTCAGTAACTATGAAAATAAATTTCATAAATAACAAATAACTCTGAGAATCTTCAACTAATAGCTATGCTATAATCAAAGTTCTTCAAGAGCTTCAGTCTCATGGTCAACATGAAAATGTTAAAACGTTACATCCAAAATATAAAAAAGAATTAGATTATCTAGAGGTTGGTGAAATTAGTGATGCCCAGGAGCATAAAGGTGTTTATAGATCTAGAGTTTAAACATTTTGCAAAATATTAAGCTAAACTGAAAATACAGCTTTAAAATTTTTCATGGAAGATGAAAGGAAGATTTTATGAAAAAAAAAATCTGCTACAACCTAGAAATACATAAACAAATCAACCGTCAGAAATCACTTACTAAAAAAACCTTGCTACCCCCCAAAAATGCAACAAGGCTAGCTTTTCTTCTTTTGTTTTCTTTTTTCCTTTTTTAAGGATCCACTGCAGGTTGTTGTGAGTTTCACAAAAGTGAAACTAGAAAGACAGGTTTGGTCTGTTACAAGGAACAGCCCAACAAGCTGTAGAGTTTGGTCTTAGCACCTTTAGGAGGCTGGAAGCAATATGACTGCCCTTATGGTTATTCATATTCTTGTATTTTAGGGGAACAGTATTTTGTGTACCTGCAAAAGTGAATTTGAAATTTCCCATTATATTGATTTACCTTACTAAGGCAATCTTTGGCTGCCCCCTTTGAGCACCACCCACTTTGGTGCGAGCACAGTTAGGTCTTCTGTGGCTGACATTACTAAGAAAAAGTGCAACTTAAATGAGGTTTGAGGTGAGCAGTGGCCTGGCTGACCTCTGTTTGATCTTGCCCTGCAAAGGAGTTAGGACATGAATCTGTCAGGAAAGTTTTGGCTACTCTTTTTGTATAATCACAGTGGTATTTTACTACAACTCTGGGGTAGATTAGTGGAGTATGTAGCTACCCTTATTTCAAGTTTAAATAAACAAGGGAAAACAAAAGGAGATAATTTCTTATTTCTTTTATAAGAAATATAAAATATTTTTATATATTATATATATTTATCTATTATATATATTTATATATGTATATTATATATATATGTATATGTGTATATATTTTATGTATATGTATATATTTATATATATATATATTCTTTTATAAATACAGAATATTGTATTCATTCTCTTCCCAAACTTGCATTTGAATCTCATGTAAAGAGTATCATGAATTTTCTTATTCTATGCATGCTGAATATGATAAAATTATGGGGGAATTCATGGTGGGAAGGACAGACAGAGGCTCCTACTCCAAAGTCCTAGTCCAAAATAGGTCAGCTATAAGATCAGAGGAAGTGAATCAGGCTTTATCCATCATTTTTTGATGAAAATTTTCAGGGATGGGAAATTGCAGAAACTTCATGTTTGCATGTATTAAAGGCTACTTTGGATAAGCAATGACCACATTTGATAAATCTCGATAACTTGAGCCTACCCAAACTGCAGTCTTTGTTTTTGTTCTTTTCTTTTCCAAGAAATGTGTCATTAGGACAGCTAGTTAATATAAAACACAATTTTTTTTTTCTTTACAGTACAGCTATGTGTGAATTTTCCCTCCTGAACCTCTGAGAAGTTAGTGATTATACTGTTCTTCCATGCATAAAATAGGTCTGTAAAGGCAAATTTCTCTTCTCTTTTCAGACAAAGACTGCTGTCCAGGCTCTCATAAGCAAGCACCAAACAATCCCAGGCAACATGTGGAAGGCTTTACTGGAGAGATTTGATAAACGGCGTAAAAGTGATTAGAATTCTCATGTTTATTTCATTGGCTTTACAGCATACAGTGGAAAATAATGTCATACAGCACTGGTCACTTACAGTTGGTGTTAACCAGTTTAATTTACAAATTTCTACAGGTTTGGTGGAAGAAAACAACGTCTAGAAAGTTCCCCTGTGTCTTTGAGAATATCCTGAACTAAGAAAGATTGATGAAGATGATTTATGTAGAATAGCAATGCAACAGCTAAATTCCCCCAAAGGAAATCATGCAGCCAAGGTTTTCCTGGTTCCCAAAACAAGTGTGTACTTTCTGGTGTTGTCTGGTCTGTGCATTTGTGTTTTAAGCACAGTCTGTTTGCAGAGCAGAGCCTCAGGGTTGATGTTGTCCCACCAGAGACCACCCCAGAGGGGCACCTTCCCTGATGGGCCCCAAGCAAGACATGTCAGAAAAAACTGTCTTGCTTTAGGTAATCAGCTACTGTTTACACCATTCTCCTAGAGACTACAAAAAGAGACATAATCCCATTAAAACAGATATTAGACTCCTTCAAACACATCAGTTTAGTAGTGCATACCCTGGGAAGCAGGACTGTTTGCATCCAAGACTTCTCCCCTACAGAAAAAGGTTTCTCAAAGAGAGGAAAAAAATATTACTCTAGTTCAGTGTAGCAAATATTGCAAATACATGTAGAAGGTAGTTTCTAGTCTGAGCTGGTTCGTGCATGCTCTATTGCACCATACCACAGTTGTTTAGTGACAGGCTGCCCCAGCCTGAAAATCCCTGGATATGGTGTGTGCAGTATGGCTGTGCTGTATTTACTCAAATCTCCCAGTGAACAGGCTCAGGGGGAGCTTTCTTAGGCAAGGCAACTTTGAGGCTTCTCATCACTGGTGGTTTGCCTAAAAATGCAGTACTGCAACACTGCCAGTACAGGTTGACTGTTTGGAAAGGCAAACTCATCTTCCTAATGCAACGTGTGGAAAACTGAAAGTTAGTACAAAGCAAAATGTGTTTTTACAGGCTGTAGGATGTTGTTACTGGTGGGAGTGGGACAACTTTGTCTAATATATCTAATATACCACTAAATGCAACCAAATCTTAATTTAAAGGACCAAGCTAGGTAATTTTTGTGCCTCATTTTTCCTTCATGTACTTTTAATATGTAAATAATCTATCCTGTCAACATCCTAAAAGGTTACATAGCATCTAAGGAAATATATGTAGTGTTTGCCCATTTTTCAGCAGAAAATGGAATCTGCTCTTTGGATTAAAATAAATTCTTCCCTGATCCTGCCTCTTCACAAATATTTCTTGCGCATCTCGTGAAAGGAGAAGGATGGACAGGTGAGTTATTTCCCTGAACCAAAAAGACAAGAATCCTGTTCTGAAAAAAACCCTCAAATCTGCCTTAAGATAAAGGAGTCTTTACTTGAACAACTTAACTCTAACTGCTCTATACAGGCAGAAAGATTTTTCTCCCAGCAGAGACTCAGCATGCATAGGAGATGCTAAACCAAAGCAGTTCAAGATGCAGACTGATATGCCTGGACATAAGCAGGAATTCAGACCATGAACTCTTACATGCCGCACTGCAGCAATACAAGCTAAAATTCAAAGCCTGAGCTTAAGTCAAGGGAGAAAAGGAACTAAAGGAAAAGGTTATAGAATACTAAAGTGGACACAGATGAAGAAGCAAGAGGAATTACAAGTAACCAGAATCTGAAGGTTTTCTTTGTATTGCAGAAACTGTCGGAGCACTAGACAGAGTCATTGTCTGACAATCCTGTTTTTCAAGTATATTCATACCATCATGGAATGTGTCCAAAGAAGGGCAACGAAGCTGGTAAAGGGTCTGGAGCACGAGTCTTATGAGGAAAATCTGAGGGAGGTGGGGTTGTTTAGCCTGGATAAAGGAACCTATGTGGGGACTAACACCTACAACTACCTGAAAGCGTGGTTGCAGCCAGGTGGGAGTTGGTCTCTACTCCCAGGTAATAAGCGACAGAACAAGAAGAAAAGGAAGTTGTACTGGGAGAGGTTTAGATTGGATATCAGTAAAAGTTTTTCCACTGAGAGGGTTGGCAAGCATTGGAACAGCCTGCCAAAGGCAGTAGTGAAGTCACCATCCCAGGAGGTAATTAGAAGATGTATAATGGTAGCACTTGGTTTACTGGTGGGCTTGGCAGTTAGGTTATTAATTAGACTCAGTGTTCTTAAACTTCCTTTCTAACTTAAGGATTCTGATTCTGTGACCAATTAACCACTTCAGTAGTCAGAATTTGCACAACGTTTCAAATGCCAAGCTATTTGATACATGATGCTAGGAGCTGTGCTGCAACTCACAATGGAGCACTAACCTTGAGTAGGAAATATGTAAGATATTTCTTACAGAGTGCTTACAGAGCACTGATTATCTTTCAAAGCAGAGATTTCTGTCTCCTCTATTTCAGACAGCTGTTAATATTTTCTAACAAGGTTTAAGTTTTTCCCAGGCTATTACATCTTTTAGAAGCACCACTGTGTTATCTGTAGCTTCTCTGAGTGAAAAATAATTTCTATTTGTTGTCTTCTGTCACAGTTGTCTAAGAATATTTTCTGGGCTCTCAAGATGATAGACAAAATTATTACTGAGAAACAGGAGGGATTTTGAATGATGTATGTTATTTTTCTAATAAAAACTTTAAACATTTTTTTCCAGAAACATTATAGTACTGCTCTAATAATAAGCAGTTATTACATTATTTTAGTGAATCACTCTAAATTTTTACTCTTTTTAGAGCAGAATTATAGAAACTAGAACTAAAAACTGGTGTTACAGAAACTAGAATTCTTGTCATACACATAGAAATGTAATTGCGGATCAGATCACTCCCTTGCTACACTTATTTTTTAGCCTCTCCATCATACAACAAAAAAAGAAATGAAAACCAGCAAGTGACCTGTGCCTGCCTCAAAATGAAAACGGCATTTATGACTCTTGTTAGGTACAGTTTGCCAAGTAAATAATGCAGGGAAATTCTGGGTTTGTGTATAAAGCTTTTTGTGTATAAAGAGTAACCAGCTCAAATGACAGGATTTTGCATTGGGGAAAAATATCCTGATAACACAGTAAATTAATAAAACCATAGAGTCATAGAATACCCAGAGTTGGAAGGGACTCAGAAGGATCATCGAGCCCCAGCTCCTGGCCCTGCACAGGACAGAGTCATGCCATGTGCCTGTCCAAATTCCTCTTGAACTCTGGCAGGCTTGGGGCTGTGGCCAGTTCATTAATTGGATGACAGTGGAAGCAGTTACACAGTAAAGAGTGTGTACATCTGCACGTTTATGAATTGGGCAACAATGGAAACAGTTACACAGTAAACTCTGTGCAACTGCTCAGCTGAGCAGCTGCAGATGTCGACCAGGCAGATGATGTACGTGTGGAAGCAAGCTGATCAGAAAAGCACAGCAGGAGAGCATCTGGAGGAGCTGTCCAAGTTCATCCCACTGAAGGCTGAGGGCACAACCATGGCGGTGTTTCATGTCGCCCCAACAGGTAGGATAGTGCATCAATACCGCGTGTTTGGAGCTGTACGCGCTGCCACTGGAACATTACTCACTTCTTTGACTGATTTTTATTTGTAAATCCATTCTTTTTTAATTTTTATTTTTATGTGTAAATCCAGGGATTACATCCACAGCTGTTGGGCAGCCAGGAATGTCTTACCAGCATGGTGAATGCCGTGTCCGAACCACGAAGTGTCTGGAACGCTGACGCACTGCAGTGGGTACCAGGGATGGCTGCTGCTGCGGCAACACCAGCGGGCTTGAAGGAGGAGCACTGAACCCACCTGGCAGGCACGGGCAAGGGGGTAGCTGGGAGGTATGCGGTGCTGAAGGTGGGATGGCGAACAGTGGGTGCTTGGTGCTGGGGGTGGTTTAATCTGGAGAAATGGAGACTCAGGGGTGACCTTATCACTCCCAGCAACTCTTGAGAGGAGGTTGCAGCCGCTTGAGATTCGGCCTCTTTCCCCAGGCAACCAGCGACAGTCTGAGGTGCAGTCTTAAGCTGTACCAGAGGAGGTTCAGGCTGGACATTAGGAGGGATTTCTTCTCAGATTAGCCATTGGAATGGGCTGCCCAGGGGGTGCTGGAGTCCCTGGAGGTGTTAAAGGAAAGGCTGGACGTGGCACTCAGTGCTGTGGTCCAGTTGTCACGATGGTGTTCGGACATAGGTTGGTCTCGATGATCCCGGAGGTCTTTCCCAGCACAATTCCCTTCTGGAATTCTGCGGTTCAAGGCTCCCGCCCTGCCCGCCTGAGCCACCAGGCGGCGCCCTCCGCCTCCGCCCCCCCCGCCCCTCCCGCTCGCGGGGAACGCGCGCCCCCTGGCGGCGCCCAGCNTCAGGGCAAGGTGAGCGGGCGCTGCCGGGCGGGTGGAGGGGCCTGGCCCGGGCCTGGCCCCGCTGCTGCCCCGCAGGTGCCTGGGCGGGAGGTGCCTTGCCGTGGTGGCCTCTGTCAACGCCGAGCTCGGGGCCTTGCTTCAGTCACGGGGGCTGCGGGCGGGGCGCGATGGGAGCCGGGGGCGCTTCGTGGGGGCAGCCGGGCCGGGGCTGTGTCCTTCTTGTCCAAAAAGCGAGCCTCGACCCTCTCCATCCGCCTGCGGAAGGGACCACTGACCAGCCGAAGGCAGCCCACTTCTTGTGCTAAACAAGGGCTAAACCACCCTCTAAATTCTAGGGTCTCTCCTGTCGCAGGTGATATTAGCAGGATTATCAGGCTCTTCTGGTATATCTCGTTTATTTGAGGGGGGTTTTTTTTGTGCTTGTGGTGGCAGTGCTAATTCTGGTAGAAACGCCCTCTGTAGCCGTGTGTTTCTGTTGGCAGGGACGGTGCAGCTGCTGCTTCGCAGTGTCTTTCTAGTTTGGAAACACTGGGATGTCCTCCAGAGGTTTCACTGACTTATTGCATATGCATGCTGAAATCGTGCTGTGTGTCGTTTACAGCAGAGCGTGTTGCTGTCTGTAATCGCTCATCCTGTCGTGATCACTGGGGTCTCAGTTACACCAACATCTGCTGACTGCAGCTGAAGGCCTCCGTTGTAGTTTGGTTAAGGACTTTTCTGGGTCATGTGTTAGGTCAGTGAAGGGAATTGTGTGTTAGCCTTGTTTCCACATCATAAAGCCTGAAGTGTAAGCATAAGTCGGCGTACACTGTCATTAGTCAAATGAGAAATTGCGTCTTTGTGAACTAGTGAAAAATGTAAGATGCTGCACTAGCAAGTTAGAACTTTAAAAATGTGTATTTTGAACTGCTCAACAGCAAGTTGGAATAGACCAGTGCCATTATCTTAGTAGCACTTCAAAACTGTGTGGAACCTGTGTTCAATGTGGAACTCCTGGGCTTTTTTTGATCATAATCTGCCTTCCCCTTTTCACTGCCATTGTACCCACATTGTGATGACCTTACTGCTGCTCTTAATGAGTGATTATAGAGGGAGAAGTAGAACCTTCACAGCAAAGAGACAGGAGGCAATAGACACAAGGCGTAGTAAGGGGAACTCTAGAACTAGAATAAAGAAAAACATTTGCACCATGAAGGTATTCAAGCACTGGATTAGGGGCCCAAAGAAGCTGTGGAATCTCCATCCGTGGAGATACTACAAGCTGGGCTGGACATGTCATTGAGCACCCTGATTTAACTGGTTAGTTAGGAAGAGGTTGGACAGTATAAATTCTGGTATAAATTGTCCCATGATGCTCTTCGAGATGAGGAACCAACATTGTTCAGGGTAGAGTTGACTGTTCCTAAGGGAAGGCAGTGTTTTAGCTCTTACCTCTGTGGCTGGTAGAACAGAAGATGTTAGATATTAATTTCTGTTGCAGGTTAGCACACAGATATGTAAGTAAACTTTAAAAACTGTGGTGATTACATTTGAGGTATTGCATTGAACATTGCAGGCAAAACGACACGTAATATTTTGCAAGACTGGCATGTGTGAACAGGACTTTAGATTTACTTGATGGAGGATTTGGGGTTTGAGAAAAGCTATAAACAATTAAAATATATTATAAGTGGGAGAGTATAGCTAAAAGTATTCTTTTAAGCTACATAATCACCTCTCAGTTTTGAAAAAGTGCTTCTGTGCCATAATCCATGCTCCATATTGTTCTCTAGATAGTAGGTGGAGTAATTGGAGAAGTGCAGGCATAACAATCTGGTAAATATTGTGTTAAATGCTAATCCTAAATCTTGCTTGGTCGCACAAGTTGTGTTTCTTATACTTGCTGTGGGTGTTTGCTGCCTGACAGGTTCTGGAGTTCAGCTCTGGCAATTGGAATGAAAAAGAGCTTTCTCTTGCTCTCCCACACACTCTTTCTCCCATCCTTTCCCCCTAATTCACACCCCAAAGACAGGCGCACAAAATCAGCGAAGGGCACTTCATAAACACTAATGCTATTTATTTATACATGGCTGGAGATAAATCAGCTGCCCATCACACTGTCCTCAAGAACATGCTGAGGAGCAGAATATTGTAAGCCTGAGTTAGTTTAGGACAGGCAGGGACTGTGGGAGCTTTCTTCTCGTTAATAGGAGTTATCTTGAGTAACGTGGGTAGAGGCCAATTTCCAAAACCAGAGGAAAAGGGACATCCTTGCTCTGTCAGAATGTGAGGGAAAATTGAGACAGGAAAATAAGTGAAATGAGTTCTGGTCTTGTATGTGCTTCAGTGTTCCTTTGCAGATGTGGAGTAAAATTGATCTGCTTTCTATTTTTTGTTGTCACCGGTGTTCTGAAAGCAATACTATCTTCTGTATTTCAGTCTCTTGTTTCTTGCAAAAACAGAGCAAGAGTAAATGAATGACAGACATACATGTTTGTCTAGGCATAGGAGCTTTGTAGTCATACCTGCTGTAAGTCACAAATAAAAAGTTCTAGTAAACAAAACACAACAACATCAAGCTTAGATTCTTTTCATTATTAGAAATGCTGTTCTTAATCCATTGTCATCTACAAGCCTGTTTTACAGTTGCAACGTTTTTTTCTTCTTGGTCCTGACTAGCAGAACTTGGAATATTGACCAGCCAGTTTTTTCTAGCCTAGAATTTATTTTGTACTCAGAGGTATTAGGTTTGCTGTTTAAGCACTGTAGCTAAAATAGCCAAGCATTCAGGCTGTCTTGTGTTTGTAAGGTGAAGTGAATAGCAAGTTGTCCCCTAAATTGTACAAAACTAAGAAATAAAGGTGTTGCTCCAGAGTTACGTAAGCCTGAAATTGCAGACTTGACTTCTGTGGGCTGGTAAATTTTTAAGAACTGGCATTGGAGTGGAAAGATTCTTACACATAGTCACAGTAAAGCCAGAGCAGTTAAAATCCTACAGAGAACTTTTTGTGATCTTTTTTGCCTTGTCCTTTCTGCTGCCTCTCAGTGTTGTGCTCTGGATCTTGACATTTCGCTGTCAGTAAATTTCTGGGTACAAATAAAGGGCTTTCCATGGCTGAGATTTTCTTATTTGAGAGTCTTCTTTCTGGGTTGTCCTGTGGTTGTAGTGAGTGGAAGTGTTCTGTAGGCTTTCCTTAAAGCACTGGATTTGAGATTGTGCTGTTTCTTCTTGTAGTTAGTGCTTGAGAGAAGATTTTATTTTATTGTAACAATAAATTAGACTAATCAGTACAGCTTTCTGAAATTCAGTATTAATTGGTAACAGTATAAAAGTTCTGGGTCTGTGCGAGTTGAACAGTTTTCAGTGAAATAAAATCCTAGCCTGAAATTAAGCAACTGCATTATCTTTCTCCATTAGAATTGTCAGCGTTTCCAGTACACAAAAGGACTGTAAAGATCAAGTAAAAATTTTGCTCTGTGAACTGTTATGTTTGTAATAGGTGCTCCTGGTATGTGGGGTAGTTGGTATATGAATAAAATGCATCAGAGAGGTTTATTGTATGATTAAACAGTATAGGCAGATCTATCTTTTTGGAAGATTTATTAATGTATTTTTCTAAAATTTTATTTTAAACAGGAGATGACAGGTGGAAATGAATCCTGTACTGCGGGACTGACATCTATGTCCTACTTAACTTGCCTGACTTACATTCTGGAAGAATGGACTGGTGTGGAGGATATTGGCGATTATCTGAGTTATGCATTCTACATTCTATGGTTGTTTTTTCCACTTGTCATAGTCTTTGTGCTTCCAGGAGTTATCATTGTTCTCTTCTACACTTCCATTATCTGGCTTCATATTTATAAAAGGAAGAATGAAATAAAGGAAGCTTATTCCCATGATGCTTGGATAGGTGCGAGAGAAGTGTTAGCAACCGCATGGGATGGGCATGGAAGATTATGGCATGGTAAGTGAGATCTGACCTTTCATTGAAAACTTCTGAGGCTCTTACTCCTCGTTTAGCTTTCAAGATTATCAATATATGCCTGATTGTTGCTGCTGGTGCATGCCAATTCAGGCCAGTTTTTTTTTTTTTCTGTCCTATGAGTGACTGTCAGTGGTGTTTGAGACAAAAAAATGGCATTGAGACTTTCTCGAATGTAAGTCTTTTGTCTTATGCAATTGTTCTTTTGCTGCTATAAAATGAGATCTCTATTCTGGTTGATTATAGGCACAATTTTTAAAATTGCCTTTTTTTCCGTTTTTTGCTTTTTATAACAGTTTCTGGGTTTCCTCATTTGAAGAAGACCAGAAATGTGTGTTGTGTTAAAAACTAGATCAATTAACTATATTGTTTCAGGGTCACCGTATGAAGACTGGAAGTTAAATGCCAGTTCCCTGATAGCTAGTGTGTCAGCCAGCTCATTAGTGTAATTTAATTGCACTGAACCAGTCTTATTACATAAAATGCCAAATGAGGGCTAAAAGGAGCAGTTAGTTGCTTCTTGAAATTAACTTCAGAGTTTGACACTCTTACAGAACTCTACTTTTTTATTTGTCTTTGTATTTTGGACTACTACTTTCTCTACTAGAATGTCAAAACTAAGAGGCCTGCTCTTTGTCCTTCTGCTATTATTTCTTTATAAAGATAGACTTAATAAATCATTTGGCTTTTCTGTCTAAGGAAATCATAAGTCTCTTTCAGAGCCATTCAGTCTAGATGCAGCTAAAGGAGAAAGAGATACTTAAGAGCAATTTACATATAGAATAAATCCTTCTTGAAAATCATCTCTATTTGTTCTCTAGTCAAAGGGAAGTGGGTTTTGAAGGCATTGATAACCAGATGGTGCAGCAGCTGTATCAGATAGTCTTTGTAAGATTAAGATGTAACTTTCAAATCTAGGAAAGTACACTACATCAAAATCAACAGCTACATCAAAGGCCTTAAAATGCTCACTTCATAATAAAAAGCTATTTACCTTTTTTTTTTTTTTTCCCAAGAAAATTATTTTTTAAGGCCTTGACTCTTGATCCTTAGTAATTTTTTTTTTATAAGGTCTGACATTTTATTTGTGCAAGAAGATTCTTATCCGGTCCTTCATTGACAGCTGTGAATTTTTTTCTGCCCTGCCAGCTGCTTCCCTCTTGCTGAAGAATGAAATGTTTTCCAGTTATTTTTCCCCCACTTGATTCATCAGGATATCATATGAAGAACTTTCCATCCTGAAATCTAACTGAATTAAAAAAAAACAAAAAAAACAAACAAAACCCAAAAACCCAACAAAACCAAAAAACCAACCCCACAACCAAGAAGCCCCAAACCAGCCCTCAAACCTGGTGATTGAGGTGATTGATACCTGTAACTTTACATACATTATTCCAATGCCATGTGTGTTAGTTGGCTGGCATGGAGCACAGTTAGTGTTCCCTGGGGGTGGGACACATGATACACTTGCAATGTGTTGCAGCTCCACTGGGGTACAAAGTAAAATAGAGGGAGGAGAGCCCAGAGTACCTTCGGAATTAAATTAATGGAATAGGAATTGCCGACCTCATTAACTTTGGAAGAAGTGACAGAATTTGGTTGAGGTTTGTTTTTTTTTTAGGTGTTGTCTTTTTGCTTATTTTATTTTAAAAAAGATACTGTAACAGAACTACTGGATGTTAACTGAATGTTCTATACTGATTCATTTTGGCATTTTGTGTTAAGTAAATATATTCTGCACTGTAACTTGAATAGAAATGTGAGATCAGGAAGAAGCTTATGTGTGTTTATGTATTTTTCAGCTAGGCATATGTAGTCCTAAGTAGCTTTTAGTATATAGTGATGAAAAGCTGGAACAGGTATAACTTGGAGAGAAGTAGCAAAGATAAGCTTCATATCCTGGAGTAAAAGGAGACATAAAAATGGGCGCTGTCATGTCAAATCTTCTAAAACAGTCACTGGTGGCAATGAACTTCGAAAGGTTAATATTAGCTTGAAATAGTTGTTTCACTGCTCCAATCTGTGTTTTGATTTCTCTTGAATGATTGATTCAGAGGACTTTCCAGCCTTGAAAAGAGTGAACTGAGAAAAGAAGGATAAATTATACAGTTTGAGATAGTGAGACTGGGTGTTTTGTTTTTAATGTTGGGGGTTTTTTTCTCTTTGTTAAAGTGTGTTGCCTTAAATGAAGCTTGTATTCTCTGTGAAGCAACTTGTATTTCCTGTAGATCCTGCAAGTGTTACTGGTCACTTTGCTCTTACCATTTCTCAATCCATGTTGGTTACAGTTTGCCAGGTTGCTGCAAGTTAGTTTCTTTGGGATAAAATTGTTTAAAAACTTAACATCTGTTCCATTTTTAACTCCTAACAGGTTATGAGCTTCATGGTGTCGAAAATCTTCCTGAAGGACCAGGACTTATTGTATTTTATCATGGAGCTACTCCCCTTGACTATATTTATTTCTCAGCTAGACTTTATATAACGAAGAAGAGGCGCTGCAGCGTAGTTGCTGATCATTTTGTCTTTAGGTTACCAGGTAACATACTTCATTATAAAAAAGAAGTTTCAAAATTATTATTTTATTTTTTTAATTGTGTAATTAATAAAACTCGTGTTGCAGGAACACAGTTTTCAGAACAGACATTCAGGCAAATTTAGTGAAAGTTTTGAAATAGAGCATGTTCTTTACAAACAAGAATGAGACTGCCCCATGCAAGGATGGGGCATAGTCCTGTTTGGGCAACACCTTCCAATGACTCTAGAGTGTTTAGAAACAAAGAGAAGGAGATCGTAGGAGAAGCAGTGTTCTCTTTGTTAATCATGAGCAAAGATTTCAGTAAGATGTTTCTTTTTCGTTAATATAGGCAAATGAGTGGTGTGAACTGATTAAGAATTAAACTGTTTGGAACAAATGCCCTATAAGTTAAGAACACTAGTCTGGAGAGACAATGTATTTTCTTATCCCACCCAACTCTTGCCCAGTTGAGGATGGCCAGCAGTGGAAACTGTCCTCAAGAAGAGTGTTTCGAGTAGACTCTGTTTTGGAGGAAAGCTAGAGACATGTTCAACATGTTTGTGTGAAACGTGAGGGGAAGAAGGTAGAAAATGAGAAATATGTTTAGGGCAAGATTTTGGCTGGACAGCCTAGTGACATGCACTGCCAATTGGTGAAATTAATTATGTGAGGGGTTTGTTTTTTGTCTGTGTGAAATACTGTAGTACCTACTTTCTTTCCCAAGTTTGGTTTGTGATTAAATGTCTGTCAATTCACAAAATGAATTACAAGGAGGAATTTGGTAGTGAACTGGTGCTTTTAGTGGAACCAACGAAGAAAACTGTCTTTTTGTTGGTATAGATTTATTCAGCCTTAGTCCCTGAAAAGAACATTTTCATATTGATCACAGTGTGACTTTGCCTCTACAACTGCTCAATTGTCAGTGGTTATCAAATCTTTTGCATACAGATGACTAATATAACCTACTTCATGGTGAAGATTTGGCTCCATATTGTATCTATACAATATCTATGCACAGTTGTTTATCAAATGGGGCGTTATGTTTTACTCCTTTTCTGCTTTAAAATAAGCCTCTAAGTGTGAGTATACTTATGAGTCCCCCAAATACTGTTCAGTAGCATTGCAGAAACATCTTGCTGGATGGCTGTTCTTGAAGAACTCGTTTCAGCAGTACAACATATAGCTAACAGCTACAGGTATTCCTCAGAGCGATACTGAGACCACTGCTGCTTAGTACCCCTGGATGAGGGGCTGCAGCATGCACAGGAAATTCACTGATGATACCGAGCTGGGGGAGCTGTTGATACACTGGGCATTAAAGCTTGTTCTCAGAGTGACTTCACAGAATTCAACTGCCAGAAATATGAAGTTCAGCAAAAGCAAATGTAGAGCTGTGCATCTGGGATGGAGCAATTCCGTGCAGTAGTACTCTGGATAAAAGAGGACTTTGCAGGAGAGGTCTTAGGATTCTAGTGGACAACAAGTTGAATGTGAGTTGGCAGTGTGCCCTTACAGCAAAGAAGATGAACTGCATGGTGAGCTTTTCTTAGCATGAATGTAGCCACTGGGTTGAGTGAAGAGGTGTTTTCCCTTGGCGTGGCCTCTGTAGAAGCACATCCTGTGATATCGTGTCCAGCTTTGGTCTGGAGCACACAGTGTACAAGGAGAGGTTGAGAGAACTGGATTTGTTTGGTCTGTACCAGATAAGGGTGGCGAAAGATACTATTGTTGTCTTCAGCAACCTAGTGGGAGGGTGGGGAGAAGGAGTCACACTCTTCTTGCAAGTGCACAGCGATAGATTGAGAAGAGACAAGTTGCAACACAGGTAATTTTGATTAGACATGTGGAAAGGTATTTTAGCATGAGAGGGATCAGACACCTGAACAGATTGCTTAGGCAAGTTGGGAATCTCCATCCCTGCAGACTTTCACAACTCCACTAGGTGAGGCTCTGAGTAGCCTGATCTAGTTTGAATGGAAGACTGGACTAGATGATCTCCAGATCTTCCTGAATCTACATAATTCTCTGTTTCTGTGAAGGAATTAGGGCTGTTCATGGAGACAAGTCCAAAGAGCCTTGATTTGGATGGATATGGATATGGAATATGGATTGGAAACAATATGGATTGTTTCAAAATGAGCACAGTAATCTATGACTGGCAGCTCAGGTAGATGCTGCCTCTCTTGTGAATCAAACCAGAAAGACTGCATAATTTTATCCTAATACTAAGGCTGTCTGATCTTGATTAAGTATTCAGATTAAATTGGATGCCTTTTCAGAAGATGTTTTAACCAAAAGTTATTATGCTCAATGCAGGAGAAGTGGGAAGGGGTGGCGGTGCGTTTGGGGAGTGTGTTAGGCACACATGGACGTGTCAGTATTGAGTATGCTTTTCTTGCATTTTGGAGAAGTATATGAGTTACAGTCATGTGAATTCTTTTTTTTCCTTTTAAAACTAGAGGTTTGCCACAGGGTAAAACAAACCAAATATTCCAGTTTTCTGGTTCCTTTAGACTCTTAGCTGTGTAGTGCTCAGAAATACATTGACTTCTCTAAGTTTAAGAGAAAGCCTTTTCCCAAAGCATTCAGAGAGGACTGAGATTTCACTTGTGTTCTTCTCCATCATCCACTGCTACAGTATGGGCCATTTTTCTTTCCTGAAGTCATCTGGGAGTCCTCTTTAAAAGGTTGCCTGCTACTTTATGTAACTAAGGCAGTCCCCTTCCTGCAACGTTCCAGAGAAAAGGAGCTTTGGCTTCTTGTCTGTTACACGCACATGGTGTTGCAAAGTCTCTTGTGGACTGCAGTGCTCTGCAGATATGTATGTGTGATTATCTACAGCTATGGAAGGTTGGATTCAATTGTCTAAATGGTTCATCTGTCTCTGGGGTCCTGAATGTCAAGCATAGGAAAGTGGTGATAACCATGCCATCCTGCTACCTGGTAGCTGACAGCACTGATGTTACAGTCACTGGGGCCAAGATAGAAAAATGCACATAGTGCACAAGTTGAGAGTGATGTTACATGCATTACTGGGTAGTCTCCAAAGGGTTTTCAAGCATTTCTGTCACCAGAATCTTGTGGAAAATAGGAGAAGAGTATATTGGGGCAAAACGCAGAGTTCAGGTGGAACTGTGGAACAAAATTAAGTTTGAACTTCTTTGTGTCTGGAAGAACAATTCTGAATGGCTTAAAAAGTTATGGTTAGATAATTTTGAGAGTTGTTTTGTTATGTAAAATGGAAAAACAGCTTCTTGTCCCTCTCATGCAATGCTACCTGGTACTACCCCAGTGTTTCTTCCAACTTTGTGGTGACCTTTGCCTTGGACACAGATACCCTGGCTGTCCTTTCAGGGCCATTGTGTCAGTTTCTGTCTCTCAGCTACTTTAAGGGAGCCAAGTTCTTGTTTGGTGCTGAAGCAGAGATATCAATAGTAATGTGTGATCTGCTAGCAAGGCTGTGAAGTACAGCTCAGAATGTAAAGTTGATACTAAAAGTCAAGGGAGGAAGTACAGCTGAGAACTTTTGTGAAGACTTGAACCTCCCTGGACAACTATTCTGTAGTACATTTTTTTGTCTGTTTTCTGTCAATATTCTGTTCTTTTTTTACTGATATATGAACTGGACAGACTCATGGTGTTGCTTCATCACACACACCCTCCCTGTCACCCCTTCCCCAGTGTATCCAATGCAGAAATGGTGTTGTCACAGTCTTTGCTTGGAGTCTCTTCCTGCTCGTCTCAACCCTTTTCATGACTTTTTTGTCTGTCTTCTGAGCTCACTGACAGCAAGGACTGAGAGAGGCAGCTTTTTACCACCAGGTACATTCCAGAGAGCTTTAATTTGTTTGGGAATGTCAAGCATTGTAAAAATCAGCTATTGGAAATGCCACAAAAAAAAACCAGCTGAAAGAAATGAATTTCAGTTAGGTAAACTCTATTTCAGCTGTTCCTCCATGCAATTGCTACTAGATGAAGACTGAGTGTCCTCAGCAGTGTGTGAGGCAGGCACAGCAAAATATGAGACAGGTGTAATGCAGCTTGTCTGCTGTGGCCATGTGTATGGACAGATCCTGATTGGGTATAGAGATGAGTTGGGAGTAATTATACTCAGAGCAGCTACAAAGACTAGTTAAGAGATCAAGTTTACTTAAGAATAAACGAATAAGGCCTTATGCTTTTCTTCCCAAGCCATTTGTTTATGCAAGCTGTAAGAGAAGACAGACCTCTGTCATCTTAACTTTGTTCAGGCTCTCCTTTAGCGTCTGTGTATGTAACAAATGTGCATTTATAATCACAGCCATTCATTTGTTATTAGGAGGCAAACTCGACTAGACCAGTTCTTTGTCCTTGCCTCTGGCTGATAAGGTTGTTTGCTTCAGTGGGAAACTTCAAGAAAGAGAAATAATTTTTCCCTTAGTGCCCAGTCATCCAAAGTTACCATTTTGGTTTGCGCTACTCATAAATACTGTATAAATTTAAAATCTATTGAACCAACTGAACAGGACTTATTTCCTGCAAACAGAGGTCTGTGGTAGTTGTGTCCTTTAACAACAGGCTAGTTGTTTAAATTGATCAGATATGTTCCTTTTGATGCTTGTAGCAAATTTTTGATGTTCTGCTGTTTTTGAAGAGTACAGTCTGAATGACATGTCAAATTCAATGTGATATGAGGAGTTTATGTAACTTTAGATCAAAAACTTCAGTTACAATAGTAACAGAAGGTGAGTGTACCCAACTGAGGCTTACCAGTTGCCTCTCTCTATGAAATGCCATCCAGGTACTCACAGAATGAACCAGAATCAATTACTGCAGTGATCTCTAATGCAGAGAATGATGCATTTTCTCTGTCATTCTCCTTCTTGTGCACTACTTTTCTTTGCCGGAGTTCACAGAACAGAACCACAACAATTTCCTGGTATTGCTTCTTGTTGCTCTCTATTTGGACTATGCGATGTTTGATCAGTAGAGCTTGAGAAAGGAGGCAGTGCCCTTGAGTCAGACGACTCCTTTGAAGGAATGTGTCAAGGATATCATAGAGTGCTTGACAATTCTTTTTCAATTTAATCCTGACTGTGGGATAACACTTGACTTTACTATGACAAAAAGCCACTGAAACCCCTAAATCTTCAACTTTGCAGACCAGAATCTGTAATCTTCAGTCCCTCTTGGGGACTTGGGGCCACAGGTTATTAGACAATTAAATTTTAGCCATAGTGTTCTGTGCTGGGAATCTGTACTCAATGGTAGTATGAATTAACATTTTCTGAATTAATACTATCTTACCCTACAGGTTTTAGAATAGTGGTTGAGGCAGTTGGAGTTCTACATGGACCAAAAGAAGCTTGTGTCAGGACTCTGGAGAGTGGCGACCTGTTAGCCATTGCCCCAGGTGGGCTTCGGGAAGCGCTCTTCAGTGATGAGACATACACTGTCCTGTGGAGTCATCGGAAGGGCTTTGCTCAGGTGGCTATTGATGCAAAAGTGGTAAGTATGACACACCATGGAAGAGAGGCAAAGAAAGCTAAGTTATTAGTACTTTCTTTCAGAGAAAGCTGTTTTGGTTATCATATATTTGATGTCAGATTTCTGACTGTCATGAGTATGGTCTGCTTGCTCTAAGAATTACATTTCAAGAAGGCTTTAGAGTCAGCTAAGAATAGTGTGGTTAGGAAATACAGAGTTTAAAAGAACAAGAGATGAAATACAGGATGGTTTCTCCTTATAAGCATGTGCTGTTACACACATACCTGGTTAGTATTGTGATGGCTTAGCCCTCCATCACCAGCATGGTTGGGAAACAACCCTACATATCAGAGTCATGGAATATGCTGGGTTGGGAGGGACCATCAGGATCATGGAGGCCAATTCAGTGTTTCTGTTTCTTCTGTCAAGTGGGGTGTGACCCACCAGGGTATAAACTCACTAGCACTTTGTCCTCTATTGGCATTTTATGGTAGTGAGGGATGTCCAGGGCTTGTCACTGGCGTGAACAATGTCCCAACACTGGTCTTGGTCAGCAGGCAGGTAGTTATTCATAGAGGACCAACTGTTAAGACACAGCAGTGTGTGTTGTGTGATGTATTTGAATTTTAGCTATTTTAGTAATAATTTCAGATCCCTCTCATTCTAGATTTGTACTTGGAAGATGTGTGCATATGTCCATAGGTCTGCATATACCTAATTTAAAAGCAAGTCTCACACCAGGAGTTTTATATTTAGTTACTGTCAAAGACAGACTAGTTAAATCTCTGGATTTTATACAGAAATAGAACACTTACAAGACCCAAGTGTGCATCATTTTCCTCACAAGAAAATAACACTGTTTAAACAGGTATTTTCAACAGGTTTAGATTTTACTAATGTATTGTAATAGCATGTGAAAGGGCATACATGAGATTCAACTATGATTGCACTAGTTGCATTTATTTTATTGGATGTGGTTTTGGTTCCCTTTATGCACTCACAAGGGTCTTGTAGCTTCACCCCCCTAAAAAAATCCTGAGAGACACAGTAAAATAGTAAGAGTGTCAGAGGCAGGCTGAAAGTGGGAAAAACATCTTTATTTAGATTAAAGATGAACTTTAAAGTCACCTTGAATCATAAGCAGAACTCTTCATGGAAAGATGAATGTGTCTGAAACATCAGAAAATTGTGTCTAAAACTGGGACCTCCAACTTGTTGAAGTTGTCTTATTTCAGCAGTTTTTTTGCTAGAATTTCTGTCATATAAACAACAATTTCTACCTCTATGTCAAATGTAGGATGTTCCAAATAAGGTTGTTCTAGAATAAAGATATTTGTATGCATTTAGTTTAGGCAACCGCACTCTGTTTTATTCTCTGTAATTGTTTACAGACCTTTTTTTCCTCTCAAAAAACCCTCAACTTGATGCATGTCTGAAAAGTTATACATGCTAGGTCATCTCCATGCTTGTCTTTAAAAAGTTTAAAAGGATTTGAGTTCATGAAAATCTCATGAAGAGTTCTGTATTTCTAATCATGGTGTGTACAGTGGGCACATACTATAAAATGATATTGAAAAGTTTTTTATAGTAGCTGACCCCCACACAGTTCTTGCAAATCTTGACAGCTGTTTGCAATTTAAAAAACAGCAATAAAAACTTGAAATATTCAACACCAGTCCAAGTACTCATCAGCAGAAATAAGTCATGGACATGTATTGAATATGACACATCAAGTGTGAAGCAATACCACCAGCATAGCAGAGAGGAATCAGACAAGTTTAGTGTCCCAATCCTGTGAATCCTTCCCTTTGAGCATAACTACAAATTAGGTAGGAGGTTTAAACACTTAAGTCACAACTCTGCAAACACTGCTAAATGGGGGGAGGGATGCCTAAATGCTCCACAGATTCTGAAATTCCAGACTGCTCCAAGAAAATAGACTTGCTGAAACAGTGACTCACTGAAATCTTGTGGTGTCCTCCTGTTTGAAACCTCGTGGCAGAAGGTCATAGAAGAACTTCAGAATACTTGTTTTGTTCTCTGTATATCATTCATTGTCTGATAAACACTTCTGAAATTAATTTTCCTGTTGAGTTTAAGTAAGGTAGAAGTTTTTTAGATAGTGCTATCTTCCTTAAATTCTTAATTATTTTTTTTCCCTCCTAGCCCATCATTCCTATGTTTACACAAAATGTTCGAGAAGGCTTTAGGACATTAGGAGGAATAAGTAAGATATTTTCTATTTTTCTGTAGTTTATTTTTCCATATGTGTTTAGCCTATCTCTGTAGAAATAATCTTCATGAGTCTGAGATTTAACACAATCTTGTTTCTTGATGTTTGGTCTCTGTAGAGTTCAGAGGTTTTTAGGATTTAATACCAGCATTAGATGTGGTATTAGCTCATCCAAGTTATTTTCCACATAGCAGTGTTCTTTTACACAAGAAGTAGAAGAAAGGGAAAAAGGAGCCAGAAAAAGGCAGGAAGATTTAAAGCACTTTTTTCTCTGCTTATGTCTACTAGGCAAACCCTAGGTTTTCTGCTGTCTGTTAAGAAGCAAAGCAACCAGGTTTGCAACTCACCTGCAATTCCTGTTCTCCTAAAGCTCTGTGCTTACACCTCTACCTGTACTTAAAGTTTGAATGGTTTGAACTACATTTTATCTGTAGTTGCTTGTCTATTCTGCACTAGACCTGTGGTTCCTCACAAAACCTTGCATTTGGCAGCACTCCTTCCTTATCTCTATGGAACTTGCAGCCAGAACATGAATAGATGGGTCTTTTGTCTGAGGGGTCTGGGATAATTAGATGCTCACATCTCAGAGGTAGTCTGCAAACTCCTTCTTTTTTATATTCTTAGTTACTTTCTAGCAGAGGAACCTGAACAAGTCTCCACACCAAGTGGCTCATCATCACCTTCACCAGAGGGCTGCAGTTCTGTTCCTCTCCCCCTCTGTTTAAGAGCTATATATTGCGTGGAGAAGGCCAAAGCATCAGATGCAAAAGCTGGAATAATTCACACATTTGTCATGTTGTACAAAAATAAACAGCAATTAATTGTTGCTGTCTTAGGGAGTATCCCAGACAGAGAAGATTGAAGCCAAAATGATTTATACTACTTGCATTCTACAACAGAGTTGCTAGAGGAGTGTAACTTCTTGATCACTGGAGGTGTTACTCCAGTTTCAGTAGTTTTGTTTTTTTTTTTATAGGTTATGTACAGCAAATTCCACATCTTGATCAGTAAGGATTTTCTTATGCCAGCACCCCAGTTAATGGAAACTTCTTGTCTGAAATGGAGAAAGATAATATTAGTGCACATTTTTCAAAGAATGGTTTCTGGGTACATTTGGGATAAATGCTTAGAAAGTGGCATGTGGAGAAGAATGTGTCATTTTAGAGCAGATTGAAATACCTGTTTTTTCTCTCTTTTTATATGGTTTAACTGCAACCAGTGTGTGATCTGAAAGAGCAATTCAGTATATTAGCATGACTGACTTTTAGGCAGATAAGGCTATTTCTGATCCTGTAGACTTTAGTGGGACTGAACATGCAGTTTTCCAATACTAGTTTCTAATGCTAACCTGTCAAATGAGCTGAACCTGTATTGCATAGCATTCTCTTCCTCTTCAGAGAAGCAGCTATTGAATTTCTCTCCTCTTCTTTCTTCTTGTTTTAACTACTCTTTGGAGGGAAGATTTCATACCAAGTTAGGGTAGAAATAAGTCCGATATAAGTATTAATGCAGCTTTTAGGAAATGAAAGTCAAGGTAGGATAGCACTTGAGGTGACACATTGTTTGAAAGTCTGGGTTGGGGGCTAGAGTACTTTGCAAGCCAGTCTCAATGTTAAGACATAGTGGGAATAAAAAGTTTTACAGAATAATCCCAGTCTCTCTCTCTTTCTCTCTTCCCTCCTTCACCCTCCCCCACTCCCCTTCTCACTTCCCCACCTTTCTTTCTCCTCCTTTCCACTACATTTTTTCACACTAGAAATACTTAGGTCGCTATATGAGCGTGTTAGATTGCCAATAGTTCCTATCTACGGGGGCTTTCCTGTCAAGCTACGTACGTTTATTGGAGAGCCCATTCCATATGAACCAAATGTGACTGCTGAGGAGCTAGCTGCAAAGGTAAGATAGATATCTATATATGTAAACTTAAAATATTGAATGTTCTGATAAAACCTACTGTAACAGTCTTGTCAAATGATTTCTGTCTTGGAGTGAGTTAGAGAAATTGGTGGAATCATGGTAAGTTTTGTACTTGCCTAACTCGGAATGTCATTCTTAATTACTATCTTTTTGTTACTACAACTTGCAGATGTTCTAGGTCTTTTAAAGTTAATTGCATCTTATATTTGCATTGAGAAACAACTTGCTTTAAAGACTGAAGAAGTTTGGTCAGATAAGACAGCTCTCAGTTGTTAGAAGCACTTTACCCAAGAGGAAGCATTCTGCTTCCTGATGTTTTCGGAAAGATACTAAGGAAGCCTTTCAAACATAGCAAATCTATGTTCACAAACTATTGGAATTACACACAATAAAAAAAAAAAAGGTAAATAATTTCACTGCTTTTTCTAGTGTGTTTCTATTTTGTCCAGCTTCTAACCCAGCAATTAAACTTGTAAATGTTCCTCTAATACAGATTTAGATGCTTTATAGAAAGGATTTTCAGGCCCTCATGTTCATTCAGTTTATTAATAGATTTCACAGTGCAAAGACATAAACTGGTTAAATGGTAGAGCAGTGAGATGGAGTGGGCTGAAATAGGTATTTTTGAAGACTCCACAGATGGTCACTTATAATATTCTGAAAACTTCACTTGAGAGAGAGACTTTCCTTGACCATGCAGGTGTCAGTTCAGTTGTTTCTTTGTCTGTTTACCCTATGATTACATCTCTGCAAAAAGGCTCTTGAAATGTTTGTCTGCAGTATCCTAGCCCTGGTTATGGAAAACTGGTTGTTTCTTTTGTGGAGTCACTCTGACAGGACTACAGAACTGCTGGTTTTCAGCAGAGAATGTGTTTAAGTTACTTTCAAACATGCATTGGCATCTTACATTTATATCAACCCTCACTTACTTCTGAATTAAGTTCAGATTCTGCTAGATAAGGCCCCTAGAATGTGAATTCCCTAGAATCGTATTAAGTTAGAGTGATTTTAAAGTTAGAGCTCATGTTTCAGGCTATGGCACAATATTCATTATCCCATTATACAGAGCAAAAAATAAAGCTCAAATTTTTTACCTAATACAAATTTTAGATCTGTAGAGTCCCTTAGGATCGGATGTATAAAGTCCTTCTCCAAAGACTTAACAGTTGATCACTTACTTGATATGAACAGTGGGAGCTTGTACCAACAAACAACATTCTACCAACCTTTGCCCTTGCTGACCACTGTTTACAGAGGCAAATAATTCTCTGTTCTTCTGCTTCTGGCCTTAAGAATTCACTAGCCTGTGCTTCTCTAGGCAAAATAGGAAGTGTGTTCTCACCACAGCTTTTGCATGTTGCCCTGCTTTTGCATGTTCCCTATAGAGCCTTACAAAATAAGTGTAACTGCTGTGCACTCCTTGGCCTGTTTGTTTTTTGAGTGAAAGTGAAGGCTGCTGTCTCATGCACTGGTTCCTTAAGGGCCTTGAGTCCAGAGGGCATCACTTTGTACAAGTCAAATGTCCTGAGACACAATGGTGTTTCCAGTGCCGTGTCTGAGCATGTGTAGAAGCAAAGTTGATGCCCACTGGAAGAGTGTTATTGATGCAAACCTGGGCACAGGCAGGAGTTTGAGTTGCAGTGCATCATGCAGGTGTTTAACATGTTTTATAGACCAAAGTCTCTTAATGAATTTACTCTGTTGTCATTTGACTTTCGTGTATCACTAATACAGCTTGTGAACATGGCTGCCAGCATAAGAGAGACTAGTTTGTTGGTCTGTTTTATGGCAGTGTTGCCACAATCACATCCTGTGGGCTTAAATATGGAAGAACAGTATTTTGAACTTGCAGTAGTTCTGTGGTATTTGAAAGAATTAAAAAGAGCCTAGAAATTGTTATTATATGAGCAGTATGTAGATGAAGTTTTCTGATGAAAACCTTCTCTCTTTTCTTACAGACAAAAGCAGCAGTCCAAGCTCTCATAGACAAACATCAGAAGATTCCAGGAAATATATTTAGGGCTTTAATGGAACGATTTCAAACACAAAAGAAAGAAGATTAAGGTTTTCTGAACTTAAACTTCTATAACTACTGTTTAGTTACAATATTCTTAAAGTCACATTTGTAAATTATTCATTCTTCTAATAATAGGTTTTAAATACTGTCCTAACGATACGGCTGTATAATTTAAGATAGAGGTCACTTTCCCTTGCCCTTTCCCCTGTCCACTATCAAGCTCAGGAACCCAAACTTCAAATCATTCACAATGGGGCAAAGTTTAATTTTTGATAAATGCATTCCTACCTTCCTACCTTGGAAGTGTCTACCAGCTATCTTGGGTTGTTGATTCTGGGTTTGTTTTGGGTTTTTTTTTTCCAAATAATATACTGCAAGCCTTTATGTATTCGGTCTGTCTTCCTTTTGGTCTGTCATTGTCTCCCATCCCCACCATGATGGATCTCTAACCTGAATGTCAAACCATCTGCAGAGCTGGAGTCTTATTGTTTTGACCCTCATCAGTTGTAAGGAGGTTTTGTGGGCCAGATTAAAGCCATACAACATGTATGAAAACTTTCCTGAGATTGTTACTCTCACACTGCTGGGAAACAGTCCACCATTTTTGGCCTGGAGAACCTCTAGCAATGCCTTGAAAACCCGTGTTGCAAAGTGTTTAGTTTTCCTGGGTGAACTCAGAAAGGGTTCAGAGTAGTGAAAATTGATTAGAGAACTGCGGTGATCCATGGAGGTTTGTTATGGAAACCACTCCGACGGTGTGAATGACAACCCTACAACACAACTGCCATTCCAAGCCAAGGCATATTGGATATCTTCCCTTGAGTAGAGCCTTGTCTCATTTATTTCTCAGTTAATCTACAAATTCTCTTTTGAAACAGTGACCCAGGCATTTAAACATCAGAAATGAGAGTACTGTTTAGTAACATGAGCTCAAACACCTGTTTCTGATTGAAAGAGAAAATTGTTACAGCACTAAAAGCAGTAATTGTTATGTAAAAGCAGTAGTCCTTTTGAGAAACAGGATTGGCATTCCCAAATACTCTTTAGATTTAGTATGTGGAAAAACTATTAAATATATTCTTCAAACAGTTATTTATGTATGTTAAAAGTGAAGGAGAGGGAAGTTCTGTATACTTTTCCTTAAGTGAAAACAATTGAATCAATAGGTGAGAGTTGCAAGATTGGGCTTTTGTGCACTTAGAGCATATTATGTTGTTATATTTTTTCTTAGCTAAAGCCTATGGTTATATTGTCCAAATAGGAAATATTGGAAATATTTCTTCTAATTTCCAGGAATTTTAATCTACAGTTTTTAAATTAACATCTGGGAACTTTTTAGTTCTGGGATGAGGACAAATTCCTTCAGAAAAGACAAAAGAGGTTTTTGCTATATGATGTGGTCATCTTTCAATATTGTTGGGGCTTGACCTTTTCTTAAAAAAAAAAAAATACACCCCCCAAAAAAACCCCAACAAATAACCAACATTTGAAGGTGCAGTTGTATTCCATATAGTAGTCATTCCTCTCACCACTTAAGCACATACTTTTGCTTTAGACTCTTTTAAATGTGTAAATTAGTGACATTGCATAAGTGCGTGTAGGTGCCCTATGTTAAAAAAATATTACTATATGGGAAATTGTCTATCAAATGTGGTTTGCAAGAAACAAAAGACTTACTTACTTTGATGCCTAGAGAGGCTACCTGGAAGAGAGGCTAGACAGAGTTAAAGGAATAAACCAGGTATTTATTAAAAGGCCTTCAAAGGATACCCCTTGGGCAGTACAAGAGCCCAACTGTAGCTCTACCCAAGATGGACGACCGATCACGAGTTTTCACGCTTTTATAAGTTTTGATCCATTTACATATTGGGGCAAATTGTCCAATTCCAGCTTCATGTTATGCAGTCCCATCCTCCCAGATTGCTCTCCTCAATTTGCTGTTGTTTACACTTTTTGGACCTGAAGCTGCAACCGGTGTTCTTGGTTCTCAGGCTGAAAAAGGATTGTTTTGTCTAACTAAACTGTGAAGAGAACTTGCTAACACCTTATCTGAAGTTCAGAGTCACATACTAATGCAGTACAGAATCTGGAAAATATGAAAGCTAAAACTTAAGGTATCAACTTCATGATATTATTTTATACCAAAAGCATTTTACATGGTGTTAAATTTTTTAAGGTTTTGGGAAGAATCATGGTATATAAAGGCAAATGCCTATTCTGAAGTTTTTTAAATGACTTAGGTTTTACTCAAAGGCAAGATTGTGTTCCTTTTAATTTATTGAACTGTGTTTCAAACATACTGTTAACACAGTCCAATAAAAAGCATGTCATTAAAAGGGTTAATGCTAAATTCCTGCACTGAAGTATACCTTAAATATGACCTTTTTTTTTACTGTCCATCTTGAGAAAAATGTACATCAGTCTATGTTGTGAACATCTCAAAGGCAGCTGAACATCATCTGTGTTGAGGTATATGTAAAAGAAAACTCAGTCTAAAAGGTTCCTTTAGACATGAACAGACATCATTATCAGAGACTTTGTAAAATTTATTTTATTAAGTACGTGGGCTATTTGCTGCAATTTTAAGTCACTTTAAGTATTGAAAGATCAGTATAAAAAGTAAAGGACAGTATTGGTACTCTCTAAGTGTTCATATTTGTATAGGCCTTTCATATTTATTTCTATCTATTAAAAATATATAGAAGACACCTTTTGAATAAAATTGACAACTGGAACAGACTTCTGAAGTTTTGTGTTGTGTTTGAACTAAATGAAACAATCCATGGCCTGTCCTGCTGAACCTTGAGTGGTTTTGAGCAGCATGTCCTACCCCTGAGATGCTCTTCTTGCCTTGCAGTTTCTGAATAGGGATGGAAAGAACAAAACTCCAGAAGGAATGAAAGGAAAAATAATTCAGACAACAGTGGAATAAAGGAAAAAAGTCACATTAACAGTAAGGTCTGAGTTTTAGTAGTTGCAGTCTGTGCTGCAGAAGGCCTCTACAAGCACTGCAGTATCACTTTAGTTAAAAGTTCCGAAACAGAAAATAAGCCATAAATACTGACTAGTAAGGCTTATTTGTACATATTTGGGGTGTGAATGATTGCCTACTTTGTTTTGTTAAAAAAGAGGCAGAGGTGGATAGAGACTTTCACAAGTAAAGGTTATAGACCCAGCATTCTTTTAGCTGATTTGGTTTGCTGTGCATCAAACAGAAGTATTCAGAGGGAAATTTAGCAGGGTTAGACTAAACCACTGATTATCTGGTTAGCCTTTAGATACTTTGCAGATATTACATGTTTTGCCATGTGAGCAGCATAAGCAGGATATGTATTTTTAGGCTGTTTGGAAGTAGACCAACTGCTGTACTGACAGGTATTCCTCATTATCTCTCAGCAAGACCCAGATCTCCTACTGGCCAATTTACTGTCCTGTTGTGTAATAGCAGAGCTCAGTCTGAACATCTATTATTAGGATGCTTTCACATGAAATTAATCTGCAAATGCAAGGTAGAGCAGTTAATCAGCACTGTCAACACAACTGTGTGGCTCATCCGGTATGGGGTTTGCTGTACAAGTATAACATTGTGTTGCTTCATCCTATTATTCTGTGGAAAAGATACAGCTGCGATGACAATGTGTTAGCTCTACAGTGCTTAATCCCTATTAAGTCCATCATAGTTGCTGTGATGCTTTTCTTGGTGTTACTTTTGCATAAAAAAATTGCCATACCAAAAGTAAATGTATGTAAGTGCACAGAATTGCTACACGAGCAGAGTAGAGTAAGATAATTCTCCAAAATGTGTCTGCTAAAACTTGAAGAGACAATCTGATGACACTTTTCTATCCCCTTGGCTTTCTTTTTTTAAACCCAGGACTAGTCAAAAGAAATGATAAATCTCAAAATTGTGAAGGTGAGCAGAGGGCTGGAGTATCTCTTGTATGAAGGGAGGCTGAGAGAATGGGAGTTGTTCAGCCTGGGGAAGAGAAGGCTCCAGAGGGGCATTGGCAGCACCTTCTAGTACCTGAAGGGGGGTACAAGAAAGCTGGAGAGGGTCTTTTGATGAGGCCATGTACTGACAGGACAAGGGTGGGATGGCTTTAGACCAAAGAAAGTAGATTTAGATTAGATATTAGGAAGAAATTCTTTACTGTGAGGGTGGTGAGGCATTGGAACAGGTTGCCAAAAAAAGTTGTGGAGGCCTCATCCCTGGAAGTGTTCAAGGCCAGATTGAATGGGGCTTTGAGCAACCTGGTCTAGTGGAAGGTGTTCCTCCCCCTGACAGGGAAATTGGAACTGGATGATGTTTAAGGTCCTCTTTATGATTCCATGATACTTTTCTCATCATGGGTTATTTGCAGTATTTGTTTGTCTGCTTTTTTAAAAATGTAATTTTGTGTTGCACAGATGGTCACAGATTTGCCACTTGCAACCTTGAATTTTGTCACACCATACGTCGCATGCATACCATATGTTGCTTCCTGAAACATTTTAAAGTGGTTAAAATTATCTCTTTATGTCAGAAAATTGGTCAGAAAGATGTAACAGACTTTTGAACTATAAGGGAGCATTTTCTCAAAACTTGAAGTGTTTACCAACGCTTCTCACTTTTGCCTGTATGTGAAACATTGCAAGCTGAGATGCCATGTGGAATTAATATCAGGCTGCATATTGGGTGAAAGCAGACTCAATATATTTTTCCCCACTGTGGAGCTGAGTCAGCTGTTGTAGAGCAGTTCCTGTTCCACTGGGCCTTGTCTGTCCATACCAGTTACTGTAACGAGTGAATGCAGCACAACTCATCACCTTTGGCTCTTGTTTTCCAGCTAAAACCATACCATGCTCTGGAAACATCAGATGCCAAACAAAGCACATATTATTCAGAGAAGATCTTGAAAGTTTGAAAAAATAGAAGTCAAGAAATGGAAGAGGTTTTTTTTACCTAATTCCTTTTAATGAGAAACACAATGTCCTAAATATCAGGGAGGGTAGGAATTTACAAATTTGTGTCATCTTTATACAGAATTTGTGGCGGACGAATTGGGATGCAGGTGGGGCTAATTTTCATATATGCTGGATGGATTTGCTTTTCTGTTTCTTTCAGTAGTGTTTTGTTAGGTCTACACTTTGCTCAGAGCAACTTATTTTTCTGTCAGTTACCTTCTAAGTGGGAACAGAAATGGAGACCTCAATGAACATTTGTTAGTTCTCTTTTACAGAATCACAGAATCAATTAGGTTGGAACAGACCTTTGAGATTATCAAGACCAACCTATGACCCAACACCACCATGTCAGCTAGACCATGGCACTGAGTGCCACATGTCCAGTCTTAAACACCTCCAGGGACTGTGACTCCACCACCTCCCTGGGCAGCCCATTCCAATGCCCAAACACCCTTTCTGTGAAGAAGTTCTTCCTGATGTCCAACTTAAACCACCCTGATATATTTGAAATCTACCAAAGGTACCTAGAAACATTTCTGAGCTTTTATTTCTGTAATAAATAAGCTCAATAAATAAAGTTGTCCTCTCTCGAGACACTTCTTTAATGATCAGATTTCTCCCTGCCATCTGAAAAACACTTTCCTGACAGATCCACAGGAACCTTTGAAGCATCCTGTCCATTTAGAAATGAATTAATTTTCTTTTGTTCATTATGCAGTGGATTAATTTCCTTAACTAAATGGGCACAGCATTTGCAGGCTTGCTTGGATAATGTTTTTTACCATAAATTTCCACTTTCCAGGCAGAAATTTTGGTACTTGGTCTGGCTTTGTGAGAGCAAGCTTGAGGTAAAAGGCTGACTGCAGCTTGGCTCAGTCTCTGAAGGCATTAATGAAAATGAAAAACAAATCTCACAGCTGAAGCAAGCACACACAAAACCGAAACTACTTTTGGAATCCTGATTCTGAGCAATCCTGAGTCACATTTATGGAAACAAAATTTCTGGCTCCTTTTTCTCCTTGCAAAATCTGACACCAGCACAGAAGCATAGCAACTTTGATGGCATTTCCGGGACCAAGGTTGCCACATGAGTTGAGCAGTGGTGAGGGCCCTTATCCTGGAGGAACAAGCTCAGGAGAAGACTTCAGCAGCCCTCAGGGCCTGTTTGGAGCAAAGTGTAACTCAGCAGTACGTAGTGGAAGATGTCTAGTAGTCAATGCTACATTGACACTGTCATTAGGTGTTCCCACCTCCATGCTAGTGGTTTCCTCTCAAAAGCAAGCTAGTAGTCATGCTTGCTGCCCAATTCCTCTCTCTGTCACTTGCCTCTGCCAAAATCTTTCTTGCAGCCGTCCCCTGTGATGATACCCAGGGTCTTCAGGACAGGGCTCAAATCCCACTAAGGCTTTGCTGTTAGAGGGGGGTGAAGCAAGCTTGGGCACCTGTGGTTCCCCTGGCCTGCAGCAGTGTGTGGTGTGGTGCTGTGCTGGGCTGCCTTTGCAGAGCAGTCACAGGAACAGGCAGCAGCCTGGCTGACCCAGCCACCCTGTTTGCAGTGTCTCATGAGCTCTGCAATATCTTGTTTGGCCTAGGGCTGGCTCAGGCATGGCCAGACAGACACAGGAAGCTGCAGCTGAGGAGCTAATGTCATTAAGTTTGGGTCTTTGTGCACATCCCACCACCTCCATAAGATCCTCATACAGAGCAAGCTTGATAAGGGAAGGCTGCTTTTCTAAAAAGAGAGGAAGCCTCATATAAAGAACTTCTGGTATTTTTCTGTCATCCTACAGTATGCACAAATACCATTTCTAGAAGGCAAAAAACTTTCTGCATAGCAGCTGTAATAAATGAACCAATAGACATTTATACTGTGTGATTTATTCCACCCTTCTGATGCAGCAGAGAGTCTGAATTTGTGCTGAAACCACTTTTAAATTGCTTTGGTTACTCCATACCCAGTGCTTCATTTGCAAAGCTCTCCTTTTGAGCTAGTGGATGTATAGTTTGACAAGCATCTAAATTTGGAGGACTTTTGTTGCTGTCTGCAGCAAGGTGAGTCAGAAGAGCCTGGCATGTGGGCAGCTGAACACCCACCAGGGCCCAAAAACACACTTCAAGAAAGGATGAGAGTAGAGAGCTGACCTAAAAAGGCAGCCAGAAAATCTCAGCTGTTGGAATGCATCAATCCATCTTTAGTTTCTTAACTCATAATATCCTACATTAATGGCTACAGGACCAGATACTGTCTGACTTTACACAGCAGCACAGGTAAGTGTGCGTGTGTTTTTTTGTGATGCCCTGCTTCTTTGGTATAAACAGGATCATGGAACCTACTTCAGCTGCTGATGCAAGGCAAATAGCAGACCATTATTGTTCAATCCACCTGGGCTTTGCAAATGTCAAGATGGTATCACTCATGCTTGCTTTGTCAATATTACAGTTAATAATTTTTATTAGCTGGTGAACCAAGCAGTTTCTGTGGATATGCTGATTTCTAACATATTGTCCCTTCAAACCATGCAGCAAAAATAGATAGCAAGAAAATAATTATTTCTGTAACACAAGCTCCTAGTTTTAATCTCTGCAATTGTTGGAACTAGGTCTATAGGAAGTTTTTATTAATTAATTTGCACATTTCTGAGGATCTGGGCCCCATTTCCAATATCTAAAGTAGGAGACAGCACCTGTGTACACAGCATGTTCACATTGGGGCAAATAAAGCCAGAAACACTTGGGTTCCTGAATAATATTTCCACCTCAACAAATATTTTCTATGTTATGCATATCAGGATATTCCTGCACTCCAGAGAAAAAAATGCACAGGACTAACAGATTTAACAATGAGGAAACCTGATATTTTCAAATTTAAAAGTGTATTTCACCTGTAGAAAGGGAACATCTCCAAAAAGACTGAAATTTTCATACAGAGGCTTTTCTTCTGAAGAAGTTTGATTTCTTTGGCAAGCTATCCTGTTTCAACAGTCCCTCCTCCTTTCCAGGCAGCGTGCCAAGTGAGAGACAGCAGCAGAGACAGGCAGTCAAAGGAAAACACGTGAGTCTGGAGTATCAGCTCTTTTGGGACAGAATGAGAGCCTGCTTCCATCAAATTTAATCAGATTTAATGCTCAGCCGCTGGGAGCAGCTACTATTTTGCAACTGGAGAGAGGAAAAGATGTTTGGCTGAGCGCAGGCAGGATGTGTTGGAGAAGGTGTTGGTGATTCAGCCCAATATAAATGTACTGCTGCTGGGGTGGGGCAAAGTCAATTTTAAGAGGTGCAGCAAGTGTTGGCAGCTGCCTGAAATAAATTAGTAAGTCAAATGAAGAAAACATCACTGGCTCCAGGTAATTCATATGCCCATGACCCAAATTTCCCTTCCTGGCATCCCATACTGCTCTCTGTGTGTGCTGGGTTTACCTTACATTTTAGCAGAAGGTTTGTTTCTCCCAAGAATTCATTTCTGTAACAACAGGGCATCTGAAATGGAAATATTTGATCCTGTACAAGTTGCTGGGCTGTTTTTCCCCTCTCCTTTGTTACATAAATTTTTGTTTAGTGAGCAGTGCTGCCCATTACAACCATCTTAGTATAAAATCACCAACTTTAGCTGCCACTAAGCACAGATATTACTTAGCAAGGCGGATTGTCTTAAGTTAGAAAAGCTGTCAAAATGCAAGATGTATGAGAAATAGCTGAGGTCACTTGGTTCAGCTTAGAAGAGTAGAGACTGAGGGGGGGCCTCATTGTAGTCTACAAATTCCTTATGAGGGGAAGAAAAGGGCCAGAGATCAATCTCTCCTTTCTGGTGACCAGTGGCAGGGAGTGGTCTGAAGTTGTGTCATGGGAGATTTAAGTTGGATATTAGGAAAAGATTCTTCACTCACAGGGTGCTTGGGCACTGGGACAGGCTGCCCAGGGAAGTGGCCGCAGCACCAAGCCTGGCAGAGTTCAAGAAGCATTTGGACAATGCTCTCGGGCACATGGTGTGACTGCTGGGATGGTGCTGTGCGGGGCAGGGAGTTGAACTTGATGACCTTGTGAGTTCCTTCCAGCTCAGGATATTCTATGCTATCTCAACATGGCTTAGATAGTGTAGTTATTCCCCTTTGCAAGAGGAAAGGAAAATTTTTATATGCCCAATTCCTTAAGATGTTTCCCCTGGCCAGCCTGGAAGCCTGCCCATCTCATGGAGTTATTTCTGCTCAGTTCACACTTACAAATGCCATAACACAAATAATGGAAAACCCCAAACATTGCATCTCCTTTGCTGGCATCTGAGGGCAAGGGAAGGAAGGATCTTTGAAAAGCTTGCAGTGTGAAAAGGTTTGCTAACACTTTGGCCTCTGTTTTTCTGTTCTTTCCCCCCAAGCATATTGGCTGTAAGTTTGCAGTTAGTGTTTCTGATGTCAGGAACAATAAGGGCACAGGGAATTTAAAAGCATTGCTCCTTGGCACAAGTGGAAGCCCTCGTTGCTGAAGCAGAGATTGTTCCTTTGAACACTCACTGAGCACCTCTGAGCATTCAGAGCAGATGCTGCATCCATGTCCTGACAGCTGGCAGGAGGAGCTGAGGCTGGCGCTGTGCTCTGTCCCAGCCAGCAGCAATGTGAGCTGGCACACAGGGAGCCAGTTGTGCTTGCAGCCTGATGTGGACTGAGAAAGCCAGTGTGAAAAAGTTCTCTTTGCAGCCTCTGCCTAAAAAACAGACGTGGGACCTGGAAAGTGCCAGAAAAGGAGCACTGCCCTGCCACAGAGAAAAGCTCAGCTCTGGGCAAGGCAGCAGCACACGGTGCCCAGCTCCATTGCTCACCCTCCGTACCATGCCTGACTGGCTGTATGTCCTTGCTGGCTCTGCTTGCTCCTGCTGCATGGTTTGATCTGTGCACTCATGCCTTGACACATAACCACAGAATCTTTGTATATCTGTCCCAGGCAGCTAAAGATAGATAACAGAGAGATCCTGAGCCTAGAAACTTCCCTGCTTTCTTCCCCCTAACCGCTGCCTTCACAAGAGGCAGAGCATCTCCCTTGGGCCTGTCTTCCTGTCTGAATTCAATGGTACCGCTTTAGTGCTTCCTTTGAATCGAGGTAGCAGATAATGCAGAGCAAATGACTGCTTCTGATAACTCAGGTTTCAGAGGAATGTCAGATAAAGTCTTCAAGGCAAACTGTAATGAACACAAGGCTTTTATGTTCTTCCAAGATTTTTTGTTTTTCTCGAAGGCTGCCCTGTTTTTTCTGAGTCTTCCTTTAGGAAATATAAGAGCTATGATCTCAAAAGAGGTTGCATATGTGCACACAAGAAAAACTATTCCAAAGGATAAAAGTGCAACCAAAACTTCACTTCCTATTTTAATTCTGCTTCAGGCAGAAAAAAAAAGAGAGTATATTATCTCTGTGCACAGTCAGGAGCATCCTGTAGCATAGGCTGCTGGTAAAAATGAATTATCTATGCAAGAAAAGTTAATTAAAGAAAAGGTTTTAGGAGATCTGTAGTCAAAACAATGTAGAAAAAATTAAATTTAAAATTGAGGTTTCTCATGTCCTATTTGCATGCACTTACCAGGGCAATGGCATACCTGACTGGAAACAGTGCAGTGACTTCCAGTCACTGCTGAGGGAGGAGATGTGCCATGCTGGGTCAGACCATTAGCCATGACACCATCCAAACCAGGCACTGGTGAGGAGTGCTGCGTCCAGCTTGTCCTTGTGCAATTCCATAGGGCTGTGTGGTAGGTGAGATGAATCCAGACAGAGCAGCAATGGTCCTGTGCTGAGCAGGAGGCACAGGAGCCTTTAAAATGGGCAGGAGCCAGAGGTGACCCCTGTAGGGGCTGGGGGACAGGTTCAGGCAGGAGCAGAAATGGTCCTTTCCATTCCCTGCTCCCTGGCCCACATTTTAAAATCTCACCATCATGATGTGTCAGACATTCAACTGAGCACTGAGAATGAATACCAAGGATCCATTCTTTGGATCCCCAAATTTCTGAGAACTTTTCTCATTTAATTGCATATTTTCTGAAGGTGTCTGGTTCTAGACATCCACACAAGGATATCAAAGACAGAAGTTTCACCCTGAAATTCTCTCTGCAACAAAGCCTCACAGAGGTGCTCTACAGGCAAGGTAAAATAATTTTATGTGCTAGGTTATACACCACTATAATGAAATCCTGTCCCACATTTGGGTGTTGAAGTAATTGCTGTCACTGAAATCTTGTCTTATCAGCACTGAGTAACAGTTTGGGATCAGGTGATGGGACCAAATGTAAAAAACCTGATAACTACATGAATAGAATGAAGTTGGATAATTATAACTTTCAGTATGAGATGGGTCATATATACAACCAAAACCCCATCTAAAGGCTAAACTTGATTCATTATTAGTTACGAGTAACACACAGGAGTTGATGCCACTTTAAAAAAAGATATAACCATGAGGCATAATTATTCTTCGTAGCCTGTAATGCCCTGCCTGCCATCAGCTGGGGCAGAGAGGGGAGAGCTGTAACCCCTGTATGAGCACCAGTGCTTCTCATGGAGGCAAAGCAGCCCATTTGTGCCTTTAAACCATATAATGGAACTGAAGCTTCCACCTCATTTTTGCTTTACAGATAAAGTGCACCCTGCACTGTGTAGGCTGCTCACAGGGGTGAGATATTTGGAGATGTCATTAAAGGAGGTCACTAAGACATGCTACATGATTTATGCTAAAGCACAGTTTAAGCACATGGCAATTATTTACGTTCTTGGGAAATGGTGAATGCTTCAGGATATTATGGAACAGCTAAAGAAGGGTCTCCTTATTTTGGGTTGAGTTTTTCTAGATTTTAAAATATTGGCACATATGGAAGTCACAGAAATTCCAAGTGAGCACAACAGATCCTGGGGTGAAACTGTAGGCAGAAGATGGCACAGGGTACCCAACAAAACCCTAACAGGCAGGGAAGTTCAGGGATGGGTTAATTTTCCTGCTTTTGTCAGGACATTGTTAGAACATTCCTCAGGACATCAAACCTCTGACAAAACATCACAAAATGTTACCTGTACCATTAACCACAGAGCTCCTCACAAATGCACCAACACAGTCAGCTGAAATTAAAGTCAGCACAGAGAGGTGACAGCACTTGAAATGTAGTCTCAAACATAACAGATGGCAAGCAGAGCCCAAAGCAAAACAAATCCCCAAAGGAAAACACAAAAAACAAATATCAGAGACAAATGGGCATTTAAAATAAATGAAGAAATGCATACAAAAGGAAGATGCCTTAAAGGGAGAATCTTGGAAGAGTTACAAAATCATCAGACAAGAAAAAAAGATCAGTAGGGATAAATGTGAAATAGAGTTGTGTAACGCTGCTCACTCAGTCTGAAAGAGACTCCAGATGTTCCCTCTTACTTTCATTTAACTGAAAGTTGTGGAATTGCTGGTTTGCAGAGGGTGGCTGAGCTGAGGCTGGTCATGGTGCCTCTGGTCTCACTACAAGAGTGAGAAACTACACTTAGGGAAGAGAAATGACATTCATTCCACTGCAGTGATGGATCCACTGGCCTGGTGGAAGAGTGCACAGAGCTAACAGAGGAATAAAGTAAGGTCAATGCTGGGGAAGGTATAGAGGAACTACTGGCAGCAGCTAGAGTCCCACTAGTCATGGATGTTAAAATGAAGTTAGGTCCATATGGAAAGGATTGGTGGAATTTAATAAATTGATGAAATTTTAAATTTGGACTGCTAACTGACATAGGAAATATAAATTAGTACAAGATTAACATGCTTAAAACTATGAAATAGTTTGGTGATGACCTGCAGGAGACCACAATATCTGTAATAAACCATGAGCTCAGTTCCAATTATTCGTAATAGTAATGTACTTAGGATTATCTTTCCATGTTTTGGGACATTAACAGTGATCTTCACTTCTATAAACTGGTCAACTTGGTTGACAAAGTAACTCCTGTGGGCACATGTAGCAGTCACACAGCAGTGGGAAGCAGCACATACACCTTGGGTGGGACCATGGCAGCAAAGCTTGAGCTCGCAGCACTCAACCTGATTTAAAATCAATGACCTGGTTGCTGAAAGACATGGTAAGTGTGAGCATAGATTTTTGTTGTGTAGCCTCTTGTGGATGAGCAATCCCTCTGCCTTGGATGAAGCCCAGCCCCGAGGAGCAGCCCCTGAAGCCCACAACATGCATGGCCCACTGTGCTAGGTGGCAGCAAAGGCAGGGAAAGCCACCCTCCCAGCCAGCCTGGCCCTGCATCCTCCGCAGATTTTTGTCAGCATACTCAGCTCTCTTCCCATTGGAATGGAGCGCATGTGAACACCTGGGAATAACACTAATGTAAAGTAGTTTAAAAATGCATTATTGTGTGGAAAACACACTGTAGAGAGTAGTGAACTTGAGAGTTTGCTTAGCCCAAACCATGCCAAAACCATGGAGGGTAGGTTTCCAACCTATCTTCACATCAAATTAACCTGTGGTTGTGTGCTTGACCATGGCCCTGAAATACTCCCACAGCAAAAGTACTGTACATCAGTATTTACTTTTCTGCTTTCCAGCTTTGTTTGTGAAATTACTGAACAAATGAGTCTTATACCTATGTGACATCCAGGAGGAAAATAAAACCCTTCTGATCTCTAATTTATCTTTCCAAGCTTCCCATTGCTATTGTAGGAAGGCACTGCTCCTTCCCATGCACACAGGTCTCTAGGTGCATTATTAGCACAATATTAAGCTCAGCCTCTTACTACCTCCCAAACTGAGTAAAGTAGGAGAAAAACTCTTCTTGAATAATTTTGCCAAGACACCCATGACTTTTATTATCAACTCCCTGTGTTTTTTCAGATTCTCCTTTTTTTTTCTCCCTGAAACTATAGACATTTCTTTTAAGACAGGAGAGACAAGAAAGTACTCTGAATAAGCACTTTTCAAGCCACTTGCAAATTTTTTTCTCTCCCCTTCTGTTGTAAAGAATCTAATTAAACTGTCTACTACCTTTGTTCAGCCAAAAAAGAAACTGCTCTGATTCTTTCATGCAGGATTTCATTAAAAGTCCCCTGAAGAAAACTCCTTCCCTAGAGGTAAATAATTTGCATAAAACCATGCAAAATAAATCCCTTTTACCCCAAGCTGACTAGACCCCACTGTGGCAGGAGCCCACCCAATTAAGGTGTCCTGTGCAGCCTGCATTTGGGGACAGAAGTAGAAAACAATGGTAGGGGGTAAAAAAATATTTTAAAGCATGTTTCTATTACTTGCCTACTGGTTTTGAAGCCTTTGGTGGGGATTCACAGGGTTTCAGGGACTGAGGATTTAGGACTCATGTGAAACAATCTCAGTAGTGCTGATGGGCTGCTGCTCCCTTCATTATGTTTTTCCAAGTTAAAATAACAAACTAGTCCCTTCAAACCCTTATCCACACAACAGACACACATAAGAAACAAACCCTCTGGGAATCTATCAGTCACATATCATCCCTACTGGCAAATTCTCTTACCCAAGATATATACACATGCATTCTTTTGTCTCTTTGAACTCATGACAGTTATTTAATTGTTTTGTGGGTTGTTTCCTCCTCATCTCCCTTTTTTGATCCCGTGAGGAAGGCCGAGAAACAGCCAAGAAGGAGTAGGAACATGGCTGTGGGACAGGAAGGCTGAGGGATCTTGCACAAACTTTGGCTGCTGCTTGAGGTGGCATTGCACACATAAATGTGGCAATGAAGTACAAGAGGGCCATCAAGGATATTGGAGATGCTGCCAAAGACAGCAACAACTTATGTAAAAGTTCAATGGTTAAAGCAGTTAACCCAGGAGGCAGAGGTAGAACCATCTGCATCTTCCCTGGAGTTTTTCCAAATTATTGAGGTCAACACAAGACTTAGGTGAGGCTCATCTCTCCCTTCTCCACTACTCAATGTGTATCACTGAATGGTGTTTCCTTCAGGGGTCTGAAGGGGATTTAAAAACAACAAAGCACCTTCTTCTGTCTCCTGTGACCGGGGCCCTTCTGAGGTGATGGAAGAGCCCTGGGTTTCTGCTGGCCTGCCTGGGCAAGGGCAGCTGTTTTGGAGGTCCTTCTTTCTAGATAGCACAAAGAGCCTCACCCATGGTGGCAAGAGCACCCTCTTCTGCTGCTCTGGGCGAGATGCCTGCTGGGCTGTCTTGTGATTTCCTGGATGTCCCTGCTGGGTCATCACCTGTAAGGTTGTCCAAGCCCCAGATGAACTCTTCTCCCAGTCCCAGAGGTAACTTTGGAGACACTTGAACCACTCCCACGTTCAGGAATGGGAGCTCCTGTGGTAATACTGCCTAGAAGCATAAAATAATTACTGGTGGAGAAGATCTCTAGAGACCATCTGTTCCAAACCATTGTCCAAAATGGACTAACTTTTGTCTTCCTTGCTAACAATTTCAGAAGCTCAAAAGTTAATATCCTTTTTTCTGATCCAGGATAAAAGAGCTTTAAAAAGGACCCAAGAGACAAGGTAAAATGACCACAGTGTACTTTATTTAATGATTTTGGTACCTTGTGTTGCAATAAAATAAAAAAAATCTACAAAATCCAAATATATAAAATTTTCAAGTTTCCCTTTTAAGTTTTACAAGAAAAATCAAGTTGTAACCAAGGAAATTTGTTAGTATGAAGCACTACTTTCAACTTCATTTCATCACAAATTGCAACTTACTTAACAGACCAAAATAACTATGGTACTGCAGTACATCAAATACTTCACACACTGTGTTCTTTACTATAGCACATGTAACCTCTGCCACAGGAGGCAGAGGTCTCTAGCCAATAAAGACACTCTTCACAATCTGAACTCTAAAGGAATGTTTGTATACATGGATTCTGAATATATATATTTACAGGAAGATTTCTTTTTCTTTTTCTTTTTTTTTTTAATAACTATTTCGATTCTTCATTTCAAATAAAATACCAAATACATTTTTACAATGTTTACAAGTCAAAGCACAAGTTCTGCAATGATTATCATTCACCTCTAGTCACTGTGCTTGTACTGGGGCCGGGGAGAGGGGGTATCTACACTGTTCCATAAACACAAATGTGATCTTCCATCACTTTATTTCCTCAGTGGTGACTAAGGAGTATAAGCACAGTAACAATTCTTTTAGCACAATCAGTGTATAATGCAACAGTTTACAACAGACAACTGAGAAACTATTGGTCCACTCTGTTCAATTTGCTGTTTATCTGCCAACTGTTATGTTAGTCTTTGTCACATAAATTGTTAAATAACACAACTTGAATAGGAAAGAGCATACATTTTTAAGGCAAATTAATAAGCAGCTTATGGTGGGTTTTTGTTAAACTATACCCCAACACAACCTAAAAATAAAATGTATGTTCTGCAACTGTCAATAATTATGTCTTTTTAAACTGATCTCTTCTATAAATTGATCAACATGGCTTTGAACCTGGTTATTCAAAACTGAAATAATTCCTCCCCCCAAATCCCCAAATATAGAAAGTGCATGACTTCATATGCGCCAAAACAAAACAAAAGGCAGCTGAGGTAGTTAGATGTAAAATGTATTTACGAAAAATAACTGAAAAACTAAAACAAGGACATATACAGTAAAACCCACTCATTTGGAATTAATTTTATATCAGGCAACAACTTAAAGCAGGAAAATTTATGACTTCTGAAAAAAAAAAGTAGTAATAACATCTGAATGAAAACAGAAGATTCTATTGGAATTTTTATTTCAAGTATTTGAGTGTATTTGCATGTGCATTATTTTACAGGCTTTGTATAGTACTAGGAAGTCATTTACTTTTTATCAGGCATCACATGAGATCTGGTTGACCTCTGGGACTGAAGCTCCTGGAAGGCAGGAATACACTGCAAGTGCCTGAAGATATGCCACTGTGTGTGCATGGAAGAACCACCACCTCACCTTGGGTGAACTTCTGCACACCCCCTCTCTACTGAGCTCACCTGAGAGTGACAGGGCCAGGGATCCTGTGCCTGTGCCTCCTGGGGACTGACTGGATAGATGTCCTGGGGTGTGCCTTGGTCCATGTGGGATGTGCCCATGTGGCAGGGATTCCACAGGTGATGTTCCTGCAGAGCTGGTGTGTGCACACCTAACCCAGGCAGTGACCCTGTGCACCAAAGAGAGGATCAGCTTCCACTTTGGAGCACAACCACAGCTCTTCATGGGCCTTCCTGTGCGTGCCCAGCACCATTGCATCTCAGCTCTCACGGGGACCTTTTCTCATCTGCAGAGAGGGACAGTGTTACCACTCCAGCAGACAGCACAGTCTCCAAGAAAGTGTTTGCCTGAGTCCAATGAGGATGGATTGGGATTTAGGCTCACATCATGCTCCCAGAGCTCCACCAACAGCTCCTGGCACGGAGGCAGACCTGTCCATTCCTGTCTAGACAGACAAGCAGGCAGACTTCTTTAACAAAATGCCCAAATGGAGTGTACATGTGCATGGAGAGTCTTCAAGCTCTGGGAACGAAATTCACAAAAAAAGCGCCAGCTTGTAGGAGACAGATCAATTTGGAGATGTGTTCCTCTCTTCAGTAACAACCTAAAACCATCACATTACTAAATGTGCAATGTGCCAGCTCTTCTGAGCCCTACTGTTAGATCCCTCTGCTGATGACCACAACATGGGTATGTGCAATTTACTATCATGGATTCTACACCTGGCTTAAAGAGCATCACAGCAGGGAGCATCACAAACTGAAATAGTTCTTATGTGAGTGGTTTTCCTTTACTTTTTTATTTAATTGGCCTGTGAAAAAGTGGGATTTGTACTTCTGAAGTGTGTGCATATGCCATCTTTTATTTTTATTTTCGATTAAAAAAGGAAATCTTGAAGCCCTTTTCTCCCTCTTTTTTTTCCTGTTTTTTTTCCCTGTTTTTTTTTTTTTTCCCTCTTTAATTTTATCCTTCTAAACTCACTGTATTGTAAATATGATTTTCAAAAGTGATGTGCGATTTTGGCCACCTTAATCTCTGGCAACCCAAAATGAGAAGTCACTAATGTTCAGAGTGCTGAATATATGTACTATGATGGCAGAGATGGTAATGGCCAATTACTCTTGAACATCCTGTACATCATGGCCTTTTAATTTTTCCTGCTAGCACTAGATGGAAAACTAGAAGACTGGACTGTGAGATTTCTTGATGTGGAGTGATATTGCAGCTTTCCCCAAAATGTTTGTCAGGAATTTCTGCTCAGCTGCTCAGATTTTTTGAGCATGAGAGGGAGTTTCTCAGGAAGCCAAGGTTTTATAGCTTTATATAAACCTAAGCAGAAAAAGATGCTCTGATTTTAAAGAGGGAAGAAATATTTTTTCATGTCTAATTTCAAAAAACACAAAGATGCTAAAAGGCACACTTTTGCAATGGATGTAAAAATAATTTTTCTGCATGTAAAACAACAGAAAAGACAGTCCTCTACAGCCTAGGTAATCCAGCTCGATATTTCAGTGCATTGGCGTTGTGAGTACTTGACATATGTAGACATCTCCTTCACTGCGTCATAATTTTATTTGTCACATTTCCTTTCAAAATACAAATAATACTTCCAAGCCTCAGTACTCACAACCAACATTTTCTACAAGAAGGAGCAGTCCCCCTTCCCATCACCACTTCAGCTGTGTCACTGGTAGCCATTGGAGAAGTTGGCAGAGAAGAGGATCTACCTGCACCTGCCTCATCCCTACCCTTGTGCCACTCAGCTGCTTCCTTTCAATTGCTGTATGACCCAGCACTAAAGAATGAGATGAAATTTGTCGGGATACAAATGCTAGATCCATTTTCAGGGATTTCAGTGGTGAAGAATGACAAGCAAGTATCACGGAGGGCTGGATAGCAGGCTGAGTAGAAAAAAAGGACTGATTCTTGCCTGATCTTAGGATAAAATTTCACTTCCCTACATCGTCCAAGCTTCTCCCGGGAGTCCAGTGACTTGGACTGTACAGAAAGATGTATATTTGTCTTGAAATTGAAGTTGAAATATATAGTTCAAGTGACAGTTTTTATTTCATAGAAAATATTAAAATAGAATTAATATATTCACATCCTATCTGAAAATTTAAACAGACATTTTAATTTATCCTGGAATCCAATGAGGTATCTCAGCCTCATCCAGTGACTAACACAATTGGAAGACCTAGAAATGCTTTAGTATTATTTCCAGTAGACTATTTTTTTAAACACAAAGCCTGATATTTCTTCCTCAGACATTTTCAATAACCTAGCCAAATCAGTATTGGGTGCACAAGGAACAAAAATTTCACTTTCTAGTGCACTGTAAAGTAGCTACTAAAGAGATTCCTTAAAAAAGAAATCTACTTAGACTGGCATTGTGAAATTTAAAAGCAGAATGCCCATGTGCTTTCTCCTGGGGCTTATTGGACTCCAGTAAAGTCAAAAGAAAGTAATCCATTTGCTGTGGTGGATCTTTAGAAGCCCTTTATGATTATAAACTGCATGCAGTCAGAGCAAATCCCAGTATTAAAAAATGCTCCTTTCCAGAGCATTGGTGTAAATATGACTTACTGTGCACCAGGCAAAGTTTCTCCATCAGTCTCCTAAGACTGTCTTTTGGTTGGTTTTGTGATTTTTTTTTTTTTTTTTTGTGTGTGTGTTTTTGCTTAGCTGTAGATTATTGAAGATGATTTTGTAAGCACAGTTGTTGCCAAATCTGTTTTTTAGGATCATTCACCTCATGTGAAATTGCTTTGGAAGGCTCCCTTGTTTTACTAATAGCCTAGTTTTTGCACGTTTCACCATACCAAATCAAATCCACCAGTCAACCTGAAAACAGACTTGGAGTTCTGTATATTAAGAAATGGAGGGTGGAAGAACACAAAAATTAGTTAGCCTTATCTGAATATAAATTTTGCTGTAATGAATGGAGAATATGCTCTTTTTAATTATTACTGGGTTAATTAATATATTTTGTAGGAATCCATTTGAAATATCCAATGTGAATTAACTGACATGCTCCCTGCACATTGCAAATTTCAAGAGAACAATGTATGCTGAAGAAGAACAATTACAAGTTGGGTGGGTTTTTTTTCTTTTCTTTTCCTTTTTTTTCTTTTTTTTTTTTAATTTTTCTTAATACACTGCACAAAGTTTCAAAGCACAGCTGTGCTCTGGAAAATTGCTGTAAGACCAGTATGATAATGAGCCGTGTTTATTGCCTCCCAGAGGATACCATTTCCAATGCACTCACTATAGTGAGAAGATGAATCTCCCATTTGCTGATGCCACAGGTCAGATCCAGAAGTCAGACTTGGTTTTGCCTGGTTCTGCAGCATGTGAAGTCACAATTGCTAAGTTGGCATTTGATTAAAGAGACAGGTGAGCAAGCATGGGAAGAACAACAGAGGCGGCTGCCCCTGTTGAGACCATCTTATACACAGAATGGCACCTGCAGGAAAATACAGTGATTCTCATTTGTTAGAATAAACATTAGCTTGTTAATAATACAGAACTCGGAGAATAGACAGCAAAACATCTGTCCCCTGAAGCAGAACAAATTACACAGGGGACAGTTTCTGCCCTTGAGAATCAATAGGAATTGATTTAAAGGAACTGCAGTCCTGTTAAAGAAGAACTGCGGTGGAATAGAAGATCCTTGTTTGCTAATCCAACATGATCCCTATTACAGGCTGTTCTGTGAGTCAGAAATTACCTCAGAAACAAAACATACCAATTTTTAGGTTGCTATGAGGATATACCAAGGCTTTGGAATGATGAAGTAAAATCAGCTGACCTGAAGTAAAATCAAGATATGACAGCTGTCTTTAATAAAAATTCCTGCTTTGCAATTGAGAAAATTACTTCACTGTCTGCATTTTTAACTCAGCTTTTCATCTTAACTTTAGGAGTTATTCCATAGCCAGGTGTTACACAAAGGAATTTTTGAGTTTTCTTCTATGACATGAGTAAGGAAAGTTTCTTAAATAACCTGAGCATTGCCTTTTCTTATTGGTGAGGTTTCCATATGAGACTCATACACACAAGAGAAAAACACAAGCAAGGAAGAACATCAGAACAGTATCTAGTAAGCTTTGCCAACCTTTCTGAGTAAATCTTTGAAGAAAACAGACCTATCGTGATGTGCTACGCTTACGGATCATGCATGAGGTTATGGATAACTCCACAGTGTTTTCTACTGAAATCAGGATGAGACTGTTTCTGTTACTAAACAAGCAAGAATTGATGATAACATCTAATATAACTGGAAATATTTCAGCAGTAATTTCCATGAGGAGCTGAGTGACAGAATACCTGAGCATGAATAAAAGCTATGAAAGCTCACTTACTCTAAAGCCTCACGGCTCTTTCCTAGTTATAAGGCTTCTACCACATCTATGAATCTCCATTTTCTCTATGCTCTATGCCTTTACATTGTCCCATGTGTGTGTTCCTCAGCTGTGCATGAAGTGGATGTGAGGATTATTAGGAATAAAGGAACATTCACCTGCAAATCCACTATTTGCTCATGGACGTACTGCATGGGAAGTGGAAAGCATGAGAAAATGCACAACCAGTTGAGCAACACCAAGCCTGTAATATACAGAAAAGACCATCTTTTGAGCCTGTTCTGAACCTATTTCTTGTGGAAGCCATCTGAGATTTTTCCGCCATAAAGAAGGCAATAAGCTCCTCTGACCCATAATCTATTATAAAGATCTATAATTTCTAAATCTAACAATCACTGGCATAACTGCCATACAAAATCCTTGTGTCCCAGGCCTTAGTTTGTACCTTATTGCTAATAAACAATTCCTGTCAATAGCCACAAAGTTGTATCTAAGAAGTATCTTTCACTGTCTCCCTGTGTGTTTCAGTTAGTTTTCAACACAAAAAGAATTTTCTCAGTCATTCCCCTGAGGAGAGAGTAATTGCACCATAAATAGTATTTTGGCATCAGGGTTTGTTGGTTTGAGTTTTGACCTTTTTT